>CM055198.1:6142209-6517554 GCA_029224185.1 Karalla daura
GAGCTGCCTCAGTGTGGCTGGGTGAGTCCCAGGGTGCACACGCTGTGTGTCTGAGGTCTCTGTAGAGAGTAGGAAGCCGGTCGTCCCCTGTAACCAGGACTGCCTTCACTGAGAGAGCGTGCAGCTACGCAGTCCACCCATCGCCTCTCAGTGAATACGTGACCCTGGACACCTCCGCTGTGTGCTAGGCTGTGTGTGTGTGTGTGCGTGCGTGTGTGGTAGATTGAGGCTGGGTGATGTGCCTAGAGCCCCTGGGAGCATGTTGATGTGATCCAGCAGGCGTGCCAGTGACTCACCGCGTTGCCTCTTTCCTCCCCAGTCGCAGCCTGGGCCGCTTTACGTCGGGCTACGACCAGGTTCAGTTCAGTCCCCACCTCTTCTCTGGGGACGGCGCCTCCCGGGGCGCCTCCGGAGTGGGTGGGCTCCTACAGTCCGTACCTGCAGGGAGCCTCGCTCAAGGTCCCGGGCCTGGAGGGCTACCAGAGCGGAGTGGTGGGGACGGGCAGCTACGGCACCCCCTCGACACTACAGCAGGCCCTGCTCTCCCCGACCCCCCTGGACTACCGCCCCCCGCAGCAGCACGTCACGCCCACCCTGCAGGGCCTGCTGTCCCCCCGGCACTCCCTGACCGGCCACGCGGACCCCCGGCTGCCCCCCCAGGACCTGGCCGCGCTGCTCAAGAGGCAGAGCCCCCGGCCGTGCCAGGCGGCGCCCGCCACGCCCGCCGCAGCCGCCGCCGCCGCCCCCCAGGAGTACGGGGAGATGCTGCTGCTCCGCCAGCTGAGCCAGGGGGAGAGCCTGGAGCCCCCGGCGCCGCAGGGGGCCCCCGGGGGCCAACACTACCACCACCTCCTCCAGATCCGACCCCCGGAGGTGGCGCCGCAGCAGCACCCGGGCCCGGCGCCCTGCCCCGGCCTGCCTCACTCGGAGAGCATGGAGGAGGACGAGGTGCCGGCCGGCTACCACCACCCACACGAGGGCCTCCTGGCCAAGGCGGGCGAGGGCCACGAGCTGCTGGGACCCCCCCGAGGAGGCACCCCGCCCTACAGCTCCCCCACACACAGGCACGGCGGCTTCATAAGGAGTGCTCCGCCAAACAGAGGTGAGCCCTGGTGTCCAGACAATACAATACCATAGCAGAACCAGAGCAGGTTACAGTTGCAGGTGCTTTAGATCCAGCAAAATGCTCAAATTTTGAAACTCCGATTTACCAAGTTGCCATAGCCATAAGCTGCTGGATGTGCCTCGAAACGCAGCCTGATCCTCTGGTCTGTCCCCAGCGGAGCCCGAGCACGTGGAGTGCAGGCCCCCAGGGCAGGCCATGGAGGTGCCTGACCACAACGGCGTGGGCTATTCGCGAGCTCCCCAGGGTGACGCCTATAGGTCCCGCGGACAGCTACAGCGCCATCACACCATCCAGACCTGTGACGACGCCTACGTGAGTGGAGGAAGAAAAAACCGAAACAAACTCTGTGGCGGTTGGTGGAGGCCACGCCGAGGCCCGGCTCGCTTCGCAGTGCCCCGCAGCATCAGAGATGAGTCAGCCGGCGGGGTGGCTGAGGGCTGTGAGGAGCAGCCTCCCCTCGGCGTGGTGGGCAAAGCCGCTTAGCATGGTGTCTGCCTCCTGCGTGTAACGCCTCGTTTCCCCCTACTGTGCCCCCCCCCCCCCCCCTCAGGACCAGGCGGACCCCATGTCCGGGATGAGCCTGCTGGCCGGCAAAGCACTGAGCTCGGCCCGCATGTCGGACATCCTCAGCCAGACGTCGCTGACGGGGAGCCAGCAGCTGCACCAGCGGGAGGAGTCCGGTCAGTCTGGATGCTCGCCTGGTCGCCAGGCGTCACTCTCAAGCAGATCCCGGCCCGGCCGGCGTGGCTCACGGTCTTGTGTCTCCCCCCCCCCCCTCCCCCCTGCAGTGTGTGACGTGGAAGGGGAGCTCCACGCGGCAGCTTGTTACCCCTCCTCCTGCACCAGCGACATGCTCCTCAGCTACAAGCCCCCTGACCTGCAGTACAGCATGGAGCAGGCCGGGGTCTAGCACAGGTACACACACACACACACAGTGTACATATCAACTGAATTTTCGCCGTTTGTCCTGTTGATGTGTATCTGAAGAGGCACCGCCCGCTCCGTCTGTCCGTCTGTCTGTCTGTCTGCCCCCCCCCCCCCTCCCCCTCCCCAGGCCGGGCTCTCTCCCGTGTACAGCGGTCCCATATCAGCCATCCTGAGTTGTGTTGACTTGAGTTGAGCAGCATCACGCCAAACCGCCGTCTCGTCTGCCCGAGCAGGGGGGGGGGGGGCGCTCCACGTCCATCCGTCTGTCTCCACCTGTCCCCGGGAGGGCGGTCTGTGCGAGCGAGGGAGCGAGGGGGAGGGGGGTGGCGTGGGTGGGCGGTAGACGTGAGGGGAGGTGAGGGTGGGTGGGTGGGTGGGTGGGGGGGTGTTCACAAGTCAAAAAGTGCCAGCATCTTTCTTTTCTGCGCAGACGTGCCGCATCCATCGCCGCAGGTTGTCTCGCTCCTCTCACCTCCCGGCGTGGCCACTTCGAGGCTCCACCCCCCCCCCCCCTCTCCTCTTCTCCACCCGACCCCTCCCTCCTCCTCGCCCCGGCCCTGACCTAAACCCCGCCCCCTACCCGCTCCGCCTCGCCCTCTTGTTACCATACTCCATCATGTGCCTCACCGGCCGATGCATCGTTACAGTCATACTTGCAAGAACGCGCAGTCCAGTACCACAAAGAAACACACACACACTGCTGCCGCAAATCCAAAGTATTCACAATAGGTGGGACTGTGTGTGCGTGTGCGTGTTTATGTGTGTGTGTGTGTGCGTGCGTGTGTGTGTTTCTGACTGAAAAGCAGAGGGGAGCGTAGGTGAAAGGTGTGTGTGTGTGTGTGTGAGAGGCTCAGCCTGCTCCAACACATCTCCCCCCCCCCCCCTGCTGCAGATCATTCCGGAGCAGGCCGACACTTCGGCAGTGACCCCCCCCCCCCCCCCCCCCCCCCCCACACACACACACACACCCTCCCACCCCCACCCTTCCCCCTCCATACCCCCCCCGCCCCCTGCTCGGCCAGGCCGAGGCTGTTTTTTGGGGGTGGGGGGAGGTGTGGGGGGGGGGGGTCAGGTTCCCCCAACCGGGGCGACGTAAAAAACCGCTCTCCAAAGATGGAGCTCAGTGACATCATCGCACAGGACAAACCAGCTCTCGCATTGGTTTCCAATCTGTTTTTGTTTTTGTTTTTTGTTTTTTTTTTCCCCGTTTCCGGCATTCATTTTCTTGCTTTAATTTTGTTTTGAAAGATTCATTTTTACAGCTAATGTCCATGTAGGCATTATGGTCAATATTGTTACTCTTATTGTTATTACTGTTTTCTGTAAAAGAGGTTTATTATTATTATTATTATTATTATGATTATTATTATTAAAGGAGAAACAGTTCTGTGTTGCAAGGAAAACAACATTGTTCTTTGATTACTCAAGTAATTCTGCACTTTCAGTTCAAGCTATCCTCTCTCCGTCTGTCCCCCCTCCCTCTCCCTCCCTCCCTCCCTCTCTCTCTCCCTCCCTCTCTCTCTCTCTCTCTCTCTCTCTCTCTCATACTGTTAGCCTGCCCCCCCCCCCTACCTCGCCTTGTGTTCGGCCCTTTCCTCCGCCCTCCTCGTTCCTCTCCCGTGTCAGTGACAGTGTATTGCATTGTGGGTAGTTTTACCGGACATTTGCTCCTTTTCCTTGTACAGTGATGCCATGTATAGAACGCTATTGCAATTTCTGTATCGAATTCTTTTTTTGGTTACTTTTTTTTTTTTTTTTGTCGTTTTTTAGATGTCGCTGGGGAGGCTTTTTTTATATTGGTATTGTTCCTCATTTGTATTTTTGGACGTCTTCAAAAATGTATATTTTTTTTGTTTTGTTTTTGTTTGTTTTCTTTGTCGTTGTTCCGTTTCGGCTTTTGTTTCATGGATCTTGAGATTTCTAGCCAAAAGAGGACGGAGAGAAGAGAGACGGCGCTCTCTCTCTGTGTCGTGCAGAAGATTGTTCCTACTTGTTTTAATATTATTCTATCGAGACACTTGAATAAGAGGAGAGTAATTATTTTGTGTTCTGCTTTTTAAAGTATCATTTCAATCGATGTTGTCGTGAACTGTCATTCTTGTCGATGTCGGGCCTGCTCTCTCTGTGTAACGGGGTAGCCGTGGCAGGCGCTACGCGGTCGGGCTTTTTCGGGCTTCGTCTGGGTTGGTTCGGGTGCTACAGAGACTTGACACTCTTCAAAGAAAAAACAAACACACAAGAAGAAAAAGAGACAAAAAAAAAAAAACGACGAGGAATAACCTGTAAAATAGCTGACATATCATCCTTAACGTCACAAGTGTGGAGATGGACAAAGCCACTCCAGTTTCTCTCTCTCTTTCTCTCTCTCTCTTTCTCTCTCTCTCTCTCCCTCTCTCTCTCTCTCTCTCTCTCTCTCTATCTCTCGCTGCCCTGCCTATCTGCTGTGATCCTCGCACTGTCCTTCACCACCATCGGCTTCTGATCGGACGACGCCTTACAGACACGGGGCCCCATCCCTTCCGACCCGACCCCGTCACCGCGGCGACCGAGGGGGAGGCAACTACAGCCGCCGCTCCTCCGGCCCTCCTCCCCGCTCCCTCTCTTTTTTGCTTTTCTCTTTTATTCTTTGCTTTTCCTCCGTCTTACCGCGTCCGGCTTCGGGCCCCCGCTCGCTCCTCCCGCCTGCCCCGCTCGCCTGGAAGGGGAAGCGCGGTGGATCCAGCTGCGGGATGCACCTGGACGCGCCTCCTCCTCCTCCATGCCACCAAAAAAACAAAAAAGGGAAACGTTTCAGGGGAGGGAGGCGACCGGTCACGCCCGGTGCCCTCCTCCTCCCAACACATTCACCATGGTCTGTGCCCTAAGCCCAGCCGGGCTCCCGTGCAGCCAGATGGAGATTACAGCACACTGGGGACCACAGCAGAAAACTGACCCCCCCCCCCCCCCCCCCCCCCCCCCCCCCCTCCCTCCCCCTTTCTTTTCCTCCCTTTGTTTTTAAGTTGATTTTCTGCTTCGACCTCTGTTTGTCCCCTCTCTCCCCCGTCACACAACACCTTTTGGACACTGGGACTGTATGCGTTCGTACCGGCCAGATTTTACCAATACAGCTTTGGTTTTTCGTCCGTCTCCTTGGAGAGGGCCCCCCCCCCCCCCCCTCCACTCGCTGAGCCTCGGCCCCGGTTTGCCGACACTCGGAGCAGGCGGGGTTAGCTTCAGCGGCGAATCCCAACCTCTGAACCCGGAGTGCAGTGCGGGACTAGAGGGGGGGGTCGACTCCTTTTTTTTCTTGTTTTTTTTCCCCCGTAACTCCACCGACGTCTTATCAGGCCAGAATAAGCTCGCCCGCGTTGGCGATTCCTCTCTCAGATCTGCCCCCCTCCCTCCCTCGTTATCTGTCATTGTTTACACCAAGCCAAAGCTCGGATCCGAAAGGGCGGTAAATTTAGAGATGTTGTCGAGAATAGGGGAGGAAATGGCAGGGATGGCATGTCTCCTGTGCCTGACCTGGCCTAGCCTGGCCTGGCCTGGCCTGTACTGTACTGTCCCGGGGCAGGATAGAAACTAAAATTAAGGCTGGAGGCTCCGCTCTGTCTAATAGACGGTGGGGGACGAGCTTGCGGCACACAGGAAGGGACAGCCTGAGTGAATGGAAAGCACTGCATGTGGTTCAGAGGTAAAGGGGAGGAGAGCGCTGCTTCACCCCCCCCCCCCCCCCTCAGCTGGTCCAACTGACCCCCCCCAGCCCCACCCTACAGTTACCCCCCCTTTTTTTTTCCCTTCTTAATTCTTCCTCCCCTTAACCCCGTCTCTTTCTCTCCATCCCAGCCTCCCTCTGCTCAGCAAGCCAGCTCTGCTCTACTCCTGTTTCTTCATTTTTGTTTTCTATTGGTTCATTTTGTCTCTCTTCCTTTGTTTTGTTTTTATGTTCATTTCTGTTGAGTACAAAAATACTAAAGTGCAACAACAATGATTAAAAAAAAGAATATCAACCAAACTGAGATGAATAAATAAATATATATAAATAAAGAAATAATTTAAAAAGCTCCCACCTGTGTGCTGTGTGTTAACTGCTTTTGTCGTACCTTTAAATATTGAGGTGTGAAGGTTTAGACTAAAACCAAATTTGCCTTGTGAGTAACGTCAATGCACCCATTACACTCATGCATCATTGTGTAATGAAATACTGGCTCAGTGACTGCGTAACAAACATATTACAGCATGCAGATTGAGACCTGCACATGTTAATACTGATGCTTTTTCAGTTTTGTCAAGAACATTAATATGATGGTTTTAAGCCATTTTAAATGAAATTTGACGTGATTGCAAACTGGCATTTTACACCATCTAGAGATGGTGAGGTCTCACAGGACCTCAGTCCAGAAAGCAACTTGTCGGTGCTCCCTGGTGGACAGACTGTGTAATGGTGTCCCTTGTTCTTGAATCAGCTGAACCCTGCATCTGCAATCCTGGGGCACTGGATCTTGGTCCTTGCTGGCGGGCGAACACAGAAACTTGATAGATCTGCAACGGTGGAAGCCTCTCTTGATTGCACTGGCTTTCTGCCAAGTGGAGGTTTAATGCAGACGGGTTACACCGTTGATGGACATATTTGAAGTGCCACTGTGTCACTGAAAGGTGGAAGGTGAATACTTGGCCAGACCTAACAGGAGTTACCTGTCTGAGTGTGGCACCAGCCCGCCCTGTCGGGTCTCGTGTTACCTGTGCCTGTTTATCTACCTGGCTGCTAAGTATTTAAATGTGCAGCTTGTTTCCTCACGTGAGGCTCGGATCATGTTCAAACCCTCTGCTGGCTGAAGTCAGTGGGAGAAGGATACAGTATTTGTGATGTGGACGGGTTTCCCATGTATTCTCATCAAAAATAGATACATAAACAGATACAGCCATTTCTGTAGCATGGAAATGTAAAATGATCCCGTTTTGCACACAGTGCCCGGAGCCTGACATGTGACGGTGGTGTAGCAGCCGAGCCTTCTGTGTAGGTGCTCTCCTCTGTGCTGTAGGCTGCAGAGCTCTGCGTACTGCTGCTCAGGCCTGTACAGCTGCACTGCAGAGGCTTTTCAGTCGGAAGCAATTGAGCTCAGACACGGTCGGCCCTGCTGAGAGTCTGCCTTTGTCTGTCAGGGGTTACTTTAACGTTCCTGCTGATGGACAGGCATGATGGATGAGGGGATCTGTGTAACCCTCTGAACAGGCAGTTTACCCTCCCTCATCTGCCGCAGCTCACAGTGGATCATTAACAGCTGATGTTTTCTAGGCGAGCTCCCCTCTCTCCCCCCCATTTCCATCCTCTCTTTTCCATCCCCTTTCTCCCTACTTTCTCCCCCTCAGCTTTCATTCCCTCTCGTCTCTCTCCATTTCTCTCCATCTCCCCAGTTGCCCACTCCCCCCACCCCCCCCACCCTCGCCTCCTCCTCCCACTCTCTCATCCTCGCAGTGGCGGCAGCGTGACTGCCTGCGTCAGCCAGCCCTTGCCAGCTAGTGAATGCTGCTACTGGAGCTGCCATACCCTGCAAAGAGCTTTGTGTGTGTGTGTGTGTGAGAGAGAGAGAAAGAGAGAGAGAGAGTGTGTGTGTGTGTGAGCGTACGCAGATGGGAAAGCAACTGAGTCAGGGAGGGCTGCCTCTCATCTCCTCGCTCTTATCACCTTTCTTCACTCTCCCTCCTCTGCTGCCATGGAGCTCCGGCAGGCTGAATCACAACAGCATCTGCACACAGGGCTGAGGTAATGCTGTTGTCTTGCCGTGGTCCAGTGCCTGCACCTCTGCATCGGAACATTGCATGCAGCCTCACACAATGCAGTCTGACTGTGTGTCAGTTTACATTGTTGTCAGCGCGGTCCAGGCACCCTGGGCCCGAGGATGCAGAGCCGGGACGCCGTCTATCCAGGGTGCATGCTTTCAGAGCAGCGTTCTTTGCCATTTCAGGATGTGTACTGTAGGATCAGGGGTGCTTCCTTGACGGCTCAGTTCCTGCTTTCGTTCGAGGTGCTCGGACTGATCACGTGACCCAGATTGCAAGCAAGCACTAGTCATTACTCATTCCTCACACTCACAGTGTGTGCATGATCTGCATGGATCCCAGCAGTTCCTGTGAATGTTTGGTATTGTAGTGACAGGGTGAAGTCTGGACGGGCTGTTCTAGATCTGTGAAAAGTATCAATTGTCATGTATTCAAAGTTCTCCATCAGTGGCCATCATCTGTGGCTGTACATTTCAGTATCTCTCAATAGAAAACATCAGACTTTACAGGCAAATCTCAAACCACAATATACCCTTTCACACCCACAGTGGCACTGAGCAGCTTTACAGCTTTGGTTCTAATAGTCCTTTGTTTTGAGGCAAACATTACAACAGAGGTCTCCTTGGGATAATATTCTCAGAAACTAATTATCGTAAAATAACTGTCTCTGTGTAATTTCCTGTGCCAGCAGGTAGAAGTGAATGCGTGCGTGATGCTCCACTGGGCCAGCATGGAGCGTGTGTGTCTAAGAAGGTGGGTGTCGGGCTCTGCTGTCGTGTTTCTTCACACATTGGCCTTATCCTGGACAGGTAAGGCACACTGCAACTGTACACGGCCTCCAGGCTACTGCACTGCATTTGTTACATCAAATAGTAATAGGTCATGAATGTGGCAAAGTTGACCCCTGGCTTTGAAAATGAATCAAAATAGGATTTTTATTTAAGGTTAAATGACTCAATTAAAAGAGTAACTAAAGTAGTAACTAACTTTTATGCTGTAAACAAATGTATCTGGGTATGAAGTAGTGTTGTTGATTGATTCTGGTTCAATTATTGACATTTTAGTTGAAGTATGGCATTGGTTAGGCATTGTTGTAAAAATGTATGTGTGATTGCCCTCTATACCAGCCTATGGTTTAACCCAAATTCTCATGTTGGCTGAGATGGAGGCTGATGACTTTTTGGAGACAGCTCTTGTCATGAACTAGGTGCACAAACTAGGGCTACATGCCCTTCAGACAAAACCTAGGGATTTAGTTACTTAAGTCAATAACAGTCAGACAAATTAAATTGACTGATGAACATATGACGTCAATCACTATATACTACCTTCCACATGATGAAGCAGGAATAACGATCTTGTACATTTAGTCAGAGCCATGGTAACAGTCTCCCCTTGCTTCACCTAAGCTAACTGACTGCTGCCTGTGTTCATATTTCAAGTACCAATGATTCAGACAGACTGCCATCTAGTGGCAATGCTGCAGACTGAACGATGCAAATGAAGAGCAGATAAACATCACAGAGCTTTGCAAATAAATCAATATGCATGAGAATTTTAGCAGATTTGTGTTCATTCCTTATCTGTTGTTGCGCCCGTGCAGTCCTATCAACTCGACAAATATCATGTGCTCGCAGGTGCAATTGAACCTGCCCCCAAAATTGACGGACGTCATCGAGCGCGCGTGACACTGCAGGAGAATGTGACGCACAAGTTCAGCTGCCAGTCAGACAGCTGGGATCCACATGCCCCTCCCTTGCTCACCTGGTACCTGAATGGGGAGCGGCAGAGAGAGCCGGCTCCCAATCGTGGGCGCCTGGTGATGACATCACAGAAAGATTCAGAGGTCATGAGGCTGGGGACCAATCACAACAGCACCTTCTCCCTGCGGGCCAGAAAGTGGGACAGGGAGCTGGTGTGTGTCGCATCGAATCCCAGGACGGGAGAAAGCTACAATGCCACAATCACACTCAACGTCCAGTGTGAGTGTGTGTGACACAGTTGTTCATCCAGCCATCGTCTAATGTGTAAAGGCAGAGCGTACTCACACCTCTCACACTCACACCTAGGGGCCGTTTAGAGTCTCCACTGAACCTAGCTAGCATGCCTTTGGAGTGCATATATATACATATGAGATAATATCCTCTGAGACAGTGAACAAAGTGTTGAGTCATTGCTCTCCTCTGGCCCCCAGTTCAGCCAGAGATCCTCAGGGTGAACGCCCAGTACAGTGACACCTCAGACCCCGGCCTGTCCCTGGTCCTCTTCGCCTTGGTACGGTCCAACCCACCCGCCACCATCACCTTTGTGGACCAATCTGGCCAGCTGGTGGCCAACACCTCAGATTTCTTCATCCTGGACTCGCGAAGCTACCCGTGGCTGACCAATCACACGCTGAGGGTCATGCTCAGTAGCCTGTCGGGGAATGTCACGCTGAACGCCAGCAACAGCGTGGGAGCGGCACAGAGCAACCTCACACTGGCAGGTCGGTTAACAAAGATAGAGTCTGATCTCGGTCTCAGCAAGAAAGTGAGGCAGAGAGTTCCCAAAATGTCTTTGTTTTCTGCCCATCCCCAGAGTTCCTGCAGTCCCGCGTGGAGGTGCCCATGCTGGGAATAGTGACTGGTGGAGCCATGGCCTTCATGGCCCTCCTCATCCTCAGCCTCATAGTTCTCTGCTTAATGCAAAAAAACAGCAGCAAGTCCTTTGGTGAGACTGGAGTGTGCATGAGAGCAAGTCCACGAGCTGTGGCTGTCTAACCTTCATTCAGGAGGATGATAACCTCCTGTGTATGTTACAGATGAGCCGGTGGAGATTCTGATGACCAAGAAAAGGTAATCGAGTAAAAACTGAATCATTATCCATACAATCCATTCTTACTACTACCACCACCACTAGTAGTAATAATGATAGGAAAAACTCCCATGATCAGAATGGTGCTCGAGCCCCCAGTAGTAGTAATAACAGTAATAATTATATAAAATAATAGTAATTATAAACTAAACAGACTGTAGTCTTTTACCACTGTCTCCTCACACAAGGTGCTGGGTTCAGCTCCTGCTCAGACCAAGGGCCTTTCTGTGTGGAGTTTGCATGTTCTACCTATGTCTGTGTGCATTTTCAACAGCTCCTCAGGTGCTCAGGTAAGCTCTAGTAGACAACTGTGACTCGACTGAGTTCCAGACCAGGTAAAATGATGAGTGGATGGATAGATAGCCTAGGGCAGAGGTGCAGACCACAGCAAACAGACCTATGCACCAGCCAGTCACATAGCATTAGCATAGCATATGGTGACAAGTCATCTCAGACTAATGCCAACTTCCCCTTGCAAATAACAAAATGTTTCCTGAAATGTTAAACCATTACATTACTGTGTTTTATCCATTAGTTACCCTGCAGAGCATATGCTTATTTGATCTAGAGGGAATAAAGCAAATGCTTAAAACTAATCACTAATCAATCACATACACGTGATGCACAATGAATATGATACCAATAATACAAATATGTTATATTTTATATATTTTTTAAACAAATTTAAAATACCTTCGGAGCTGCTTCCTTCACAAGTTGCTGAGACTGTATCACAGGTCCATCCCCTCTCACATCTCATAATTAGCATTACAGCATTGCTGGATATACGGGAAAGAGCACTGATGAAAGGATTTCTGTGTTGTCATGAATACATTATATCCAATCTTCAATCCGGTTACCGGTCTAATCCAAGTTGGATCTGTGTTTTCTGTGTTTCCTACACAGTGACTCTGCCAATCTGAGGACAGAGAAAACTGATAAAACTCACATCCCCAGAGAAAACATGTCTCTGCCTTCCAACATGCAGCTCCACGACCTCAGCACTCTGAGAAAAGGTAAAAGGTCTATGGGAACTCGGCACCCAGGCCTGGTCTTGTGCACAGAGCTGTATGTGTGACAGACATAACGAGCATCTGAATATGTACTATTTAAAATATTTACACAGACCGTATATAACTTTGACATCTCCGGCAAACAGTTATTTCTGATGGTGGATGCAGTGCAAATCTTTGGGGTTAAGTCAGGAAACAGGACTCGATTAGCTTAGCATTGGCCAAAACTCAGAAATACCATGGCTCTGTCTGAAATGTACAGAATCATTTGAAGCTTGTTCATAAACATGGTTTTGAGGGTTTTGTGTGCTCGTGCCAGGGTATTTGAAATAGTGAGCTATGATAGTTTATGGCCCTGAAAACATCTACTACTTGACTTTTCCTGTTTGGCCAACTTTTGGTAACACTAGCCGTTTCCCAAGTTCAAGTTTTTATGCTAACCAAAGTAAGCTAGGCTAAATGAAGCTAAGCTAACATCACAGACGTGGGAAGATGCCTCATCTGATTCACTCCCTGAAAACATCTCTTGTGCCTTGTATGTAGCCCGAGAGGTCGCCGAGCAGAACAGCGTGGGAGAGAGGAAGAAAGAGGAAGAGGAGGAGGAAGATCTGTCTTTAGCCTACGCCGCCAGAGGTCAGGAATATGCACTTTGATGCTGTTACATTTTTCATTATTCATACTTAAGATTCAGGGTGGACAATGAGCACTGGTTACTTTGCCTCTTCTGCGCTGTGGTCTTACTGAATGCTTTCCCCTGATGATTCCCAGGTTTTGCCAGATATCCGATGGTGGGCTACATCTATAAAGTGAACAGCACAAGCAGTGAGGAGATCTGGCTCTGATTGACCTCAGAGTTACACACACATATGTAGGTATACCTTACATGCATGCAGAACTACTAATGATGCAGCTTTCCAAGAGGAAACACACAACAACTGCCAGTTACAGTCAACCAACCAATCAGCTGTCACCTCCAACTGGTACCAGGGTGATCAGGAACCAGATCTTGTTGTGAAGATCGTATCTCTTTCTGGGCCACATACAATATCGTCACAATCTGTACGACAAGCTCATCTATGAACTTGAGGATCTTGTTCATGAAGCAAAACTGACAGTGGGTTTTTTTTGTCGTTTTGTTTCAAGTGCTCCGGTCTACCCACTACCAATGTGTTTTCTCAATAATGCATAATGACCTCTACTTAAAGAAATGCATACATTTGGTATGTTTTGTCATGATTCCCTCCTGTAATCACATGCTCATAACCTCCTCCCTGCGTCTGTACTGGAATGCATTTATTGTTCTATGTCAACACCTGAATGTCCAAAATAATGTCTTGAACGTGCGGTTTGCCATTTTGACCAATAATATCCAAACAAGATGGTACAAAATGGACACATAACATGTACTGTATATTTGTATGCATATGTATATGTGTATAAAAGAGGGTGTCTAATAAAGATAAATTATATGAACAACTCGCTGGGTAGTTTTGCTTTCACTCACCAGGGGGCGCTCAGGGCGCTTCTTTAACTTCTTCTTTAACATGGAGGACTTGCTGTTAAATTTCACTGATTTAAGTGGCCACAAAGATACGTTGACTGATGGTGAAAGTCTTGTTGCACTAAGTAAAATAGAAATTTGATCGTCTTCATCCTTACTTTACGGTTAGCAGGCACAAGAAAGAAATGCAAGTGCAAGTTTTCTTTTCTTTTTTTTCTCTCAGTGTGTATAACTGTGTTGTGCGGGCCAGGTGTAAGCTCCAGGTCACAGGCTCTTGTGGCTTTTCTTCATACAGGAAGCGCAGCTGTGTCGTGGATGCATCACTCCGCTCTGTCTCCGCCGCCTCGTCTCTGCAGAGCAGAGAGCGTAGTCTGTCACACAGGGAACTGAAATATTCATCTGAACACACACAGTTGTGTTCCCGTCCTTGTTTTACCAGCTGGAGCTGCATATAAACTTGTTCTGTTGCTGATGAGACGGCATATTCACTCCTATGGTTTTATTTTATGACGTACGCTGTCTTGGGTCACAACAGCCATGAGCGAGCAGAAGGCAACAACATATTAATAGAGTTAATCTTCACATTTGATTCGGCTGTAGATGGTGATTGAATGATAGAAAACGGTCTTAAAATGTTTCTCTTTGAGAAATTCCCTCCCATTGTGGATAATTTTCATAGCACCACTATGTCGCGCTTACATATCCCTTAATACATGTCAATCTTGCACTGATAAAAAACATAAATTTAATAGTGTGTAAGTGTAAACCCTTCAGTGTGAAGTGAAAACACATTTTCAACTTCCTCACCATCTAAAATAATAGTATAAAGTACTCACACAGAAAATTGCTTGTTATTCAATGCAGCTTTCCTGCTGTAAAAGTATCAAACATTGGAGTCAAATTTATTTACGTAACTAACTTAACTAACGTAACTTTTTGTTGCATTAGTGGTGGAGGAATGTAACATGCAATGCTGCAGTGTTGAATATTCTGCCATCGCATGATGTTCCCCTCATATCAAAAGTTTGCTTTAGCCATCAAATATAGTGATATTTAAATTACAACAGTCAGTGGAGAAAAACAAGAAAGCCAAAGCATGACATGGAAATTTGTGAGTCAGGTAAAAATATGCACTTGGTTATACTCCAACATTTGGTGTCGTTTGCATGAAGTGACATAGACTCCAGATGCAGACATCAACAAAACCCGCTGAAACGGAAAATAACCACTTACACTCAGTTCCCTCCCTCTCTCTCTCTCTCTCTCTCTCTCTCTCTCTCTCTCTCTCTCTCTCTCTCTCTCTCTCTCTCTCTCTCTCTCACACACACACACACACACACACACACACACAGAAACACATGCACATACGCAAAAACGAGACGCCTCAGCAGACGGGCACTGGATGTTTCCACAGCAGGGACTCGGCAGCTCTTTATTTTGAGGTTGGAAAAATTAATACAAAATTTGCAGGATTTTTTTTTCTGTTTCCTTAGGATCTCTCATTGCATTGTGCACTTTTGTTTGCTTTGTAAATAGATTTCTTTTTTGTTGAACTGCTTAATCATCTTGGTACTGAGTCTGGGCTGACTTTGAGGTTGATTAGAAATAGACTTTGCTGTGATCAAACGCTCCATTTTGTCTTTAGTCGTCACTCATTTCTAACAGCTCAATAAAATGGTTGACAGAGAAGAGAAAATGGCACCCGGCCCATTTACCCTCTTCTCTTCCCTACGTTTGCTCTGACTCACAACATTATGAAACTTCTCCATTGTCATCAGCAGAATTTGGAGGATTAAACCTACCATGAAATACCAGAGAGTTCTTGCAGTGTCTTTGCTGCTTCTCTGGACAGGTACGTGTAGTCCGTCATCATTTCTGTTTTCATAGGCTATCAAATCAATGTGAGCACCTATCATAGAGGCTTTAGGAGAAACAACAAAAAGCAAAATTTTAATGTTTCTTCCAAATTTCTCCCACAGTGTCTGTCATTCATGCTAACGGTAAGAAGACTACTTTCACAATGACATGAAGGAGCTGCTATGCCTGCTGATATATTTAACATACAGGTTACTATAAGGCTCATGGTATTGGCTTATTGCCTCTAATCATAATGTCTCGATTTCTCACACAGAACATATATTTGTGAGACCTCGCCCTCAGGCAATTGAGGTGGTTTGTCCTGAGGAATACAAGTTTGAAGATAAAAATAAAACTTGGATTCTGGAATACAAAGATGACAACTCCAAAGAATACAGCTGTGTTCATAAAGACAAGACACTGAAAATCTACGTGAAACTTCGAAGTAAGCGCCGTTGCTCGATTTGCATCCTGTAGCATGTAAACAGTACTTATGCATCAAAAATGTCAGATTCTCAAATGACCTGTGTTTGTGTTTCTGTGTGTTCGTCTGAGTGCAGCCTGTGATAACTGCATTGAACTGGACATAGTTTCCTCAGTTGGAATCATTCTGGGGAACATCGTGGCAACGATTGTCATGGGGGTGGCCGTCTATCTCGTCACTTCTCAGAGTAACACTGGTCCAGTCATCTCTCACAAGAAAAGTAAAATACATCTATCTATCTATCTATCTATCTATCTATCTATCTATCTATCTATCTATCTATCTATCTATCTATCTATCTATCTATCTATCTGTCTATCTGTCTATCTGTCTATCTGTCTATCTGTCTATCTATCTATCTATCCATCCATCCATCCATCCATCCATCCATCCATCCATCCATCCATCCATCCATCCATCCATCCATCCATCCATCCATCTATCCATCCATCTATCTATCCATCTATCTATCTATCTATCTATCTATCTATCTATCTATCTATCTATCTATCTATCTATCTATCTATCTATCTATCTATCTATCTATCTATCTATCTATCTATCTATCTATCTATCTATCTATCTATCTATCTATCTATCTATCTATCTAGTATTGGCATCAGAAATGTGCTTGTAAACGTCTATCAACACATCTGTCCGCAGGCTCTGACCGACACCCTCTGGTTATAAATGAAGACAACCGAGCCAGCAATGACCATTACCAGGTGAACTTCAGAGCAGCACCTTCTCAGGATGTGATTGTTACATGTTGATATCAAATAATTATTAACATTTTTTTTCTTCAATCCCTTTTTTTCCTCTAGCCTCTGCAACGGGGAGCCAAGAAGGACACCTATGATGTTATTACCAAGAGATAGAAAACACACTCCCTACGCAACTCAGACTTCTTCTATACAGAAAATTTCTGTGACTGTGTCACTTATCCACTTAAGTGCTTCTCTGGATGATTCTGTTTCAGCTTAAAATCTCCTATAAAAGTTATAAAGTCTCATTAATAGTTTTGTTCAATTGCCTGTAAGATTTTGCTCCTAATCCTGTAAAGTTGGTGATATAAACCTGTATTTTTGAGTGGTTGTTCGCCACCACTCCCATTTTGGTAGTTTTTTAATTGGACAATTTTGTATCTTTACTCACTATTCATGCTGTCTTCATTTGTGTATACATTGCACTGTTGCAACTGCTTCTTCATATGATAACAAGTAATGAAATGTACCACTTTGATGCATTATTTGATGCATGATTCAATTTAAAAAAAATAAATAAATAAAAGATATGAACTGCACAGTCCTATTCTGATGGAAGCTTTTACTTCTGGTGTGTAACTAAGTACATTTCAAGAGCAGTACAGTTCTGGCTCCTTTGTACTTGCCTTTCATAGCTTATGTAGGGATGTTTTTATAGGATGTTTTTTAAACGCACTTGCACTAATTAAAAGACATAAGGCATAAGAAGACCCCCTTACCTCCAAACATTGCACTGTTGGTGGGTTATGCGTCTCACTGACATGACCTAGTATTTGATCCATGATTACTGAAAATAAGAGATACTCATACAACATTTGATGGCTCCCACATTTAGTTTGCAGCCCCTCGTAAACAAGCCGTGTGCTTTGTTGCGATTGTTACATTTGTGACTTAAAGTCAAGTTATTCAAAATTGAGTGAATAAAAAGTCAGATTTTGCACTTCAGAATTTGCTTCTTTCCCATTCATTTTCTCATCACCTTAGTCTGCAGACTGGAACCAGTAGAGCACACCACTAACTTTTACATTATCGTAAGCAAATAAAATCAACATTTCCTCTGTAATTACCTGTTATAGTTTCCATTTTTCAGAGTTTTATTTCCCTGAGGTTTCCACCACTGCTGTTCTTTTAACATTCATAAAGACCAGCGCAGCAACACAGTGGATTGGTGGATGGCACTGGTACCTCACAACTGGAAGGTCTGTGGGTCAAATCCTGGTTGGATCAAGGGCCTTTTTGTGTTGGGATTAGCCCTGTTTCTGCATGGGTTTTACTGAAGTACCTTGGCTTGCTACCACAGCCCCAAAACTAAATTGCCCCTATGCTTCATTACAAAAGGAGAAAATGAGTAAGATCATGGATGAAGACCAGCGCAGCTGTTTATAGTTTTCTATTACTGTCACTGTATGCTGGCTGCTCACAGTTTGCTCTTTTGTCCCTCCCTTCTATTTCCCCTGGCACCTTCTGTTACTCTCCACCTGTCTCTGTATGTCTGTTTCATCAGGGTGTGGTTACCTAGTTCCCCCCCCCCCCCCCCCCCCCCCCCCCGCTGCAGACCTGAGCCATCCAGAATGGCCACCTAAAAGTCTGCTGTCCATCTCCTCTACACTCCTGCTTCTCATTTCCATTTGCTGTTGTTTGATTCTTTGGTTCTGTCATTTGGCATTTTCCAGTTTTTATGGCACAAAAGAGGGACTTGGACCAGACAGTCCTGGTTTGAAAATTAAGCAGCAGGCTAGCAAACCATGCAAAAACCATGAAAGCACCCCTGCATGTACTTTGAGAGGCAGGCTTTAAGATTTTGATGAGGTGTGAGGCTCAGCTGGGGGCTAGATTGTGTCGAGTGGTGAGAACTGTAATTATGTAGACTTCTTGTAGATTAAATGGTCACCCTGGATCAAAGAACCCACTTTGACAACTACTGACCATGATGAAAACAAAGGCACCAGAGTTAGCCACCCCTCCAAAGGGGACATACAACAAGACTCAGCCATAGCTGAACCCAATTGAATGCACCTCTCTCCCGTGTCGCATCTACTCATTTTTACTGGCTTTTGGCAACACATTTGCAGTCACGTCAGTAGTGAGTTACAAGTAAGTGATAACCTGACTTCTGGTCTGTTCCCTTCACACACTTGACAGTTTGAGTCTAGACCAGACACTATAATACCACTGTGTAGCATGACCTGAGCTGAAGAAACATAAACAGACATAAACAAACCTCACAGAGTCATATTACAGATCTAATGTGGGCTATGTTGCTATGTTTTCAGTAATATTAAAGTAATTGTAACTCTACCACTATTCTTACGCATACTCTTTCTACTAAAGTAAGTAGTGGGTCTTTTTTGTCATTGCATCCCACAAATATTTTTGACACAAGGTGATGCCTGGATCTCTCTGCAAAGTGCCAATGATGACTCCCATGAATGGTTATAGTGTCTCTTAAACTACATTTGGGTCCAGTTCCAATATCAAATAATGAAAAACCTAACTGTGTCATAGCTATATCATAAGCCTGGCCACCAGTTGTTCACTGGTTGGTCTTTCTCGGCCTGATTCCTGGGTGGGGTCGCATTAACCTCCGATACATTGCATGCATGCATTACCATTCTCATCAGAGGTCTTCTTAACCGCCAGCAATTTGCCACTGTAGACCCTAACAGGGACTGATATGGGTTTTTTATTTGTTGGTTAAGTATTTCACATTGTTGTGTTGTTCGAGTGATGACGGTGAAATCGTCGTTCTTCAAAATGAGTGTGTCTCAGAGGCCCGTTAAACGTTTGTTCAGACATGTAGCACTCTTGGAGAGAATTGCACAAGAGCCCAGAGAAAGGTAAAAGAAGATGGGTTAAAATAGTAACAAAGATGAGGAGAAGAGGAGGACAGAAACTCTTGCTGACTTTATAGGAAGCCTCCCTGTGTCTGCTAACTTCAGTTCTTTGATCACAGCTCAGAGTCTTTCTCGACGCCGCTGTGACAAAGTTACAAAATGCCGTTTTCAACGCAAAGAAGAGAGGAGAGATCAAACAAGGAAGCTGAGACAAGCTCGCCTCAGAAACACAGCCCCGACCAACCCCCACGCACATGATGTGCACACACTTTGATGCACTCACACAGGAGCTTAGGTGTGTGTGTGTCTATGTGTGCGAGTCTGTGTGTGCTCTCGGATGTACACACAAAGCGTGTACCATGGTGCACGGATGTTCACTCACACAACCACACGACCATCGAGCAGATATAGGTCTGTGTGTGGGAACGGTTTGACTGAAGAAATCGGATACACACACACACACACACACCTCAGCCGTCAACTCTTTGTTTCTCACTCACACAGACACACAATCGATGTAGATGAAGATAACTAAGCAGTGTGGGAGTGTTTCCACTTAAACAATACAGCTCTGCCTGCCACACACAAAGCAATAGCTGGATTGTTAATCAGCCAACATGAGGAGCTGATATTAGGTGGAGTCATGTTTTTTTTTGGTTTCAGGTCTGTTTGTTCAGCTCTGCTTCATCAGTCAGTGCGATGAAAGGCACAGGTTTACAAGAAGAAGGCAAAAGCAAAACACTACACATTTCCATTGCACACCCAATGGATATAAACAATGTGTGTACACATTAGAGAAATGTCAGGTGTTTCCGATGACAGCCAGATGAAGACATGAGTGATGATCAAGCTACGGATATGAGCAGTGGCTTCACAAAACCGAGCACAGTTTCACCCATAGATGTATGTCGGTATTGTTTCTAACCATGAGCAGAGAGAAAAAAAACAGTGTTGACTGGGGTTTCCTTTATTACTGACACATTTCGCTCCCATTAGAGTAACAACGAAATACAAGACAGGAAAGAAAAAAATATCAAAAGAAAAAACAAAAGAAGTTGATGTGCAGCAACATTTTACATGCTTGACAAAGTTTGATACATTTTGTCTTGTACAAAGCCATGAGTCAGAACACATGAAGACAAAAACATACAGTATGTATGTATGTACAGTTGCTAGAAAAAGTATGTGAACCCTTTGTGTTTTCATGGTTTTCTGCATAAATGGGGCACAACATGTATCCCAATCTTCATGTAAATCACCACAACAGACAAACACCTCTTGGTTTAACTAATGATGCAAAGAAATTAGATGTTTTCAGGTTCATATTGGGCACATCAAGTAAAAACCCAAAGTGCAGGGTGGAAAAAGTATGTGAACCCCTAGGCTAATGACTTCTGTGAGAGCTAATTTGAGTCAGGTGCCAGCCAAATTGGAGTCCAATTACTGTCATGACACTGCTGGTGTTGATTGAAGCTCCCCTGCCCTTTAAAAACTCATACTGGATCTGAGATAGCTTTTCTCCAGAAGCATTGTCTGATGGAAACCATGCCCCGCACTAAAGAGCTCAGTGAAGACCTGCGAGCCACAATTGTTGAGCTACATAAAGCTGGGAAGGGATACAAAACTATCTCTAAAAGCCTCGATGTCCATGTCTCAACAGTTAGGCAGATCATCTACAAATGGAGGGAGTTTAACACAGTTGCCACTCTCCCCAGGCGTGGTCGTCCTGCAAAGATATCACCAAGAGCACAGCGCAGAATCATCAATGAGGTGAGAAGAAACCCTAGAGCATCAGCCAAGGACTTACAAACATCTCTGGCACGTACAAACATTTCTGTTCATACCTCCACAATATGTAAAATACTGAACAAGAATGGAGTTCATGGGAGGACAGCACGGAGGAAACCTTTGCTGACAAAAAAGAATATTGCTGCACGTCTGAAGTTTGCAAAAGACCACCTTGATGCTCCACAACACTTCTGGCAAAAAATTCTTTGGACAGATGAAACAAAAATTGAATTATTTGGAAGGAACACACAACGCTATATATGGAGGAAAAATGGCACAGCACACCAGCCTCAAAACACCATCAGCATCATGGTTTGGGCCTGCTTTGCAGCCTCAGGTCCTGGACAGATTACTGTCATCGATGGAAAAATGAATTCCAAACTGTACCAAGATATTTTGCAAGAAAATATAAGACCATCTGTCCGCCAGCTGCAGCTGAAACGAGGATGGGTCATGCAACAAGACAATGACCCCAAACATACAAGCAAATCAACAAAAGAATGGTCACACAGAAGAAAATACGCGTTCTGGAGTGGCCAAGTCAGAGTCCGGACCTCAACCCTATCGAGATGCTGTGGCATGACCTTAAGAAAGCAATACACACCAGACAACCCAGAAATCTTGTACTGAAACTATTCTGTCAAGGGGAATGGTCAAAAATTCCTCCTGGCCGTTGTGCAGGTCTGATCAGCAACTACAGCAAACGTTTGGTTGAGGTTATTGCTGCAAAAGGAGGGTCAACCAGTTACTGAATGTAGGGGTTCACATACTTTTGTACCCTGCAGTGTGA
This sequence comes from Karalla daura, assembly GCA_029224185.1. Taxonomy (NCBI): domain Eukaryota; kingdom Metazoa; phylum Chordata; class Actinopteri; order Chaetodontiformes; family Leiognathidae; genus Karalla; species Karalla daura. Next base: position 6,163,907 of record CM055198.1, read on the forward strand.
ATGTTTACAGCTTGTGTTCAATAAACAAAAATCAAAACATATATTTTTGTGCTGTATTTCTTTGGGAGAATGTATGTTTGTATTTTTAGAACTTTAAATTAGGATCCGAACATATTTTATGACCATTTTATACAGAAAACCATGAAAACACAAAGGGTTCACATACTTTTTCTATCAACTGTATATATATATATATATATATATATATATATATATATATATATATATATATATATATATGTATATACAGGAAGCTCTGCATTAATTCAAAACATTATTGTATTAATTACAGTACTCATACACTTAATATTAAGGAGAAGAAACGCAAATTCTACCCCAAAGAAGGTTAAAATTGATCAATTCATTTATGTTTCAAATGAAAGTCATAGATAAAAGCTGGTGAACTGGACTACATTACACCGAGAGCATTTCTATGTATGCAAATAAATAAAAACACATCCCTTTGTGAATACAACTTAATACCGCTACTAATATATATCTCAAATATATTTACTTAATTAACACCTGGAAGGCAGTGTAACTAACAGAGCCTTAAGTGGATCATAAAAGTCGATTTAATGGTGGAACAGTGGCACATCCCTGCAGCCTTAGTCAGGTGACTTGTCTCTATCCCATCCTGGAGTATGTGTCCATAGAGCGAGTGTGAGCACTCAGTTCCTGCCAAAACATCAAAGGAATAGTGTTAGGCCAGTCACAGTTTTGCACGCTTTATTTTTATCACAGCAGGCAGTAAGAGGGTACTATGCCTCCAAGGGCTTGGTTCAACCTTTGTGACGACCTATATTCCTCGCTAAAATGTTGTTACATTCTTTTTCTACTTAAATGTTCATTTGTTATTTTGGATTTTTTTATTTAGCTGTTTTTCTTCATTAATGATCTGTTTAAAAGTCCTGAGAAATCTGGTTCTCCTGCTGCCACTGCTTCAGTTCAGTTTGAGGTGAACACATGGATTTCTGTGGAGTCCATCTATGTCATTTATTTCTCATTTACCCCAAGTGCATTCTTTTTTGGATTTCTCCTTACTATCTGTTTTACAGTTATTTGTTTCAGGTGTTCCAACTTTTCCTTCCCTGAGTTGTATGTGTTGTTGAATCACATTACATATTATCCCCTTGTCCATTTTCATGGCATGGAGTCAGTTTAACTGTAATCCTTTTACCTTGATTGCATAAAACTTTGGGTTGACTTAAACACCAAATATGTAATTTTTGTACAAATCGCAAAACAAAATGTACCCTGGTTTGTTCCCCGGCATCTATAATTAATGTGAAACTGAGATAAACTGTGTAAAGCTATACTAGGATAAACTGCTGATGGGTTGAGTAGTTTATTTTAAATCAGACACAAGTAACAAATGCAAATATTACTGCATGTGAGCAGAGAGAGCAGCCCGCTGCAGTGTGGCCTTCTACAGTACCTGGTACTCAGAGGATCCTGGAGCCGGGCGAGATGGGTGAGCCGGAGCTAAAAGGTAAAGACAGACAAAGACCGTGTGTGAACCCTCTCTCAGAAGGTCCCTGCGTGAAATGCAAGTCTGTCCTTTCCCGTGATCTGCCATGATGCGTCCTCACCTTTGGAGCTGCGAGCAGGCTGCTGCAAGTTCTTCTTCTTGGTGCATTTGCAGATCGTGATCATCACCACCATTGTCAGGCATACGTCTGCGACAACCGCTCCCAGAAACATAGTCCCATCCATCTCAAAGCAGTTTTCACACACTGGAGGACAAAGATCAGCAGTTAATGGTGAGGAAAACCGGTGAGGAAAACCAACATGCACACCCAAAAAAATCTGCTTTTTTTACTCACCCTTGGCTTTTACGTAGAAATAATATTTCTGACCATCATATTCGCAGCGATAAAGGCCTTTAGTGTCATATCCATATTTAAATTCATATTTAGATTTATCTTCTGGGTCCAGGCGTTCTGATTTGAACCATTGGCCTTCCTTTGGACAGGTCAGTGTGACTTTATCCCATGAAATTTCTACACCTCCTATAAACATAAACATAAACAGATGTTAAGTTACTTCAATTTGCTTGCTGCAATTCATCATTTCATGACATATACTTATCCATAAATCAACATTATTTTAGAAGGATATTAGAGGGCTTGTTTTCTTTAAACCCTGACAAGGACCCAGAGTAAAACACAAAATGAAAAGTAACAGAGTGGACTACAAAACAGAACGAAGTAAATAAAACATCAGAATTAATGAGTTCACTAGAGATTGAGGTGAGATATGGAAAAATCCACCTGGCTTTGTTTGAAAAGAAACTGGAGTAATAGCTTTGAAATCGCTCTTAAATGTACGATGTGTTGCTATAAGCAAAAGCAAAAGTATTTAGACTGAAGTTAAGTATGAGTAACTTAGTAGTAGTAGTGTAGTATTTACCTTTAAGAGGATCTTCAGCCTTTACAGCAGCCATGAACAGGAGGAGAGCGAGCAAACCCTGAATACCCACACTGGCCATTTTGTTCAGACGTGTCTGAACTGTGTGTCAGGTCTATGGATGATATTTATGAAGGTATTCACCTCACAATATGCAAAAAAGATCAAGCTGCCTGTTCGACAAGACAAAAAGATACAGAGGCAATTTCTGAGGCTCCTTTCTCTCTCTCTCTCTGTCTCTTTCACTCACTCACTCACACACACATACACACACACATGTTGCTCCCCACAGGAAGTGTTTTTTTTTCACCTCAAAAAGAAGTTTAATGAAGTGTTAAGAAATGCGATTCCTGATTGATTTATAATCAAAAAGACAAGCCACTCTAAATAGTATCTTCTTTGTTTAATCTTGCAGTGTTGTATTTACTGTGTACGTTTTAATTAGACACATTTAACATGTATATTATCAGCATTTCCTGTAATCTTGTATGTGCTCAGGTCTCATTTCAAAATGAGATCATACAGTTTTTCTGGGTTACTATTTTTTTCTCAACCCAGTCAGCAGTGTAGAAGTCGACGTGACTGAGGTTCTGTGGTTCACATCAACACATTGTTACATATAAAGACTGTTATTCCTACATCTAAAATGACACTAATGCCACATTCTGCTTTGTGTACGTTCTTAGCTTTCAGGAGAGCACCTGCTAGTAATGCAGCATGTTGACTGTGGAGGTGCAAATCATGCAAAGAGCTTTCCTCAGTCAACATGAACCCACAGAGAAACTGAGGGACTCCATTGACGGACCACCAATTTCCTAATGGAGGTCCAGGCTTAACAACCCTCAATATGGACAGATGACCCTCTGGGTGTGTGAACCTATGTATCGATGACTATTATTATTCTATTAAACAAATTAAACAATCAAAGTGAAATACAGCTGGGAAACAGAGGGAGGAGGACGCAAGACTCACGCTTGGTTTCTTTCGAAACACCAGTTTAATAACCATCCCCCACCCAAAAAAAAAAGATTAAAATAAACCCTGACACTACAACAAATGATTACAGCGCTAGTCAACAAGTGAAGACAAACAAGCGGCACAAACTGTGGACACCAGTGCACACTACACTGAGCATAGACAACACTTTACTCAGGGACGCACGGTCTTTGGCACCAACAGTGGCACCTGGGTCCACTGGCCTGGAGTGGCGTCCCCACAAATTGGCCTACAAGCCTACGAATGCGCCCACTGACCTACAAATGAGCCCACTGATCCACTTATAGGCCCACCTGCCATGAGAGTTGACTCCACATTGCCTCTTCACAATCTCAAATCAAGGATGTAACATAAACTGGACTGATGACCTAGATCTCTTGAGACATTTGTGGAGTCAATGTGCTCTTCAATGAAAATATACGGTCATGTCTGCCACAGAAGTACAGACCCGACTGCTGAAGCGTGTATGAAAAGTGCAACTCTGACCCCTAGTGGTTCAAACCTGCAACTTTACGACTTCACCGTGCTGCTGTGTGAGCGTGTCTGGGCTCAAGTAAAGCTCAAGTATTTACATTCAACTCTCACTCTCAGTCTGATATCACAGTGAACAGAGCCCAGTCCAATAAGCAGCAGCTCTGTGGATTCTTTTAGACTTTACATTAACCACATAGACTCAATGATCCAAATCTTCTGAAGCGAAAACCATCTCAAGGCATCAATGAAGTTGTCTGCCTATCTATCTATCTATCTATCTATCTATCTATCTATCTATCTATCTATCTATCTATCTATCTATCTATCTATCTATCTATCTATCTATCTATCTATCTATCTATCTATCTATCTATCTATCTATCTATCTATCTATCTATCTATCTATCTATCTATCTATCTATCTATCTATCTATCTATCTATCTATCTGTCTATCTATCTATCTGTCTATCTGTCTGTCTGTCTGTCTGTCTGTCTGTCTGTCTGTCTGTCTGTCTGTCTGTCTGTCTGTCTGTCTATCTATCTATCTATCTATCTATCTATCTATCTATCTATCTATCTATCTATCTATCTATCTATCTATCTATCTATCTATCTATCTATCTATCTATCTATCTATCTATCTATCTATCCCCTTCCTCACCGCCCTGTCTGGACATCAGCATCAACTACTGAGATTCATGACCTATTCAATCCATGATTACTGTAAATATGAGATAATACTACAACACTTGATGATTAGAACAATTGTGTGCGTGTTGTTGGATGTACACACAAAGCGTGTAGCTTGATGCACTGATGATCACTCACACATCCACACACCCATCGAGCAGACATAGGTCTGTGCATGCGAACAGTTTGAGGTCTGTGTGTGGGTACACACACACACACACACACACACACACACACACACACACACACACCCCTTTGCTTCTCACACACGCAGACACACAATTGATGTAGATGAAGATAACTAAGCAGTGTGGGAGTGCTTCCTCTTAGAGTTCTGCCACACACAGAGCAATAGCTGGATTATTAATCAGCCAACACGAGGAGCTGATATTAGGTGGTGTCATGTTTTTTTTTTTGGTTTCAGGTCTGTTTGTTCAGCTCTGCTTCATCAGTCAGTGCGATGAAAGGCACAGGTTTACAAGAAGAAGGCAAAAGCAAAACACTACACATTTCCATTGCACACCCAGTGGATATAAACAATGTGTGTACACATTAGAGAAATGTCAGGTGTTTCCGATGACAGTCAGTCACATAGGAGACCGAAGAGATGAAGACGCGAGTGGTGATCAAGCTACGGATATGAGCAGTGGCTTCACAAAACCGAGCACAGTTTCACCCATAGACGTACGTCGGTATTGTTTCTAACCATGAGCAGAGAGAAAAAAAACAGTGTTGACTGGGGTTTCCTTTATTACTGACACATTTCGCTCCCACTGGCGCAACAACGAAATAAAGCCAGTAAAGATAAAATTAGCAAAAGGAAAAGAAGTTCATGTGCAGCAACATTTTACATGCCTGACAGTTTGATACATTTTGTCCTGTGCAAAGCCATGAGTCAGAACTCATCAAGACATAAGTATGCGTGTGCGTGTGTATATGTATGTAATTATTAATTACAGTACTTACACACTTCATATTAAGGAGTAGGAATGCTGATTCTACCCCAAAGCAGGTATTAAAATTGATTAGTTCATTTATATGTTTCAAATGACAGTCATAGATAAATTGGTGAACTGTACTACGTTACACAGAGAGCATTTTCATGAATGCAAATAAAAAAAACACATCCCTTTGTGACTGCAGCGTAACACCACGACTAATATTCTATCTCAAATATATTTACTGTTTTACTTAAGGCAGCAATAAACAAGCAGAGTCTTAAGTGGATCATCAAGTGGATTCAGTGGTAGAACAGTAGCACATCCCTGCAGCCTTAGTCAGGTGACTTGTGTCTATCCCACCCTGGAGCCTATGTCAGTTGACCGAGGTTGAGGAAGTTCCTGCCAAAACATCAAATAGTGTTAGGCCAGTCACAGAATCAAACTTTTGCACTTCTTATATTAAAAATGGCTTACTCAAAACAGGCAATAACAGGCTACTGCACCTCCAAGGACTTCGTTTAACCTTAGCTAACCATAGCTATATTCTTTGCTAAAATGTAGTTACATTCTTTTTCGACTTAAATGTACATTTGTTATTTTGGATTTTTTTATTTGCTGTTTTTATACATTAATGATCTGTTTAAAAGTCCTGTGATAATGTGTATTTTAGTGTAGTTTTTCTCTACATTTTGCCTGTTTTTCCATTTTATTTTAAACTTCCCTGAGTTGTATGTGTTGAATCACACTTTCATTATAGGTACAAGTAGTCAGGTCAATTGTAATCACTTTACCTTGATGCAACAAACTTTGGATTGAGTTGCTCTGCCTTTAAATCCAAATGACTTAAGATAACTTAAGTAGCAAATGTGTCATTTTTGTTCAAATCACAAATACAAAATGGTAATGTGAGAACTTCATCACTGCTGAGTGGTAGATAGTGTAAATTTGGATAAAGACAGTTTATTTTCTCGGCATTCGTAATTCATGTGAAGCTGAGATAAGCTGTGTGAAGCTAGACTAGGATAAACTGCCGATGCAACTGCAGGTTGAAGCGCAAGCAGAGATCACTGCTGAGTTCATTTTAAATCAGACACAAGTAACAAATGCAAATATTGCTGCATGTGAGCATCGAGAGCAGCCTGCTGCAGTGTGGCCTTCTACAGTACCTGGTACTCAGAGGATTCTGGAGCCGGGCGAGGCGGATGAGCCGGAGCTAAAAGGTAAAGACAGACAAAGGCCATGTGTGACCAATCACTGAAGCAGACATACATTCACAGAGAAAATTCAGAGGAAACACCTGAAAGAGAATATACAGCAGTCGTTGAACCCTTTCTCAGCAGGTCCCTGCGTGAAATGCAAGCCTGCCCTTTGCCGTGATCTGCCATGATGCGTCCTCACCTTTGGAGCTGCGAGCAGGCTGCTGCAAGTTCTTCTTCTTGGTGCATTTGCAGATCGTGATCATCACCACCACTGTCAGGCATACGTCTGCGACTGTCGCCCACATAAACAAATTCCCGTCCACCTCAAAGCAGTTTTCACACACTAGAGGATGAAGATCAGCAGTTAATGAGTCGAGGGCCGATGAGGAAAACCGACATGCACACACAAATCTGCATTATGTTTTTTTACTCACCCTTGCCTTGAACGTAGAAATAATAGTACGTTTCTGTGCGATTTATATCGGCATATTTGCAGCGGTAAAGGCCTTTAGTGTCATATCCGTATTCAAATGCATATTCAGGTTGTAAGGAGTCTGGGGTGATGTGTTCGCTTGATCTGTACCAATCGCCACTTCTTGGACAGGTCAGCGTGACTTTTTTCCTCCAGATCTCTACACGTTCTAAAAACATAAACATGAAGAGATGTTAAGTTACTTCAATTTGCTTGCTGCAATTCATCATTTCATTAGGTATACATATCGATAACTCAACGTTATTTGAAGAGGATTATGAGAGGGCACGAGCTTGCTTTCTTTAAACGTTTCCAACTAGGACCCAAAATAAAACACAAAACGAAAAATAACAGCGTAGATTACAAAACAGGAGCTTGTCAATAAAACATCAGAAGCAATGAGCACGCAAGGGATTGAGGTGAGATACAGAAAAATCCATGCGACTTTGTCAATTATCAATCAGATAAAAGAAACTGGAGAAATACCTTGGAAATGCTCTGAAATGTACTATGAGCTGCTATTAACAAAAGCGGAAGTATTAAGACTAAGCGTAAGTCTTAGTAACGTAAGTATTAGCAACAGTAGTTTTGTATTTACCTTCTTCAGCCTTTACAGCAGCCATGAACAGGAGGACGGCGAGCAAACCCTGAATACCCACACTGGCCATTTTGTTCAGACGTGTCTGAACTGTGTGTCAGGTCTAGGGATGAGATTTATGAAGGTATTCACCTCACAATATGCAAAAAAGATCGAGCTGCCTGTTCGACAAGACAAAAAGATACAGAGGCAATTTCTGAGGTTCCTTTCTCTCTCTCTCTCCCTGTCTCTTTCACTCACTCACTCACACACACATACAGGCTTGCACACAATCATGTTGCCCCCCACAGGAAGTGTTTTTTTTTTACCTCAAAATGAAGCTTAACAAAGTATTAAGAAATATCATTGTTTGATTTATAATCATAAAAAAACATCTTATTTATTTAATCATGCATTGTTGTATTTTTGTGTAGATTATTAGATTATTATTAGATACAGTTAATATGTATATTATCAGCATTTCCTGTGATCTTGTATGTGCTCAGGTCTCATTTCAAAATGAGATCATACAGTTGTTCTGTCTTACTTATTACTTTTTACTTCAACCCAGTCAGCAGTGTAGAAGTCAATAACGCTGTTATTCCTACATCCAAAATGACACTCATGCCACATTCTGCTTTGTGTATGTTCTTAGCTTTCAGGAGAGCACCTGCTAGTAATGCAGCATGTTGACTGTGGAGGTGCAAATCATGCAAAGAGCTTTCCTCAGTCAACATGAACCCACAGAGAAACTGTGGACCACCAATTTCCTAATGGAGGTCCAGGCTTAACAACCCTCCATATGGACAGATGACCCTCTGGGTGTGTGGATCTATGTACAGATGACTATTTTTATTTTATTAGGGTGACATATGACACCTGTACCCCCTGTAAGGTAGCACAAACCGTCTCCTTTCTTTTACAGCGGCTGTCCTATTAGAGGTTCAAAAAGGTTAGTTCAAGTTATTTATTCGTCCATCCGTCATCGTGCCCCCTTTCTCCCCTAGCAAACACATTGCAAATGCAGGGAATACGCCCTCACAGGTTGCCAGTCTATATCAAGGCAGACCATTTGCTCTCATACTCTCACCTACAGTAGGGACACCTTTCTGGACTGTGGGAGGAAACCGACACAGAGGCCCTCAGTCATTCTGGGATAGAAACCAGGAGCGTTTTGCTGTGTGATTAGAGTCACTGTGTTACCTTGTTCATGTCATGATGGCAGAATTTGCACATGTTGGCTCCTTTTTGGTATCTTAACTTAACTTAATTCCCCTGTATTTGACTTCAGAGAGGAATCCTTCCCCTTCACTGAGGTGGAGTGTTTATTAAAACAGTTCAGATGATCAAATAGGCGTCTTGGACTTAATTAATGTATCTGCATCGAGAGCTTTGCATGCTAAAGCATGATTAAACAGCACTTTGTAAAGCTCTGGTATGTCTTAAATACCAGAGACACATGGCACTGTGTCTCTCAGTGCCATCCATCCATTATGTTATACATTATACACCCAGTGGTGTCATAGGTGTATTGAAAAAGTCCAACAAGAAATAAAGCTTCTTCTTCTCCAGTACACATTGAGTGAAGGCAGCAAACAGACCCTAGACGGGTCAACCGGCTATTGCGGGGTGCACACACCCCTCACACTTACACCTTGGGGCAATTCAGATTCACCACGAAGGCCTAGCCATGTTGGGTTAGGGTAAGGATGGGGTTAGTGTTGGGTGGGTGGCTGGGACAGCCAGGAAACAGAAGGAAGAGCTTGGTTGCTATAGAAACACTACTTTAATAACCACCCCCCACTAAACAAACAAAAAAAAGATTAAAATAAACGATTACAGTGCTAGTCGACAAGTGAAGTGCTCTATTTAAAGACAAACAAATTGCACGTGGACACCAGTGCACCCTACACTTAGCATAGACAACACTTTACTCAGGGGTGCACCAACAGTGGCACCTGGGTCCACTGGCCTGGAGTGGCGTCCCCACAAATTAGCCTACTAGCCTACGAATGGGCCCACTGATCTACAAGTGAGCCCGCTGATAGTGTGCTCAGTGAGCCCACTGTGGTAGTCCTACTGATCTCATCAGAGATCTCATCCGAGATCTCTCCACATTTGTGGAGTCGATGTGCTCTTCAATGAAAATATACGGTCATGTCTGCCACAGAAGTACAGACCCGACTGCTGAAGCGTGCATGAAAAGTGCAACTCTGACCCCTAGTGGTTCAAACCTGCAACTTTACGACTTCGTGCTGCTGTGTGAGTGTGTCTGGGCTCAAATAAAGCTCAAGTATTTACATTCAACTCTCACTCTCAGTCTGATATCACAGTGAACAGAGCCCAGTCCAATAAGCAGCAGCTCTGTGGATTCTTTTAGACTTTACATTAACCACATAGACTCAATGATCCAAATCTTCTGAAGCGAAAACCATCTCAAGGCATCAATGAAGTTGTCTGCCTATCTATCTATCTATCTATCTATCTATCTATCTATCTATCTATCTATCTATCTATCTATCTATCTATCTATCTATCTATCTATCTATCTATCTATCTATCTATCTATCTATCTATCTATCTATCTATCTATCTATCTATCTATCTATCTATCTATCTATCTATCTATCTATCTATCTATCTATCTATCTATCTATCTATCTATCTGAGAGCGCATACTGTCACTGAGCGTGGTGTGAACGACCATCCTGGACCTGGATATGTTTGCGCAATAGCTGCGCTCTGGCACAACGCCCGCGTTTTACGCAGCATCGGAAGCAGCAGCAGCAGCAGCAGCGGGGGAACAGGTTGGGTGACCGTCAAGAATTTGGGCTGAACGTGTGAGATAAGGAGGCAGCGAGGAGGAGAGTGGAGGACTGTAGTTACCCCGCCCGAAAAAACAAGTGGTGGGAGGGTGCTGCTGGAATGAGAGGTCTGTGGCACGGAGGCGAGTCGGGACGCGTCTTCTGGAGGAGCAGGAGGACGCAGGAGGAAAGTGGAGGACTGGCCGTGCGACTGCTGCGTGTGCGTCCTGCCAGAGCTGTGTGCCGGCTCTCCTGTCACTGCTAGTTCGGTCGTAGACGGGGTTTGTCTGTCCTGGTCTCTCTTGGTCTTCTTCAGCCGGTCCAATGTGCGTCAGCGGGCTCCACTTCCTCACCGTCCTGTCTGGACTCGTAGCTTCAGGTGAGTTCAACTCGGTCTAGCTCGGATCGTTGGGAGTTTGCAAGGGTTTGGTTGTTGACTAACATTTTGCGGCGGTCTAGTGCGAATCATATAAGAACCGGCTTGGGTTTGAAAAGCATAAATCAAGCCGATAACACCTTGTTTTGATTGATTCGAACAAGGATTGCATCTTGATACTCCAACACGGTCCTTGTTGGATTATCTAGATGTTTTGCTTTCAAAGCCTGAATTACCTTCACGACCAACAAAGTTTATCTATCTATCTATCTATCTATCTATCTATCTATCTATCTATCTATCTATCTATCTATCTATCTATCTATCTATCTATCTATCTATCTATCTATCTATCTATCTATCTATCTATCTATCTATCTATCTATCTATCTAAGAGGTGTATATGTGCGCTGATCTTTATGTCTTAATTAAAACATCTTTAAATATATCTTAATTAAAACATGAGTTTGTCATAGCTTGGTCATATACCCGTCGTGTACCCTGGACTTTGTATTACTTTAAACACAATATACATACCTGTGTATGCTGTGTGTGGCATAATGTTTTGGAGCATCTGACCATGTTCCTAATCAGTCTAGATCAGTCTAGCAGAGCAGCTCAGACAGGACAGGATGACCCCTGAGGTTCAAAGCAAATGAGGGGAAAACACCACAACTGCCTTTCCATGAGTGAAAGCTCTTCAGGGACCTCTAACCTCCATCCCTGAGCTGCTGGCGTGCGTCACTGGGAAGTGGAGCGGTTGGCACAGTGGCCACAGCACAGGGCAAATCCACAATAACTTTGCAGTATTTACCGGCATCAAAACCCACGATCGCATTGTGTTTTGGTCTTTATGGACCCCCACCCCCCCAACCCTCCACCACCACCATCCCTGTCCTCTCATTTCCTGCTCGCTAATGTACATCCGTGCTTTGATGTAATGACTCCACCTGCTTCCCGCACAGAAGGGTCCAGGATATCTCAGTGGGGTCATAACATCTTGTCAGATAGACTTGACTAAATAAACATGTCCGAGTCTCGTAGCTGCTCCGATCCAAAACGTCTGCGAGTGCTAATGGAAAATGTTTTAATATCACAAATTGGCGCGTCGCTGGCAATTCATTCAGGTTGTTTAACCTTGAAGTAATCTGCGTCCATCCCAGTTAAGTGGATTATATTGATTGAACACGTCCGTCCAGTGCCAAAGCATCATGTAGGGATTCACCATCGTAGCAAGCTGCTTATGTTTACAAGGAGCATGTGCCTGCAGATCAGTCATAACAGAGCAGGAGAATGGCTCAATGTGCTGCGTGGATATAGAGACACAGATAATCAAATGGGGATGAGGAGGAGCATGCTGGAACTGATTGGAGCTCAGCAGCTTCTCTCCTCTCCTGTCTGTTGTGCTGTGATCGCTCCCGTTGCCTTCGGCTTGCTGGTCTTGGCAGCCACACGCACGTTGTGGTGAGAGGAGCCAGCAGACATGTCACAACCAGGAGATGTGCATGATGCAAAGCTGCAACCATGTGTACATGGTAGTTCAGATTACACCGCTCGCCTTCCCGTCCTCCCTTCAGGTGCGCGCTGACATTAAAGCATTACACGTTCACCCGTCAGGCCTCCGCTCTTTTGACGAGGGCTGTATTGATTGGAGACGCTCCGTGTTAGTTCAAGAGCAGATAGGAAACTGATGATGCACTCCCGCACTCCCTTAGCAGCGATGGAACAATCCCTCATCGTTCTTAAAGATAAATGCACTAGGAGTTTGTGTATATTCCTAAATGTTTTTATAGGTAAAAACAAATCATGGTATGTGTCACTCAACAACACCCATATGGAGATACTCCTGCAAAAGCATAATAGGAACCAAAAAAAAATCAAAACCAGGAACTTCGTGTGACCACCAGTTTCGGCAACAGTGATCAAGTTTTTCTTGCTCTACAAGGTCAAAGAAACTTTCAAATATTTGAGTGAAGTTTTTGCGTGGTTAGCTCTGGGACGTTTACCCTTGTTTCCCTGAGAGAAAGTCTCATTGGCTTTTCAAACAGTTAAAAGAAAAGAGAAATCAGTTACGCTGCGTATGCGTATTTAAAAGCAGCAGTTTCTGATGCCGAGCGTCTCCTCCAGGCTGTTGAAATGTTTAAAAGGAAAAACTGATGTTTGAGCTGTGAGCAGTGGCCTTCCACTGCCAGATGGAAATAGCTAAAAGTGCCTTGTTCAATACACAGAGTCTGCTGTTCCTCTTTGTGTTTAATTTCATTTTAGTTTTCATTTATCTGACCACAGGGATTCGATGTACAGAACTTCACTCGTCAGACAGAGATTAATTTGAACAGTTTAGACCCCGCGAGTCTCATTTCCACTTCGTCCTGACCAAACACAGACGAGCTGTTTCAAGTCTTTCCTCAGCATTTTGTTTCTTTTTCCTCCACCGATGTTCCCAATTTCAACAAAGAGATGGAAATGCTCGCGAGCTGACGTGTGCCAGCCTGTCCGGACTTACAGGTTTAGCGCACACAGCCTGCCAGACGCTTCCTTCGGTTTTGTTCTCGTCTTCCTCGGCTTTACAGTCGACGTTTATGTGTCTCAGCGCTCAGTCACGGTGTCTCTAATCTCGCCACAATAATGGGTCTGCATAACAAAGCATCGCTGCGGTTTTTGACATGCCGTGCTGTGTTGACACACCTAGGAGGACGTCTGGCCTTTGTGCGGAGTTGATAGATTCGCCTCGGGGTGTGCGGGGTTGACAATGGCTGGCTACGTAGGATCCCAGCGCATCTGTGAAGTGTTTGAGCGCGAAGGCGAGGCACTCTCTGAATAATGTCACGAGCCCGACGCCAAGTGTAAACATGGATCTGAAACCCGCTGCTTGCCATGTTGAAAGTGTTTGCGCTCAGGCACGCACGCATGCACGGCCGAGCGCAAACATGGCATGTTTGTTAGCATGGGTGCCTCCTCAGAGGGGACCTTCCTCTGAAAACTGTTTGGAGTAACGGTAAACAAGTGTGAACGTTCAGCCGGAGCCACGCCTCCGCCAGGTTTACAGCACGGGGGACGAGGCGGCTGCTTCCAATGAACATCAGCCTGCTCTGAGTCATCCGAGTTGCAGAAAGCCAAGAGGGCTCCAACATCTGCTGCCACCTGTTTAATATTTGTGAGTAAATGCAGAGCAGATGATGATGATGATGATGATGATGATAGAGTTTTCCAGGCTGAGAGGTCTTTGTTTAGACAAGTCTGACTTTCGTATCCACTTCAGTCCAGCAAGTCAGTCGGTTGGTGAAGAAAGAGCTGCGTGTTTGAAGGGTTGCAGGGGCCGCCAGTCGTCCAGTTTTGCACGCTCACTGTGTTGTTGTCAGCTAGTTTAATGAGTAGTTATGTTGAAGTGAGAAGGTGCGGGAACAGTGGGTGGAGCAGCTGAAGGACAGGGTTCGGCCTCACTTGAACTTGTGAGTTACCTCTGCCTCTCTCTTGCCTAAGAATGCTTTTCTGGTTTTGGCCAGATTTAAGGCAATCCTGGTAGAAAAATGACAAAACAGGGAAATATATATTGTTTTCCGATAGAATAAGAAAAGTTCAGTGAGCAAAACTAGCAGATAACATCTACTGTCAAATAAACCTCAGTTATCTTTAAAATGGGGGAATCTCAAATGACCAAAACGTTAATTATTTCATAATTCTCACCGTGGCAAAGCAATTTTGTAGTTCCCAGTGATGATTAGCTTTATAATTCTAGTCTAAATCAATAAATTAGTCAGTGGTTGGGAGCAGTAGATATTGTTTTAAGGTTAATCACAGCTACATGCTTGAGTCAAGTGGAATGCTGTATCAAAAAAAACCTGCCTGGTTAGAAAATTGGTTGAAGATATTTCACCTCAGATTTTGCTTAATTGTGTGTTCAGTAGCTGTATCCCTTACCTGTAAGGGATACAGTGGTGCCTAATTCACCTCCAGTAGACTGCTTTCCTCTGTTTCTGGCCTGACTGGGAATTAAAGTGGTTCTCCAATTATTCACCAAATGGCTCTCATGAAATTTGTGAGAGTCTCACGAGAAAGCCACAAAAGAGCATTCACCATGAGCACAGCGGCAAGGCTGAGATCTCACGATCCGTGTCCTTTCATCCATTATCTTACCCATTTTGTACCTAAACAGTGTCCTGGTGCCTGTTTCGGGGACGAAGAGTGGGAATACAGCCTGGACAGGTCACCAGTCCATCGTAGGATACACATACTCACTCACACCTTGGGGCAATTAAAAGGCACCAGTCAACCTAAATACTGTATGCATGCTATCCAGAGAAAGCCCAAGTATGTAAAACTCTACACAGAAAGTCCCTTGGTCCGACTGGGAGAGCTCTGACAACTCAATCACAGTTTAGCCTCCCTGGCTCTTCCTTTCCTGGTAAATATTTTATTCATTTCGATTTGATTTGTTATTTGTCCCCAGAGGGCAATTCAAGGAAATAAATATTTAGATCTCAAGCCCTGCGTTGATACATTTGGCATCTCCACTCAAGCCAGATTTATAATGGTTTCAGGATTATTTTCTCACACTTTAAAGCAGACATTGACTTTTTGTGTACAGTGCCCGGGGAGCGACACAGTCACTGTAGTTACGCCTGTAAAATGGAAGAAAACAGACTCGAGTGGAGAGAATGCACCTCGGGTGGTGTTTACACGGCTGGTGCAAGCGTCTGCAGCAAAGTCTACAGTATTTTCCGGGTAGGAGCGCTGTAATTGCACCAAACCAAACAAGGCTAGGTTTCGCTGCTTTTTTTTAATCCAGCTTTTCATCTGTGAGTGTCCCCCTGTGGTTCATCAGGAATGAAACCCATTGGTCAATCAATTAAATGCTCAAAGTGTGGAGTACAGGTCTGTTTATTTGTGTGTATATTGCCCAAAGTCGACCCAGGATGTCTCGGCAGGACCTACGGCTTGGAGCAAATCTGCGAAGCCCAGGTTGTCTGTCCGGTGTTGGACAGCTCTCCCAACAGAAGCCCGTGGGTGTGTTGAATCGCAGCATATGCGTCGGACCCCCCCCTCAGGAGTCTGTAATCCTGCGAGGGAGTTGTTGAGTCAGCTGCGAGGTGGGAGTGGAAGAGGTTTGATGGATTAAACTCTTATCCTGGCTCACCCACTACACGGTTCCTCTGGACACTGCTGCCTGATGAATTACAATAAGCCTGGAGGAAACGGAGTGGGAAGAAAAGAGATTGATGCTTGGTCTGTGTTTGGGCTGACCTTTAGAGTGTATTCAAGCACAGTATTGTGGCTTCTCAAAGTTTCTTGTGTCTAGAGGATTAAAAGTTAAATCAGGTGAATTAGAAATGTTCCGATTTCTCCCGACGTGATATAACTTAAGAGTTCAGCATTATTTGGAGAGACTCATGCAGGAAGGGTGGTTGTTGATTAAAAGGAAGTCAAATACAACGTTTGGAGAAAGTCGTGCCAACACTTATTAATGGCATTGATGTGTGAGCGGCTGGTGGAAGTGGAGGACAAACAAGGAAGTGATCATACAAGGAGATGGTCTGTGCTCTGGCATGTGCACATGTTACATGGCCACACATAGCGGCAGGTTGGCTGAATGTTGCACCTCCATGTGACTCAGGTCATTCCACAAGCCCAGTGAGTAAATCTCAGACTGTGGCAGCCGCCCTTGAAGAGCGAGGCTACTGTGACTTGGAGCCAAGAGCGAAGTCATGGCTCCAGCTCTTCCTAAGGGTTGGCTGGGGTCGAGGTCAGAGCCCTGAGTAGGCCAGTCAAGTTCTTGCACACCAACTGAGGAAGCCTTTTCTTTGGGATCCTGACCTAATGAGCACGGGCGTTGGCATGTTAAAACAGGAAAAGACTGTATCAAAACTGTTGTTGCCTGAAAAACACGTTATGCAAAACTCGCTCTAGCTGGAACTGAGGGGTTGAGGCTGTGAAAACAGGCTGAAAATAGTGGTGGCTACATGGATAAAAACATAGATAAAAAGACAAGAAAAGAAAAAAATGAAGAGAAGTTCTCCCTTAGAGAAGACGCCTCAGAGGGGAAATCTAGCAGAGCACTATGAGTTAGAAATAAATCATCTCAACTTTATTTAAAGTGCCAGACCCAAGACATTTGTGTATTAGTTATTATAGGTAAATACAGCTCAGTTTGTGTTGTGCGGGCGATCAGGCCTTCAACTTGACTTGTCCTCCCACTAGACCCCTCCCTCTGAGCGTTGAATACCACTGAATATGTGAACACACCTCTAATGTTCATAGTCATGACAAAGTCTGATGAATGGACACCCATATAGGGAACTGGGCAGCACAGTATGGTGCACACATTCGGGCCCATCTCAGGGCTTCCCTCCCCATTAGAGCACTCAGCACTTTCCCTCTCCCTCTCAACCCCTTCTCGAGCGCACTGTTACCTGAACCTGCCATTCCCAGCCCTCAGCCCAGCCTTCTATGAAAGACGGGCCTTGTGTTAAAAAAAAAAGGAAACTAACCTGGGCTTGTGAAACCTCTCACAAAGCGGAGAAGAGGCTCTTTGTAATCCACTGAGCTCTTTGTGTGTTTGCGACCATCCTAAGTGTTTCCTCCAGAACCGGTGCAACAGAGAATCAGGTTTCCTCCGGTCGTCCCTTTGTTTCTGATGCCTAATGAAGAGAGGAAAGGCACAAACATACACCATCTAGGAAATAATGTAATGAATCCAATTTCCTGATTTTGGGAGTCGTGCCAGCCGCTTGGTTTCTCCTGTGGTGTTTCCTTCCCTCTTAGAGAATCCAAGAAGTCCCAACATCCTCTTAGCAAATTGAAAAACCAGGTGTACATGAGATGATGTAAAAGAAACACCTCTTAAACAGTGATTAGTGGCCGTGCCGCATCCTCTTGGTATCTCTGTATGGACTCAAGTGCTATCGTGGGTACAATTATGCTAAAGCAGCTGTGAAAACAGCCCCTTTTCCTCAGCTTTCCCTTTGCTGTTTAAAAAAACTTGCATATTCATGAGAAACAACATCAGCGAGCCCTTGAGCTATAAGACGTCCTCAAAACCTTGATAAAGACTTTGATTGTGCGCTGCGGCTGACATTGTGGCTTCACCCTGTGGATTGTTTTTTAAGATACAGTACTCTGGGGAAATATTTAGAATACCAGAGACTGTTTGCTGAGCACTTCTGAGTCAAGTTCAATATACCACGCATACCTCTCTGTCGTGTGAAAGCAGCCAAGAGCCTGAAAATTCTTATGTTTTGGACAAGTTACCATTGGTAACAGTCTCTCATGTACACGATGAAACTGTGTAATCTCTCAAAAAAATGTGATATTTAAGGTGTAAAAGAAAAGAAAAATCAAAGAAGCAATGATTATTTTGTGGCAGTGCAACACTGGGAATGTTTGTGTGGCCTTCGCAGATGGAAAACAATCTTAATGTGGTGATAGACAACATACTAAATGCAGACTCTAATATAGCAGCTGTGATAATTGACAGTGCTATATTGTTCCTGAACAGGAATTGTTATCACAGCTCAGCAAGTGTAACCACAGGCACAGCAAACCTGTGAAGTCTTGGAGTTCTCTACAAGATACGCGCAGTGTGTGTGTGGGCCTGTAGTGAGAGCAATAGTCATAATTGTGTTAGTTTGTCTGGCTAACCAAGTTAGAGATGCTCTGACTAATTCAGCTCACAGGATATGCTCACAATAGCAGATCACAGAATGAGCATTTCTGTGGAGATGCTGCAATGTGGTTGCAGAAGCAACCGTCAAGCAATCAGAGTTTAATCATGTGGGTATTTTTATGTAAGTGTGCCTCTGTTATTCAGCAGTATCGTGTGAGAGTGTAATCCTTGGCAGGTGTGTAGGTGATGTTTGGCTGCATGAACAGTCAGGTTTTACTACAGTACCCTATAGCTGGGGTAAATGACTTCCTCCAATCCTTTCTAGTGCACCTATATATTATATAGATGCTACATATTGGCATTGTGAGACTAAAGATGGTTACATTTGGTTGGGGTTATTATTTTTGGGCTTTTAATCTGCCTGTGTGCAGCCTGTAGCTCTATATGAAATAGTGTCTTGGCAGGTCAAACACTGTTTGATATTTTCTGGCCTCTTTGGGAGGCTTTTATAAAAACTTGGGACGTCGGCCAAGCCAAACAGACCTAATCACACTCTGGTGGGCTCGGTCTGATTATTCCACTGTAGATGAAAGTATTTGTCCTCCTCTCTGGCCTCGGCCAGTGGACCTGCTCAGTCTGTTGCAGGTTGCGTTGACAGGATGAATAAAGTGCATTAAAGGTTCAGCGAGTTCATTTTATTATGATATATGGGGCAAATTGACAGATATTTTTTGCATGTGCCAAACACCGGCATGGAGAATGTGTTTTTCGTGCCAAAGGTGAGGCCCCGGAGAGACGCCGCTGCTGACAGTGCACACAATGGAGGGTAGTATTTTACAACCTATTCCACCATTTCTTGATGCATCCTGATCTGTAAATAGAAACGTCTGGATTCCACATCGACAAACACCCCCCACCCTGCACACACGCCCCACACAGGCGCTCACTCTCCTGGGGTTTGTCTCTCCTAAGATGCCTGGAAATGATGTGAGAGGCTGTATGAGAAAGTCTCGAATCGTCACCGCACTTCTTTAAAGCTCAGGAAATCAGCGTGCTTCACACACACGCTCTGGTTTGGGCGTTTTAATAACCAGTGTGGAAGGGTGTGCTAGATGTTTCGCATCGTTTCATAGCTCTAATGGCTTAAATTAAGAGTGGAAACACAGTCTTCATGGAGAGATTTTTTTCTCCTACTGTATCTATATATCATTGAACTTCATCATTGAGAAAGACCAAAAAGATTCCAGTCACCACCAGCTGGCTATGTTGTAGGACTCCCAAAGATAGAAGCTTGAGACGAAACACGCAGCGATGGAGTGAAACCTCAAATGGCTTCGTTTGTTCTTTTGTTCAACAGCAGCAGCATCTTTGATATTTTCAACATAATTGCAACTATATTTGCCCCGCCCTACGCTGGAGGGTACATAGCTCCATATTAATGAGCTGTGAAAGCTCTCCCTATCTGTCTCTTGGAGCTGGGTGTGGTCAGTAGTGGCTGGGCAGGATGTCCAGATCTAAACAAGTGAGCGACTTTGGCCGGACAGAGTGACAGGCCAGGGCCGTGGAATGGACAGACCAACACGCACGTAAACAAGCAGCATTATCTTATCTCCTGCTTGCAGACTGCAATAATGGATACATTATCCTCTAGCTTCACACACACACACACACATGCAGATCAGTCACATTGCTCATCTACTCAATCATCTCGCTCTTGTTCATCACTTAAGCTCTTTCTCCCACTTCCTCTAGTTCATCTCCCTTCTCCCTTTCTTGAAATTAGCAAAACTCTTTGCTCCTAATGTCATGTAGTTCATGTAATGGCCTTTTCATGTACCGACATGCATCCTCATTAGGAAGCAGTGGCTGGTAATGACAGATGAAATGGCGATCATATACTTTTTTGCCGCAGGGACAATTTAGTAATTAGTAATTGAGACTTCGTACAACGCCCCAGCTCCTCTGCCATTATCCATTTTGGCGCCAAAAAGGCCTAATTGACCTTAATTCTTAATCAGCTCAGCTCCGTCAAAGGATGCCGCAGTTGAAAGCGTTTAACGTTCTTTGTTGTTGAAAGCAGATTAGCGGTGCCTGTTTAAATCCGTGTACTGTAAATAGCTCGGTGAAGAGAAACATTTTGAAACCGGTTGTTTTGACTGGGAGGGTTGGCTTCCCCTGCCGATCCGCGGAGCATGATGCATCTTCTCAGCGTCAGATTTTTACAATATGGTCGCCTCGAGGAGGATAGGCATGAAGTATAGATACCGATTCGATGAGCAATGAGTGCTGTTACGGAGGCTGAGCCTTTCCGTATGGTTAAACCAGATCCACAGCTTTATAGCTGTGTGAGCAGCTCGCTATTGGATAAATGCTAATGCGGGAGTGGGAGTCCAATATCAACCTCCATGCCGACCTCTGCTCGTTGTCACGAAGTAGCAGCCTGGGATGATGGGGTTGTTGTCAGTTTTGCTGGCGTGTGGTGACAAACCAAAGCGCAGGACACATTTAACCAGGTGGTGGCGCTAAATAGAAAACATTCAGGTTAACCAGAACAGCTCCACTGGATTTCAGGCTCTTGGTCTGAGTAGCAGGTGCGGGAGTCATTTCTGTGCCCCGTGCATTTTGTGCTCCCACTCATCCGCCCTCCTCTATTGTCCCTCGCTCTTTGTCAGATTTCACATGGAATACGAGGCAGCCTGTGAGACCTCTACGTGGCGGCACGGACTGTTCTGCCGAGTTTTCCACACAGACACACGCGCACTTGCAGCGAAGCCGAGGAGGTGCTCATTACTGGCTGTACTGATACAGCCAGTGCTGATGTTATCTTCCTAATGAATATCCTAAACACAGGCAGTTTAATCCACTGACTCCAGCAGGTAGACACATGGGGGGGGCGGGGGCGGAGAGAGGTTGTGGAGACAGCTTATTCCCACTGGAGTCTACCGAAGAATTATTCCTCAACATAAAAAAAAGTTAACGTCTTATTTTTCCTCTATACGAGCAAAAATAAATGTCAGCGGGATGAGATTTGTTGCGTCGCAAACCAAACAGTTGGAACATCTAGGTCAGGACGCAAAAAAAAAAAAAAAAAAAAAAAAACGGCAACAAATCCAACACCCCTGAGCAAACACTGCCGTCTCACTGCGTCTCCTCATTCAAAGAAAAGTACAAATTTAAATCTGGCCCCAAAAAGAGGCCCAATTACTCGCTAAGACGGACGCTGTGCTCGTATTGCCCAATCGCACACAGTCCCCCCCAGTTTCATCGGGCTCATTTAAAACACATTAGGCTGTTAGAGCGCCGTCCGGGCCCAGTGATGAGGGAGAGGCCTGCCTGGTTAATGCTGCTGCGCGGGGGCCGTCTGGTCTCCCCACTCTCTCATCCCAGCCCACAGGAAACTCTTTCCAGCCTGATAAGGAACAGAACATGCTGTCTGAGTGGCCCAGCCCCTGCTGACATTTCCCCACCAGCCGCTGCCTTAATGCTCACTGTATTTATTATGCAGAGCTAACGATATGGTCCGGTTTGTCTTCCTTTACCCCCCCCCCCCCCCCCCTCCCCCGTGCCCCGTGTGTTGCAACAATGGGCAGACTCAGCTCTGGTGACTTAACCTACATTTGCGTCACGGAAATAACCTGAAGCAACCATTACGGTTCAGTTCAAAATCTTCATTAAGTCATTCATATCTATCACTGTAAGCACTGCTAGACTGCTGCAAGTGTGAAAGAACCTCTCTTTACACAATTAACAGTTAGGGGTCACATCTTGTCCACTTTACATTAAAGTGGGAGAATAGTCCTGATTCTAGCTGATTCAATCATCCAAAGCTAATTATCTAATACGCAAAGCGAAGGCCTGGGATTACACGTGCACTCAGGTCCTGCATTGAGCCTCAGACAGCTCATCTATCAGATTGAAGTGTGTCTGATAGGCAGAGTTCTCATCAAGCCTCTGCCTTGTCCTGCAGGGTGATCACATGGAGGGTGTTAATGCCATTAAGACAAGTCTCAGCTACTGTGTGCTCGCCATGGCAGATAGCTCTGCAGGCGCTTTGCTCCATGCCTGGAAACTGACTTTAATAAGGCTCGACATGGCTGCTGATATTATTAGGATATATAGAACTCCCTCTATAAATAGAGCTGGTGATTTGGACTAGACATGCTGCACATAAACTTGCACCGAGGATTGTACACACACACATGCACACACACACACACACACACACACACACACAGACACACACGCACAGACACACACACACCAGCGGGGTTGCTTTGAAATGAAGCTGGATCCATCTCAATAAACAAGGCTCTGCAATCTCAGGGAGAGGGAGATGAGATCGGCTGGTTCCTGATGACGCTGACTGGCTGCCAGACAGAAACCTAGCATTAAGCATGTCTCTCTCTCTAGGATGGTGCATGTGTGTGTGTGTTCTCTCTCTCTCTCGCTCTCTTTCCCCGTCTGTGCAGTGTACTGTATGTGCAGTGTGTGTCAGCACAACTCCAGTCTGGGGAACTTCATCCATCACTTTGTGGAAGAGCCAGATCGTTGCCAATATCCCTCTCCGCTCTTCCAGTCTATTCATTTTCCATCTAATAGGTCTATCACATACTGTAAAGATTGATATAGTCCATATCCATATAATTTGAGGCCGACTGTCAATTTCAGCCCCTGTCTGGGCAGCAGCACTGTAGCCAAAGTGCCTATTATTCATTAAATGTCACAGATTTGGCCTACTGATCTGAAATCGGCTTGGACTCTCAGTGTGTAATGAAACAGATGCTCGGGTTCACTAGCCGAGAGCAGATCCAATCTCGGGCGTTCAGCATACGGGCCGCTCTGTGGTACTTGATACGCTGCAATATGTGTATGTAATGCAGTAACAGTGACACGAACTAGTGATTTTCCTTGCAGCAGCACTGCGTAGGCAGAGGCAGGGTCACCGGGGACACTGCATGCGCTCGCTACGCAGGCTAGGAACTCACTGATGAGGGCGAATACGGTGCATATGCTGCGCTGTATTTCCATACACATGCATTTGTATTTCTCCCGCAAATCATTAATCTATGTTTAGATTGTGCTCTGTATGCCCACTCCTTGTAAATGGACCTTAAGATTACTGCTCGGCTCTGCTTTTATAGCCGTGTTTTTCTCCCCTCGAAATGTCTGTCTTGCCACACATCTCGGAAATGTAAAGAGGATGTCTCTCATTTCATATCTCTCTTACTTAGAGGTAACTGAGGTGCTGGGCCACACACTTGTCTGTTGCAGGCGTGCTGCAGGTCAGCGGGATGCGTATATATACACATGGGGACGTTGAGGCGGTTAACGGGACCGACGTCCGCCTCAAGTGCACGTTCCACAGTTCGGCTCCAATCAACCCCAACTTGGTCGTCATCTCCTGGAGCTTCAGACCCCTTAAGCCGGGCCGGGAGGAGTCGGTGAGCGCACGCTTTTGTCTGTCTCTACGTCTGTCTGTGTGTGTTGCCGAGAAAATGAGATCAAACCTTAAGCCTCCCTCTTTGTGTCAGGGAGCATCCGCCCCCTCAGCCAACTGAGAGAGTCAGTGAGTCATCAAGCTCCCTACAGAGTGTCCAAGACAGCCTGTGTGTGTGTGTGTGTGTGTGTGTGTATGTGTGTGTGTGTGTGTGTTTGTGAGTATTGAGAAAAAAAAAAACGAAGGGAAGCAGCAGGTCTGAGTTCATATCGTCTTTCTTTCTTAGCTGTAATAAAAAATAGAAGTTCTCATTTGGGTCCGATTTTTCCGTCTTTGAAATCCCAATCTTCCTCTCCAGTTGTTCCACTACCAGCAGCGGCCGTACCCTCCCACCGATGGCATTTTCAGGAAGCGTGTCCAATGGGCCGGCGACGTGATGGGCCGCGATGCCTCCATCATTCTCCAGCAGGTCAAGTTCACCTACAACGGCAGCTACATCTGCCAGGTGAAGAACCCGCCGGACGTCCACGGCGCGGTTGGAGAGATTCGACTGCGTGTGGTCACTTCAGGTCTGCTCTGCCTCATTCTGGCAAAATATTATGTCATTGGACCTACTCTGGACAATTTGGGCAAAGCCAAACATGTTGAAATCGTTCAGTAAATCTCAGTTTCGAATGGAGGATGTTTTTTTTTTTCAGTGATTCGGGACTATCGACCAGCTCCGCACACATTTTATTTGTATTAATATTTAAAGAAGCAGCAGGAGCTATGGGGCATCAACACTAACATCCGGATGTTGAGGCGCTTTAGTGCTGTCGTCTTTGATTAGCACGTCAGCAAGTTAACGTCGCTTTATCGGCTCGAAAGTTTAAGTGCAGTTGAAGATGATGTGAATATCACATTTGTGGAAAGCACTGATGGGAAACCACAATATAAATCTCGATGAAATTTGGATGTGCTGCTGCTGCTCCAGGAAAACGGAAAGCTGTGTGAACATCCGTCTGTCGATGGATGAAAAGTTGTTCTAGATGCCGAGATGGGTTTGCTGTATCGAGCCTGTATGACCCTGTGCCTCCTTCTCACACGCAGCCTCCTTCTCTGAGCTCCTCTTCCTAGCGCTGGCCATCGGGGGCGGCATCGCCGGCGTGGTCTTCCTCCTCATCATCATCGTGTCCTGCCGGCGGTGCAGGAAGAGGAGAGAGATGCAGCGTGAAGGCAACGAGGAGGCTCCGCGCAAAGAGAGGAAAGACCCCACGGCGTGGTAAGACCGAGGGAAAGACAGAGGGCGAGGAGGAGGGAGATAGAGAGGGGAACAGAAGGATCAGACAACGTTCCCTCTCGCTCTCCGTCCAACTCTGGGGATCAGGGCATGTGGTGCTCCTTCTCCGGGCCGCGGGCTTTTCCAAAAAATTTTCTCCTGGACATTTCGCTTCCAACTTCCTCCTCGACTGCAGTCTTTGGATCCCAAGTCTGGACCAGTTGATGGGCAGCTGTCAATAAGCAAAGATACATAAAGTCTGTACCTTTGTGTAGAAGGCTGTAGATGCAGAACTTTAGCCAGAACGGGGTGCATTTTTTTATTTTATTTTTTTAAATTACCACGTGCCTTTAACGTCTGGAGAGAAACAACTGTTTTATCAGTTCACCTTTCCTGTTCAGCGAAATGGGCTTCCAAACACATTTCCTGTTTAGAGTAAATGTTTTGATGATGTAGAAGTAGAACAATGGTGTATTCCTGCTGTTTACTTCCCTACTAATACAATACACATTACAATGTGCTGCGAAACCACATGTTTAATATATTATTTCAACAAACAATAGCAGCTTTGGAACAATGGATGACCACTTTCCTAGCATCTATTGAAATTTTGTTTTTATCATTGAAAACATGGTGAAACTCTGTACAAAGCTTTCATCAACCCTCATTCCGTTGTATCAGTTGTCCGACCCATTTCAGAAATTGTAGGAGGAAGCTGGTGCACATTTCTGTTTCATTTCACTACTGAAGTCACTATATTGCTGTATTTTATTTTGAAATTTTGTTTTTTTGGCATTTGGTGTTTTGGTGTTATCCTGACGTTGAGATATGTACAGAAACAATCAAGGTGCTAACACACGATCAAAGCCTGATGTACAGCTCTTGTTCAAAACAGACATTTCATACAAAGCATATAGCACATCAGCAGTAAATGCAGTAAGATCAAAGAAAAACTTTCACCAATCAGTGGCCACTCTGAAGGCAGAATGTCTGTTTCGAACAATGGGCTGTCTTGTCAAAATCACCTTCTTACTGGGCACATGGGACTTCTTTGTTTCTCTCTTGGGTTTTCAGATCTCTCTGTACAAGGCGCCATTACTAGTTACTGTCAAAAAGTGTTGTGTGTGCCAGACTCTCTTGAAAAGAAAAAAAAAAAGCAGAACTGTCATCTTTTGGTGGATCAGATCTGCACAGACTTCAAACCGAACCTCTCATTGAGAAAGTTGCTGAGGGAAGGAAATGTTTAATCAGTCAGAAGCAGATATGTAAGCAGGCTTTTTGAGGCAACCTTTGCTCTCAGCCTGGGACGACCTCACCCTGCGTGACGCTAACCCTTTGTCCCTGCCGCTCTGTCTGTGTTGTCTGCTCGTCTTTGTCCCGTCCGCTCTCCGTCTTATGACTTATGCACATGCATGACTGTCAATAATTCATGAATGTGTCATGCATGAATTCATATCCCGGTGTGTGTGTGCTTACGTGCTGTGTCGCTCCATCCTCCCTCCCTGTCCCCTGTGTGTCTGCTTGTGTATATGTGTCTATGTGTGTGTGTCCGTGTGTGTGTGTGCGTGTGCCAGCCACCCGTCAAGAGCCGTCCACCTCTACGTATCAGAGACGTCCATAGAGATTGACAGTTCAGACGGCATGATCTCAGAGGCCAGCACCCCGGACCCGAGCTCCTCAGAGGAAGAAGGCCCGAGCTCGGACGACGACGACGGTGGTGACGACAGCGACTGAGGAGCTGTGGAGAGACGGAAACGCCCATGTTAAACCAGCCGAGGAGGGGTGCTGGTGGGGGAGTGGATGCCCTGATGGCAGCTGTGGATTAAGGCTCTGTGGTTCTGCTGAGTATAGACTTGATCACAACAGTGCTGCTGCTGTGACGTGGAAAAAAACAAGCACACTGGAGATGAAAAACAGAAATGAAGTTCTGCTTGAAAGTTTCTGAATAAGCGGAATGGCTTTGAAACTGGATCAGAAGTTTGAATAACTTTGCTTTCTTGAGTGAGTTCAGAAATATTCATAGGAGGAAAAGTGTTCTGGATTTAACCTGCAGGGCTTGAGAGGTAAGGGGAGCTGAAATCTGGAAGCTGGCGCAGCTGTCTGGGAGAAGGGTCAACGTGTTTAAATAAATGTTGTTTCAGACACAGATCTGTTAAGAAGAGAAGTCAGACCAAAGTAGGCGGTGTCTACCAAGATAGACCGTGCTGCAACCTTTACTTTTTTTTTTTGACTTGTTCTCTGGTCACCATGTCTAAGAGGTTAATTTCACAATTTTAAATCATGGGGATGATAGAGACCCTGCATTTCAGTCAGCGTTGCATGCTGTCATAAAACCTGCCGCTGTCAGAGCTTGTCGTAAAAGCACCTTCGTTCTTCAGCTGTGGGATGAGGGGCTCACGTCACATCAGATTACTGTGATTAAAAGGAAATCTGAAATGTGATGCTGCTGTGACGTCTGAAGGCCAAAATAATCAGTGAGCAGCTTCATGCCCACGCATGCCCAGCGTGTTGTGTTGAGGCGCACAGTCAGATCTGAAAACCCTTTGACTGCAAAACGTCCTTGAGAGCCTGTTTTTCTCTCCGTGCGTCTGTGAGTGCATCATGTCTACTAACAAATGATTGTAATACCTGTCCTCCTTTTTATGACAGAGTTTTGTACTTGTGATGTAATACTGAGCAGTATGATTATAGATTTTTATTTTTTCTATTTTTCTAGACCATGCCAGAAGTATTTTACCACATTGTTTTAAGATGTCACTGTGTGTGTATGTGATAGAGCTTTTATAAAAAGGATGTTCAAATAATAAAAAAAAAAAAATGCAGTTTCCACATTGTGTCAAGCAAATCTCATCTCGCAGGAGTGCACTCGCAACAGTTGGCCTGCGAAAGAAATAATCACACACAACTTAGCAGGATTTGATAGACCTCATCTATTATGTAAGAGAGCAATCTTGTTATTTTCTGTTTGTTATGCATCATTATCTTGAATGCACTACCTCCAGTTGTGTGCTCGTGGTGCGTCTGCCTGCAGAGCTCTCCACTTGTTTATCTCTAAACACAGTGAATCCTTCTTTAATTTGTTGCAGGTCCACTACGGCTGTGCCTGCCTCTGACTTCAGTCTGGCTTGGCTTGTTTGTCGAGTAAGGTTGTTCATGACTACGAATATGTTACTTTCTATCTGCATTTGTTAGTGTGTGTGTGTGTGTGTGTGTGTGTGCGTGTGCACAAGCCTATTTGTTTGCATTGATCAAAGTCTATCCCTGTGGGGGCTGATTTAGATACTGACAGTCAGGCGTAAAGTGTGTGCGTGTGTGTGTGTGCGTGTGTGTGTGTGTGTAATCGGAGGCCGAGCAGGGTTGAGTCACACTGAAAAAGAGGGACAGGGTGGGTGGGAGATGGAGTCTGTTTATCCAAGCTAAATAATTACATTTTGTTGTAGAGAAAGGGCACCAGTGTTGAACTGATAAAACAACAGTGGAGTCTCTCGGTAATCACTTGTATCACCAAAGCGTCTGTTAATTTTGCTTGCAGAGCTCAGCCTCCAAATAATCCCGAGTTAATAATTCTAAGAGGTCTAATCAGCTGTGGGGGTGGAAATGACCATGCTCTTGTTTTCTAAACAATTACTAACATTGTGCACCAGTCGCATACGCTAAATTAATGTTCCGCAGATGTAATGCGACAGATTCCTCTGGCGCAGGCTGAGCTCTTGCCAACACAACCGATACCGTCGATTTAAAAAAAAGAAAGGAAAAAAAAAGGTATGCCGTTTTCTCCCGTGGCAGCATCCTGACGAGAGCAGAACACAATGCAGCCCACACAGGCCTTTGTGTTTTGACTGAGGAATATGGCTGTTACTATGCTATCATCACAGCCGTCACTCTCTCGGCCAAGCGAGCACAGCCACATCTGGGTGTAGCAGGCTCATGTCTGTTTGACACTGCTTTCCAGAAGTCATATTGCATGAAGCAAAGAGAGGAAATGACTCCAACATGTCGTCACCTCCTCCCATGATAGTTGCGTCACGTAGCCAAGGAAAGAGAAGTTTTGTATGCCGACGTCAATCTGTCTGGCTGTGGCGTCCATAACATGGCGGCATGTAATGAGAAACAAACTGCAGGGCGAGGTGTTCTCAGTCATTCCTCCTAAATGACCCGTTTAATAAGGTACACTCTGCTTTAGTATGATCAGTTTTGCAACTCATGAAAATCTTTTTTTGTGTAAATAATAGACAAATGCAGGCTTTGTTTGATACAGAAAGGGAAACAGAGCCTCAGATTTCAAGGGAAGGATTCTAACTTGTCTTTGAATCCTCTGGATTTCAGGGTTTCTGTCTTGCTTTATCCCGTTCTTTCTCCTTTGCATTCCCCACCTCAGGATGGGTTGTACCTGGCACAGTGCTACGGAAAAAAACAGAAAACGAAATACCTGCACATTCTTATGCACAAAAACATGGGCAGGGCACATCAGGATTGCATCAATAAGGCATTACCAAGTCACCTGGCTGGTATGTAACTACATAACTGAGGCGTGTTACTTTGCTTGATATTTGCTTTAGTTGCCATTGTGGACAGTGTAGACTGCATAAATCTTTATTTGCCTCAGCGTATTGTAGAAAGGTGTACTACAACCATTGATGTCAATGAGTAATGCTGTTACACTTGTTGGCCACAGCCCTGAGAAAGCTCCTTGTGCATGTGAACCTTTTAACATGCATCAGTGCAGCATACAACACTTTTCATTGGGTCCTCTGTGCATCTAATGAGATGAAAAGGCGAAAAAGGACTCTCACGTTTTTGGCTGAAGGACAGAGGTTACATACACCGTGTGGCCCCCGTCTATTTAAATCACCTTCATTAGTCCCTTCCAGTGTTGACAACAGAAGAACAGGTCTCTTGTTGACCAGAGTCGCCAGAAAGCCAGTGTGAGGGGGGAGCCTGCATTGTGACTGAGAAGATTTCGGCTGAAACTGAGACCCTTCTACTGTAACCAGACAGAGAGCCCCTGTATTCAAATACAATACATAACACAATGCCATGGTGTGTGTGAAAGTAACCAGGTACGAGGCATAAGCCTTTATCTTCCAACGGAGGATTTGGGAGTCTCCATCAAACTAAAACTGACTACGTCCTACAGTGAACACAATGCAAAGCTGTGGAACGCAGGAGTTGTGAATGCTGCGCAGGTGAGTCAAGTTCTGTAACTCTGCGTCTATTCAAGAAAAAAAGAAAAGAAAAGCTGTTTCACTGCCCTAGTGTGGGAATTCAACGCCATATTGTGAACAGGTACAATAGAAGAACTTCACCTGTGAATGGCTGCAGGGAGGAGCAAGCCTGTGCCTAACTCCACCAGCGCTCTATTTCGTAACAGATGACAGGAGCATAAACACAATGTTCAGCCAGGTCAGAGCGAGAGACACAAGAGCAAGCGCCTGGTCTGTCTGCTGTTGGATATGTTTCAAATGTAAACAGTGATAAAATATGGCTTCCAGAGACTGGACATGATCCACATTTAATCTTTACACAGATCTGTCTCGCTTGTATATCTGTGCAGTAAATCAGCCAGTTTTATAGACTCACAAAGGGAAGCGTCTATTCATTGTATGACAGCCATACTTTTCACAGTCGCACTGTGGCCTGTAGGCTTGGCTGCCATTGCTGTTTAATCAAGCTGGGGTGCAGTGTTGACGAATAAGCAGTTCCCACAAACTCATTAACTCTACATCAAATTAGTTTGTAAAATACAATTACAAGCCCCCCCCAGCCCCCTCCCTATACATAAGGGATTATTTGCTTAAAATTAGTTTCCTTAAAGGAGCACCGGTGTATTTAGTTTAAGATAAATTATCCAGCTATTGCATTTCGGTTGTAAAACTGTCAAACACTGAATCAGATGATGGCTCACTGCAGCCGACAGACGCACAGTGTATTTGAGGGAGAAAGGCCCCGAGTAATAGAGGATGCTGTTCTCATTCAATATCCTCTGATGTGTCACGAAATGAAATGAGGTTATGCAACAAGACAACAGCATCTCTTTTGTCAGAGAGAAGGAAACGCTCCTGGCAGACCAGATGGATGCAGGGATGGAGTGACAATCCATGCCAAATAACGGCATAAATACACTTCGGAAGGACTCTGTATAAACATGTGGAGAGATAAAGCATTACACCAGAGTGTAACTGAACCAGCAAAGGCTGGGAAAACAAATATCTCCTCCCATTAGAGATAATTACAACAGTAAAGACAGGAGATCGGGGACAGGGATAGCAGAGTAATATGTCTTGAAACAGCAGGGGAGTCCCACCAGAGCATCTCGGGCTTCATACAGAAGTTGGCTGGGGAGATAAGACTGGGACTGAGCCCAGGGGCCTCCACACAGAGGGGTCATGTGAGAGGATGGAGATGTGCAAAGAGAATCTATTACATTTTAATATGATCTCAGATTTGCTCCGCAGCTTGCGCCTGTTTCAGAGATGCGTGTTGACGCGAGTCTGCAGCTCGGGCTCTCAAGCAGATGGTCCACATTGTTATATGGAAATTCACTTCAGTGGCGCTGCACAACCAAAGCATAATCTCTTTAGTCATTTACTTAAAATATTCAAAATTATTATGGTTAAAATAACAGTATCACAGTAGACGCAATTTAAAGTAGTGCAACCATAAAAAAATGAGAACATGTTTCACAAATTTTGGACACACGAAAGCTTTTTTGTTCTAGTTGGCTGCCATCGAGTATTTTCACGTTGCTGGAAAAGTCGTCGATAAACCCACAGCATTAAATAAGAGGGTCAAGAGAAGAAGGCAAAACAAATGAAAAACTCCAATATGGAAACTGAAAAGATATAATATAGATACATATCTTATATCCTATATATCTTTTGAATGAAGCTATTTCATCATAATTTCACTTGTTTATCGTAATTTACAAACGGAATACTACTCCCTGCGAACAAAAAGGCTTGAAACTCTAACATGGTGCAAAACGTGTTGCTTCGTGTTAACACATTTTGCGCTTTTTTTTTTTTAAATAACGGTTTAGAGGTATATCCTCACGGATATTTCGTTTTCAAACGCTTTTCTCGGTGCCCACCGGGGCTCTCTGGCACGGGAGTGACTCCACTTCCTGATACACCTGTTTGTCAGGTAGCGCCGCGGAGGCTCTGAGTCACGACCACGGAGAACATGGACGGAAACTTCCCGACACATTGACGCGATTCATCGGTGTTTCCCCCTAACCCTAACCCCTTTGGCCCCCCTCTTTTATTTTCGTATCGTCGGACCCGTGAACAAGTTTCCACGACTCAACGATGCGGTGCGGAGGAGCCCGCGCCGTGGAGGTGGCTGTGCGGCTGTTCGTGCTGGGCTCCCTCGGTGAGTTTCGACACGCAGGCCGGACCCGAGCTGCGCAGCCGTCGTCTTCGTCGTCGTCCGCTCCCGGTTTCACCCGGACCTCCCTGCCTCTCTACACAAGTGTTGCTTTCTCATACATATATATATAAATATATACATCGTGTACCTCGACGTCGAAGCGTCACTGCCTCGCATCATTACTAAACACATATGTTGTTACCGTGGCGGACAAGGTCCGAAGGGAAACCTCTCGACTAAACGCGAGGACGTCGTGTCTGCTACATTTCAGACGGCGCTCAGACTTCCCTCGACCCATTTGAAGCCGCGGTCGGCAGTGAGAAATCCCTCACAGTGCTTCGATTTCAACTGTTTTCTTTTCGGGGTTTGATGGTCGCTTGATTTGTGGATGCGGTGCTGTGAGAATGCCGGGAATTTAAGCTGTTTGGTTGGCGTGCTTGATCACAAGCAGTGTCGACTTTCAAGTCACACGAAACCCCGTTTGTCTGTAAATGTCTAAAAGTTTCGCCCCTCAACCCTCTGCTGGTACGGAGCATTCTTCGTTCGTAGCAGTGTATTTTCCCTCAGTAGTGTAATCATTCTCAGATGGATAAAAATAAACATAGAAACATTGTTGATCCGTTGTGGAGGTCAACAATGAGTTGGATGAAGCAGGGTTTTGACAGATAGGACAGGATGCAGTATCCATGAGGGATTCCTACAGAATACATAGGATCTAGACCTGGGGAAAAAGGTGTGTGAGCCCTGTTAGGAGCTTAGCGTGAGAGCCACTGTGTGGAAAGAGCCCAGGATGGTGACAGGCCTGCGTAGAGAGCCAGGCTCACAGGGCATTCTGACAACTGCTATGCTGAGCTCTGTCTTTCTGCCAAGTACAGTACAAACATGGCTGTGCCTGTGAGCTGAAGGCAGTTGTTTGCCTTTCTGTCTGTCTCTCTCGCTCTCTCTCTCTCTCTCTCTCTCTCTCTCTCTCTCTCTCAGAAAGCATCCGATCTCTTAAATCAAGGCCTGGAGTTGGGAGGCGTGAGCCCCTGGCTCAGTCAGAAGACAGGAAACATATTTGATTTGTGCCCTGAGCAGCGTCTGCCAGGAGGTCACCAGTTTTCCCCACAATGGTGGACACACCAGCAGCAGTTTCCACAACTGTCTCAACGCAATGCTGTCTTTCCGCTTGACTATTTATTTTTTCTTCTCTCATGTTCAGACATCTTGTAGGAACTAGGTGTCAGTGTCGGCCCCGCTGGGCCGCCAACCTTCCTGCCCTCCCCACCGATGACCATCCTGTCTTTGAGTTCAGGAGCCGTTCAGCTTTGGAGGCTCCACAACTCGATTTCCGCTCTTATCAAGCGATAGCTTTGTTTGCCTGGCTGACTCGTTCACCCTGGGGTCTCCCTCCGTCCGATCTCACGATGCCGTATCTGTTTCACTTTTAATTGTAAGATAAACCTTGTCCTCTTTCGTGGCTTTTTGGGGTCTCATTACAGCTGGCGCTGTCTGTCTCATGTCACGTACACTGTCTGTCACAGCCAGTGTCTTTGCCTGGAAACGCTCCTCCATTTATGCCTGAAAATACACCTTTCTGTTAACATCGCTAATGAGATGTTGTCATGCTAGTTTGGTCAGCAGTTTGGCTCCACAGATCAGTCACTCGTATCTGTCACTCTGAAGACCAAAATATGTTATCGAATGAATGACTTGGAGGACTGTAACTCAACTTCTAAATCTGCTCTGTAAGCAAGTCACTGTGTTTGGTATTGGTGGAGCAGGGTGATATCCCCATCACTGGGCAGGCTCCGTGATGTTGAGATTTTTCAGACGCTGATTGCTGTGGAATGAGTCCAGCCTTGTGAAAGCCCCTCCCCTAAGGAGGCCCGCGGCGTCGCTACCGTGAGCATGTTTACATGCTGATGTTTGCGCTCACTTCAAAGCGCCCCATATGTTCGTCTGAACATCCGGTGAACGTGGCCTGAATCCTAACCGATGCGTGACCCGATTCTGCACCCCCGCCTCGCGGAATTGAGCCACGGCAAGAGCTTGGGGAAGGGGAAGGGAAGGGGTGACTTTGCCTCTTTGTCAGTCTCCTGGTTGCCGACCAGCTGGCCTGGCACGCTCGCATCCGGCACCTCCCTAGAGTCGCGGAAATCGTCCGAGTCCAACGTTTATTAATAAAAATAGCTCATTAATGACTCAGCGTCACTAAATATTTCAACTCTCTCTGTCCAGAGAAGCTGTCGGCATGCGGCGCTCGTTCAGGGGACGACGCGCACAGAGAAGTTGACTGCTTTTGTCATGTGGACGTGTAGAAAGTTTGATACAACAGGAGAAGCTGCAGAGTAACGCGTGTAAGGATGGCTTTGTCAGTGCTGCCACTAGCGATTTGCTTTGCTGTCACGTCCGAGCCCGTAACCACACCACGGGCGTTTTTGTTTGTTTGTTGTTTTCTGCTTCATGACATCCGATCGTCCCTCTGCCGTTCCAGCCGCAGCCCCCTCCCTCGTCTCCGCCATCTCGGTGAGCACTCCCACGGAGCTGCATGCGTCCAAGGGCGACACCGTGGCGCTGTCCTGCACGTTCACGTCCACCAGCCGGCCCACCAGCAAGATGTCCGTCGACTGGTCCTACAGGCCCCAGAGCGGAGGGCCGCCACAGACCGTGAGTATGAGCGAGAGACTGTGCTGCAGATGTCAGAACAAACATGCAAATTTGAGGTCCCGGTCAATGGCTGTTCAGAATGCAACGCGTACGAAGCTTGTCAACTGGGAAAATGCGTGCACAATGTGACGGAACGCAACTAAACGCATTGCATTCGGTAAAAACCAACTTTGCATCGAAAAGTAGGGTAGTACTCTACACGGTGTTCATTTCTCTCGTGGAGTAAATGACGGGTTAAACAGGCAAAACGAGAATTTTGTTGAGACCTTTCCCAACTCCTCACGCTGTGCTCAGGGCGACTTCCGCAGTCGGGCCTGAACAAACACGACCTGTCTGACCACGCGGTGGCTTTATTTGCGCGTTTGACCGGCTCTTTCTTTCTTTCTTTCTCCACCTTCACCGTGAATCTGCAGCGAGCGGACGCGGGGCCCGTTCTCGGGGTGCGGTGCGTTTCGACTGGTCAGCGTGGATGTGATGGCCTCTCTGTGTCAGGAAATCCCGGCTGGTCAGCCACTACGACCCCCCCCCCCACCCCCCCCCCCCCCCCCATCCCGTGTGGTGCTTTCGTGGTCTTGTTCAGAATGCGTTTAGACGTTTCCTCCCCAGCCCATAACAGCACTCAGTCCGCTAACCCCACGCACTCCGGGCCGGGTTTCTAGTGACCGATGCACTAAAACCCCCCCACCGCATGATTTAAGCCGTTCCATTTGTGCTTGAAGATGCCCATCGAGTGCGGGTCCGCGTAATTGCGTTTGGACCATGAGAATCCATAGTGTGGTAGATGCAACCCTATACGCCACCATTTCCTATAGGAGCACTCAGGGTGAAGTGGAGGGCTAATGTGCTGCGGCTCCGCTGATGTGGAGTGCTGCTAGTTTAGTCATTAAGACGCAGTTTTAATGTCTGGTCTGGTCTCAAAGTGTCTCGGGCGAGGCGGAGGAAAGAGCACGGTGTCTTATCGAGTGGGTTTCAGACTGTGTGTGTGTGTGTGTGTGTGTGTGTGTGTGTGTGTGTGTGTGTGTGTGTGTGTGTGTGTGTGTCAGCAGATAGTTTGGGATGACCTCACAGGTACAATGGTAGGCGTGTCGGCTCCCGACAGAAAGCCGCGTCACTGCCAGCACGTCCCTCGGCCCGGGCCAACAAGTTTGCCCTCTTTATCGCAGATTAATTATGCGTGACAGGTTCTTGATAACGACCCCGCAGATGGAACCAAGTCTGGAAGTTTCTCATTTCTATTTCTACGTCTCCATTTACTTTCCATCCAATTCCATTAGCACTTTTGGCTGCCTTGCTGGCCCGTGTGTCCCCGGCCGTATATCACACCGGGAAAGACCATGAATAAGCATGTGAAAGGCTCCATCTGAAAATATAATTTTGCAGCCGAAGCTTTCGTGTCAATCTGAATCGCTGCAGTGCTTCAGTGGCTTGCATAATTACCTCAGTCCTGATGAGAATTAATTGTGCAGACTGGAGGAGAGGGGCTGAATGTTCAATCAAATATCAGTGGGGGCTGATGGTAATTGGAGGATTTGGCAATTGAATTCTGCTGAATAATGCTAAAAATAAATCTGCTGCGATGATCTAAGGCTCCGGTTGCTGTAGGTGCGGGTCTTTGAGTCTGTCAAGTCGGCGGAAGCTTTCGTCTGAGTG
Organism: Karalla daura; assembly: GCA_029224185.1. Lineage (NCBI taxonomy): Eukaryota > Metazoa > Chordata > Actinopteri > Chaetodontiformes > Leiognathidae > Karalla > Karalla daura. The sequence continues at coordinate 6,200,808 of CM055198.1, forward strand.
ATCCAGTAGATTTACGGAAGAGTTGGCTGGCCGGGGCGGGAGAGAAAAAAACAATCCCGACTTTCTTGGCCGCGTCGCGGCTTCTCCCGGGAGCGTGCGGGGATTGCCGGGTCGAAAGTCTTCCGGGCTGAGGCGTCACGCGCAGGTCCTGGAGCGATCGAGCACGGGCTGACGCACGCGGTCGTAAAGCCATAAAGCTGCGAGTTCAGGTGACTCGTGCCCTTGCTCGTCGTAAAACCCGGCGGGCGGCACACCAGGCTCCCTTCGCACGAGGCCCCACACGAGGCCACAGCCCGGGCCGCTCGGCACGTCCCGGGCCTCGTGACGAGGCCCGGGACGAGGCCTCGCCCCCCTCCGCATCGATTTGAAGTCCCACGTACACATTCGCTTCCTCCACCCGTTTGTTTCATCCGCGCAAAAGAAAAAATCTGGAAAAAAAAAACACCTTTTGTGAACCTGCGTCCCACGAGCTCCGACAACTTCCACCGGAACTGTCGGAAAGTGGTGGGCTTCCGATTTGGCTTGCTCGCCGACGGTCACGAAAGGGCGACGATTCACTCCCGATTTGTGCTTGCCGTTTTGATAACGTGAATGAAATGGCTCCCCCAGGGTCTCCCATGAAGAGGCGGAAAGAGATTTCCTGCGTCCGAAAACGTGTGCGGCGGTCCTTTGCCACGCCGCTCTGATTACTTGATCTCAATTCTACCAAAGTGATCAAACTCCCCCGATTCCCTCCGCGTCCACGGATGATGTAAACGTTTACCAAGCGTGCCCCTTCACCCCGTCGATTCCTTAGTCTGGCTGGGGGTCGCCTTTAACCGTTTCTAAGCAGGTCGTCGGGCCGATAAGTTGGCGGGGGTACGGGTTTTGCAGTTCCGCACAAGTTCATGAAAGAGGTGAAATGAAGCGCCGAGCTCACCCTGAACTCCGGGACGCTCCCGCTCTGATTTTGGCTCTCGTCTTTAGCTTCGTCATGTGGCCTCATTCCAGCCTAATTGAAATGAATTGACCGGGATGTGAAGGATCAAGGATGGAACGCCAAAAGATGCGAGCAGCGTCTAACACAAACGACAGCTATATTCAGCGCCTCCCTATCTTAGACCTTCACTTGCCGCTCTCCAAATCTTCGTTTCGTGCTTCTGCCTCCACGTTTCAAACTCTCTGGCCACCAGTGACTAAACAATGCGTCACGAAACTCATTAAAACACGGGCTCCGCACAGAGTCGGGTTTACTCTGTGAACAAAACGTATCCCGTAGTATTTCTGCATTTTCAACAATTTCCCACCCACACAAACACAACACGCTCGCACTCCGGATGTCGAGCTTTGGAGAGGCCCGGGTCAACTTGACGTGGGAGCGATGGCGACGGGGACGGGGTTTGTCGCTGAAAAGCAACTTATGCGCTGGATGCTAAGGCGTAGAGATTCAGGCTTTCTCTGCCCGCGTGCACATGCGTGAATGTTTGTGTCCCTGAGATTTCTCTGCTCGCGTCTCTACGACCGAAGAGGCAGAGGCTCTCTCGACTCGATGGAAACGTGGCCAAAATAAGATGTCCTGCCACCATCTGTCCCGCCTCCTGTTGCTCCAGACACCCCCCCCCCCCACCCCCCACCCCCCAAGGCGGAGAAATGACAAGTTTGATTTAAGGGCGACGATGCTCGCCGATTGTCTGGAACTGATCCGTGGGTTATAATTACTCAGTGGTTGCCCCGGATCCGCCCGCCTGGTCCTGTTCGTCACCGAAAGACACGTTTCAAAAATTCACTGGAAACTTGGGAGACTTGGGAGGTCGCGCCCTCGCTCGCGGCGCCCCCGACTGCGCCCGTTTGAATCACCCTGGTGGGGTGGCTCCGGTTTTAACCCGGCCCCTTCCCCCCCCTGCAGTTTTTCCACTTCTCCTCGAGGGCCTTCCCCCCCCTGGACGGACAGTTCAGCGGCCGCGTGCGGTGGCAGGGGAGCCCGGCGCGCGGCGACGCCTCCATCTCGCTGATCAACGCCACGCTGGGCGACAACGGCACCTTCACCTGCTCGGTGCGGAACCCCCCGGACGTCCACGGCTCCCCCTCCTCGCACACCGTGCTCACAGTCACCCCGAAGGGTAAGAGAAGCGGCCTGCGGGCAAATCCACGCGAGGGCGTGAGACACGCATACAGATGTGCTGTGATGTCACGTGCGAGCCCTTAAACTGCTTGTTAATGTGCATCTCAACACCCCCCCCCCACCCCCCCCTCCCCCCCTCAGCGCCCAGCATTCGCTTCTCCGACGTTACCGTCCTCCTCTTCTTCATCCTGCTGCCCTCGGCCGTCGTCACCCTCGTCCTGATTGGACAGATGCTCTGTCCCAAGAAGCAGCAGGGCCAATCCAAGGCCTACAGATCGCCCATAGAGGTCACGGAGGGGTGAGTGGATTTATTCAACCCATCATGGCGGCGGGTCTCCAGGGGGTGATGAAGACCGCTGGGGGGGCCTCTGATGGTTACAAATGTGCTTCGCTGCCGAGAGATCCTATCTCCTGGATCGCTAACTTGACAAAAGCATGGCGAGTCGGCGGGAAAAGGTTTGATCCTGAGGTGCCGGTCCGCAATTAGCGCTCCTCCCTGCGGTTTGCTAGCCACACTAGTGCTAGCGCTGCCATTTGCAGCCCTCGGCTCAGGCAGTGGAGCAGTATGAATGGCGCGACGCATGTTCAATGCACAAACGCAAACAAAATTGCCGTCTCGTTATTTCTCAACACGAGGCTATTTATTATTCGTAGCTCATTAGCTTTCGTAGCCGGTGGATTCATGTACGCTTGCCATGTAATTGATTTTTCATTTTTGCCTCATTTGCTCGGCACATTGAGAGGCAATGGTCCCGACGTACGCCGTAATGTCGCTGATCATTAAATGCGCGTGTCTTGTCTCCTCAGCTGGTCCAAAAGGGTTCGGCGTTGTCTGGAAACGTGATGAATTCCACCGCCGGACGCATGCCAAATGCTAAGAAGTCCGTCCGGGTGCAGCGTCAGTGTAAACCCATTAGAAGTGTGCTCAGACCAGGCCTAGGGTCTCGCTGCGTTTGCCGGCATTGCGGAAAAGCTGCGCTCCGACCGGTCCGAGACCTCTTTGTTCGACAAACCCGTTTCGGCAGCTATCGGCAGCTCATCTCTGCACGGGCACATTTCCCCCCCCTGCGCTCAGATTCACCGGGAGCCGGGCCTGAATTTCCCGTGACCAAATATGGACAACGAGCGAGCCTCGAAAGCAGGAGTTAATACCCTCACGCCGTCTGCCTCTGTATGCGTAGCTGAGCTAACCGGGCCGCTGGCTCCACACACACGCACGCACACACGCACACACGCACGCACACACACACACACACACGCACACACACGCACGCACACACACGCACACACACACACACGCACGCGCACACACGCACACGCACACACACACACACACGCACGCACACGCGCGCACACACACATACACGCACACACGCACGCACGCACGCTCACACACACACACGCACGCACGCACATAGACACACATACACACACACAGGAATGGGACTCCGGCAGGCAGTGAATGTGCCTGGCTCTTAAATGCAGGGCCGCGGGAGCGTCTCCTTATCGAGGTGCGCGCGTGTGTGCGGTACAGCTGTAGACCCGCAGCGCGGGGAGGTGTCGTGCCCGCTCCCAGGCTTGTCGCCGTGATTTTCATGTCTTCGGCAACAGTTCCTGGAGCCCCCGCCGGTCCTAGAGCAGCACGCCGCCGCAGGAAGACCAGCCCGCAGGAGACCGCCCGCCTTACGCTGTCTTTCTTTGACACGGGACAAAAAAAACCAAAACAAAGCCCGAATGGCTGCTCGTGGGCGGCGTCAGGCCCCGAGGCCGCTACCTGGGGCGGGTGGTTGTAGTTGCTCACCGTCGCGCCCGTCTCTTGTGCGTGCGTGCGTGTGTGCGTGTGTGTGTGTGTGTGCGTGTGTGTGTGCTCATCAGGGAGGAGTACGGCGTCCGCCCACAGCAGGACAAAGAGAAGCGAGCCCTGTGCTGTGACGTATACTGGATGGTGAGTGTACAGAACATTTTCACTTCATCACACTTTCTGCGGCCCATAAATAACTCAATGGGACGTGTCTGCCAGATCTGTTTCATGTTGAATTTTACATGGGCTCCGTGTCTGGCTGCAAGACTTGGGAGCTGATAAAATATTGATTTACTTTTTTTTTTCCCCTCCTGGTGCATTTGTATTGTGTCTGGCTGTACTGTATGTATATATAAATATATATATTTATGTATGTGAGTGTGTGTGGCTCCCATCTGACTGTCTGGCTGTCTGGTCCGTGCAGGACTCGGAGGACGAGGAGTACTACAGCCTCAAGAAGGGACCCCCTCTGCAGGAAGGCTATGCAGAGTCTCAGTGCTAGAGAACCCTGCTGGTCGCCACATGTAACTGCATGGCGTGGGCCTGCTGGTACGACGAGGCACCGAACAGAACTGTGGATCACATCCCAGCGCAGTCGGTTGGGCGGTGTTTGCGCCTGCGCCGTCTCCTTGTGATTTCGCACGCATTTTCTGTCTCGAAGGCACTGTATTCACACCAAAAAATGCATGGACGATTCGATTTACCGTTTGTCTTCCGTCTCCAAAGAATTCTCAAGTGCCAGTCCACTCCATTCAGACCGGAGCTGTGAAACCACACGGGTCTTAATCAGCACATTGTAGAGCATGCGGCGTAGGGGACATCTGATTGGCTTGTTTTTGTTTGTACAGGTACTCGGCCGGCACCTCTGTGCGAGGTACTAGCTGATCAGCGCTATGTTTTGTTTTTATACCTTAATGATTAATGTATGTTACTTTCGCGCCGTGAAGGCGAGGGCGGCGTTGTGTCTAATTTATTGCGTGTGTAAAGAGTAAACGTGGCGCGCGGCCAAGTCTTTATTGAGAGATTTCCGTTGTATCCTTAGCGTTTGGACAGAAAATAAAGAGTTTTGATTTCAAATTTCCGCCTCGTGCCATATTGTCTCATTGTGGTGAATAGCTGAAGAACATGTCGTCTTGGACGAGCGTTGCTATGCAAAAAAAAAAGCGACAAAAACCGATGTATGAGTGAAGCGGAGACGATGTGCTGGAATGACGGAGACTTTGTCCGCCATTTTCTCCTCTGCCCCCCCGTTTGGTCCGTGGCACTATTCATGGCCTCTGTTGAATATTCCTTTAAAAACTCAAAAGGGCGAGCTGCAGCCTCGGACTCGGACCCCCGGAGTCATAAAAGGAGACCCGATGAAGAGACGGAACCCAGGCCCCCCCGTTCTGTCGCATTTCTCTCCCGTCTCCCCGTTCGGGCTCGTTCGTGGCCGCCAGGTTTTCAATAATTCACGCACCGCTTTGCCGGAACAATTATCATTCCCGCTTCATCTGAACTGCCATGGCAACAGCTTACTCGTGTCAGGCAGGCGTTGGAATGGAAAGAGAGAAAGAAAGAAAAAAAATTGATTGAAGAAAGAAAACATGCAGCCGACGGCCTGGAGGAGGGGTCGTCCGGACGCTGTGGTCCCCAGGCGACAGGAACGTGACATCACCGCGTCTAAGCCGCATCTGCAACGTGTAAACACTGACGCGCGGAGCCACGCGGCATCTCTCTCTCTCTCTCTCTCTCTGTCTCTCTCTAAACGCCCCGATAAACTAGATTTGGTGAAAGACATTACCCGGCCCCGAAATCCTTTCCGCACGGAACGGGTCCCGGTGCGCCCCCGTTTGAGGCGCTGGCTTATTTATCCAAATTTATCTGAGCTGTCGGGGTATCGTTGCTGGGGAGGAATCGTAGTCCAAATCCAAAAACTGAACTACGAACCTCTCCTGAAACCAGCATCCGGGTGATGATGATGATGATGATGATGATGATGATGATGGGGACGCCATCGGAGGTTGAACCTGCGAACCGGCTCCACCCACGCCTTCGGAGATTGATGTCCAGTGAGTGCACATAGTAAGTGATATTGACGCGTGCATAATATTGTGGTAAATATTCAGATTGGATGACCGAGAGGGCCACATATTCATTCATTCATTCATTCATTCATTCATTCATTCATTCATTCATTCATTCTTTTCAACCGATTCGTTGCCTCAGGTAAGAGGGTTGCGGTTACACGTGTCGACCAATTTATTTCTCGGACCCAAACTCGGAGCCTCTGTCACAATAGAATAATCCACCCGTGGCTGACGGGCGACAGAAATCGGCGGTTTGACAGATAGGCCAGGTCGTTAGCCAGTGAGCTATGGCCGTATCTCTCGCCGCACTGTCTTCTTGGTTGCAGCCCCACAGCGTTATTGATTGAATCCCCAGAGGAAAGTTTAGAGCAGCAAGCAAAGTTGCAATATGAAGTCCATCCACTTTCTCCGTGCGACCCGAGGCTGTCCTCGTGGAGCAACACCTGTGCTGTGCTGTGTGTGTGTGTGTGTCTGCAGCTGTGTCAGATGGTGGTGTCATGTCCCTGCTCTGAAGTGGACACCTGGCCCGCTTTCATGTTATTATGGCTCCAGGGGGAACACTTTGAATCTCAACCCCAGGGCAATTTGCAGAGAGACAGAGCGCGGAGGCAACACCGCCGGTTTAGAGAGTGGCCTGCATTTGCTGAACCGAATGTTCAAAAACGTTAAATAAAATGTTTCTGCACATTAGCACATTAATAAAAACACTTCAGAGCCAGGAATGAACTTTGACACTCAGGAGTGATGAACTATAAACCTTATTGATAGTTATCGAGCTATTCATTTGAACTTATCTGGCATAGGTTTTGCCAGTCGATCTGAGAACTGGCGCCACTCTGATGCTTGCTTTTGACATTTGGTCTAATCCAGCTCCTGCCTGGAAATGATCTCCAATGGCACTCACCGCTCAACCTGCCCCACAGTGAGTCATTGTCATATGTGTGACATTTCTGCAGGTTCCACTTATGTTTTTTTTTTTTTATCATTATTATTATTATTCCACCACCAGCTATACCAGGCATAATGTAGGCTATCGGTTAGCATGAGCGAGGTCATTTGGCAGATAATAATGATAACGATGTCAAGTGCAAAAGGTCAGGTTTACAATATTCCACATAAATGTGACAATGACTATAATCAGAGGTCCTTACCACTACTCTGTCAACTGTCTACACAGAGCTGCAGCTCCCCACCTTCATGCTACATGCCTATAAGAACAGAAAAAATCTGAAGATTTTGTGCTTCATATTTATACTTCCACACCAGCTTCAGTTTGATCTCTGCACTAATGAGCTCACTTCTATGGGGAATATATATATATATATATATAGAATATAACGTGATCTGTTTGGAAGGTCTTTGATGATCCTGCCAATAATTTGTCCACCAAAAGAGTCTGAATTGCTCAGGATTTCTTCACCGTGCATGGTCTAAAACATGTCGAGTCTTCACTCCATCTGCGGAGGAAAGGGTTATCTACAGTGCAGTTTATGTGAGACATTTTTAAAAACTACATCTTTCAAGCCTCAGGTCTCCCTTTTGCCTGTGTCAGCGTTCTGTATGTACCCTACTAAACACAACTAAGCACCAAAGCCCTCAATATCACGGGGGTAATTAATGCCGTGCGATGCCTCTAACAAATGTGCCTTTTACCAGAGATTTTCTCTACAACTTGCTGTTGGTGGATTGCATGTGAATCTCATTGTCTTTCACAGATACAGTGACCTTTCATGCTGCAAATGAGGAGCTTCATCACAGTCAGGCCGAAAGGACAGACTGCGCTGTTGATGTGCTATGCTACGGAATTAATGTGGCACTGCACCAGGGAAGATGTACATACAGAAATGCCCTCACATACAGATTAGCACCTCGCTCAGATTTAAATGAATGAGCAAAAATGAGTCGTGTGAACTTCTGCGATTGCAGTGGGAAATGAGTGGCTTGCGCCGTGGCCCAGTCCTCCATGGTGTGTGTTTTTTAATTTAGCTTACCACATGTCCAAAGGCACATTTAGCCCTGCTGCAGTACTTACAGTCCTCTCTATTTAGACACACTTACAAAGTGGAAAGCGCCCTCCAGTCAACTGAGAAACAAATCGCCTGCCATTAGCCCATGATGTGACAACGTCCCGAGCGCGTAGGGCTGAAACGGGGGAGCGACAACACGCTGTAACGCGGGCGGCCCGCTTTTGAGCCGTCGCGTTTAATGATGGGCCGCGCTTAAAATTATGAGGACGACTTTCGTAAAACGCCGACGTCTCAAAGCGCAGCGTCGTCAGGGCCCCCTGACAGCAGCTCGATGTGGCGTGACAGGACAGCGCGGCGTTATCGATCCGTGCGGCCCGCCACAGCAGCACAATCGGCTGCTTAACAGTACGGTCAAATAGCCGGACATAGATTAGCATACCGAGGTGCCAAGACAAGGAGCAGCTACCGGCTCCGTCTGCAGACAAATCCAGGGCCAACCTGCAGCAAGTGCAAATGGCTTGTTTTCAAACAGCGGCCCACACACTTTCCCTTTGCCTCTTTGGCTGCCGACTGCTCAGCCTCAGCTTCGTTGCATTGTCAGAGTTTGGGATTTTCTTTTCTTTTTTTGTATCGTGTCATTCCTTTCCCTGTCTGAGCAGGCTTGTAGCAGTGTTCCCAGTGTGGGGGTTTGTGAGTTGAAGTGATTTGCCACTTGATGTTTTTACGTTGCTGCCTTTTTTTTTTTTAACAATGTTGAGACTGAACAAACAGCACTGGGCCAAACATATCCAAATAAAAGGGGATATAAAAGCATGTTACACAGTGTTTGGGTGTTAAAACATGGGCCACCAGGAGCCACCGGAAGAGCTCTAATGCTTACAGTCTCTAGCAGGCCTCTGAGGGATTTTCCTTCTTTTGATGTTTGGTGATGGCAATGTAGAGTGCTGTCTAGCACGTCTCTCCAAAATCTGTCACTGGCATTCAGTTGGAGGGGACATCTGGTGCCCCAACAAACAATAATACAAATTGTTGATTGGGAGATTTATGGACTACAATCTAACCCTAACCGGAAATGGCTTAGGGTTAGGCTAGGGTTAGGGTTAGGGTTAGGGTTAGGGTTTCGGTTAGGCTAGGGTTAGGGCTAGTCTAGGGTTAGGGTTGGGGTTAGTCTAGGGTTAGGGTTTGGGTTCGGGTTAGGGTTAGGGCTAGTCTAGGGTTAGGGTTCGGGTTTGGGTTAGGCTAGGGTAAGGGTTAGGGTTAGGGTTAGGGTTAGGGTTAGTCTAGGATTAGGGTTAGGGTTAGTCTAGGGTTAGGGTTAGGCTAGGGGTAGGGGTAGGGGTAGGGTTTGGGTTAGGCTAGGGTTAGGGTTAGGGTTAGGGTTAGGGTTAGGGTTAGGCTAGGGTTAGGGTTCACGTGTCGTCCTCTTCAAGTCGAACAACTTTTGATAGGAAGGTCCTACTGACTTGAAACCGAGTCCTACCCCACCTAAAATTGTTACGAGCTTTCCAGTGGTGGCACACATTCATGTCTACGCACTTCCATTCCGGACATACGGCCATTTTCTGACCCGAAATGGCTTAGGGTAAGGCTAGGGTTAGGGTTAGGGTTAGGGTTAATCTAGGGTTAGGGTTAGTCTAGGGTTATGGTTAGGCTAGGGTTAGGGTTAGGGTTTGGCTAGGGTTAGGGTTAGTCTAGGGTTAGGGTTAGGGTTAGGGTTAGGCTAGGGTTAGGGTTAGGGTTAGGGTTAGGGTTAGGGTTAGGCTAGGGTTAGGGTTAGTCTAGGGTTAGGGTTAGGCAAGGGTTAGGGTTAGGGTTAAGGTTAGGGTTTTGCTAGGGTTAGGGTTAGTATAGGGTAGGGTTAGGGTTAGGGTTAGGGTTAGGGTTAGGGGTTAGGGTTTGGGTTAGGGTTAGGGTTAGGGTTAGGGTTAGGCTAAGGGTAGGGTTGACGTGTCGTCCTCTTCAAGTCGAGCAACTTTTGATAGGAAGGTCCTACTGACTTGAAACCAAGTCCTACCCCACCTAAATTTGTCACGAGCTTTCCAGTGGTGGCACACATTCGTGTCTACGCACTTCCATTCCGGACATACGGCCATTTTCTGACCCGAAATGGCTTAGGGTAAGGCTAGGGTTAGGGTTAGTCTAGGGTTAGGGTTAGGGTTAGTCTAGGTTTAGGGTTCGGGTTAGGGTTAGTCTAGGGTTAGGGTTAGGGTTAGGGTTAGGGTTTGGGTTAGGGTTAGGGTTTGGGTTAGGCTAGGGTTAGGGTTAGGGTTTTGGTTAGGGTTAGGCTAGGGTTAGGGTTAGTCTAGGGTTAGGGTTAGGGTTAGTCTAGGGTTAGGGTTAGGGTTAGGCTAGGGTTAGGGTTCGTCTAGGGTTAGGGTTAGGGTTAGGGTTAGGGTTAGTCTAGGGTTAGGGTTAGGGTTTGGCTAGGGTTAGTGTTAGGGTTAGGGTTAGGGTTAGGGTTAGGGTTAGGGTTAGTCTAGGGTTAGGGTTAGTCTAGGGTTAGGGTTAGGGTTAGTCTAGGGTTAGGGTTAGAGTTAGGGTTAGTCTAGGGCTAGGGTTAGGGTTAGGGTTAGGGTTAGGGTTAGGGTTAGGGGTTCGGGTTTGGGTTAGGGTTAGGGTTAGGCTAGGGGTAGGGTTGACGTGTCGTCCTCTTCAAGTCGAGCAACTTTTGATAGGAAGGTCCTACTGACTTGAAACCAAGTCCTACCCCACCTAAATTTGTTACGAGCTTTCCAGTGGTGGCACACATTCGTGTCTACGCACTTCCATTCCGGACATACGGCCATTTTCTGACCCGAAATGGCTTAGGGTAAGGCTAGGGTTAGGGTTAGGGTTAGGGTTAATCTAGGGTTAGGGTTAGTCTAGGGTTATGGTTAGGCTAGGGTTAGGGTTAGGGTTTGGCTAGGGTTAGGGTTAGTCTAGGGTTAGGGTTAGGGTTAGGGTTAGGCTAGGGTTAGGGTTAGGGTTAGGGTTAGGGTTAGGGTTAGGCTAGGGTTAGGGTTAGTCTAGGGTTAGGGTTAGGCAAGGGTTAGGGTTAGGGTTAAGGTTAGGGTTTTGCTAGGGTTAGGGTTAGTATAGGGTAGGGTTAGGGTTAGGGTTAGGGTTAGGGGTTAGGGTTTGGGTTAGGGTTAGGGTTAGGGTTAGGCGAAGGGTAGGGTTGACGTGTCGTCCTCTTCAAGTCGAGCAACTTTTGATAGGAAGGTCCTACTGACTTGAAACCAAGTCCTACCCCACCTAAATTTGTCACGAGCTTTCCAGTGGTGGCACACATTCGTGTCTACGCACTTCCATTCCGGACATACGGCCATTTTCTGACCCGAAATGGCTTAGGGTAAGGCTAGGGTTAGGGTTAGTCTAGGGTTAGGGTTAGGGTTAGTCTAGGTTTAGGGTTCGGGTTAGGGTTAGTCTAGGGTTAGGGTTAGGGTTAGGGTTAGGGTTTGGGTTAGGGTTTGGGTTAGGGTTAGGGTTTGGGTTAGGCTAGGGTTAGGGTTAGGGTTTTGGTTAGGGTTAGGCTAGGGTTAGGGTTAGTCTAGGGTTAGGGTTAGGGTTAGGCTAGGGTTAGGGTTCGTCTAGGGTTAGGGTTAGGGTTAGGGTTAGGGTTAGTCTAGGGTTAGGGTTAGGGTTTGGCTAGGGTTAGTGTTAGGGTTAGGGTTAGGGTTAGGGTTAGGGTTAGGGTTAGTCTAGGGTTAGGGTTAGTCTAGGGTTAGGGTTAGAGTTAGGGTTAGTCTAGGGCTAGGGTTAGGGTTAGGGTTAGGGTTAGGGTTAGGGTTAGGGTTAGGGGTTCGGGTTTGGGTTAGGGTTAGGGTTAGGCTAGGGGTAGGGTTGACGTGTCGTCCTCTTCAAGTCGAGCAACTTTTGATAGGAAGGTCCTACTGACTTGAAACCAAGTCCTACCCCACCTAAATTTGTTACGAGCTTTCCAGTGGTGGCACACATTCGTGTCTACGCACTTCCATTCCGGACATACGGCCATTTTCTGACCCGAAATTGCTTAGGGTAAGGCTAGGGTTAGGGTTAGTCTAGGGTTAGGGTTAGGGTTAGTCTAGGGTTAGGGTTAGGGTTAGGGTTAGTCTAGGGTTAGGGTTTGGGTTAGGGTTTGGGTTAGGGTTAGGGTTAGGGTTTGGGTTAGGCTAGGGTTAGGGTTAGGGTTAGGGTTAGGGTTAGGCTAGGGTTAGGGTTCGTCTAGGGTTAGGGTTAGGGTTAGGCTAGGGATAGGGTTCACGTGTCGTCCTCTTCAAGTCGAACAACTTTTGATAGAAAGGTCCTACTGACTTGAACCCAAGTCCTACCCCACCTAAATTTGTCACGAGCTTTCCAGTGGTGGCACTCATTCATGTCTACGCACTTCCATTCCGGACATACGGCCATTTTCTGACCCGAAATGGCTTAGGGTAAGGCTAGGGTTAGGGTTAGGGTTAGGGTTAGGGTTGGGGTTAGTCTAGGGTTAGGGTTAGTCTAGGGTTAGGGTTAGGGTTAGTCTAGGGTTAGGGTTAGGGTTCGGGTTAGGGTTAGTCTAGGGTTAGGCTAGGGTTAGGGTTAGGGTTAGGGTTAGGGTTAGTCTAGGGTTAGGGATAGGCTAGGGTTAGGGTTAGGGTTAGGGTTAGGCTAGGGTTAGGGTTAGTCTAGGGTTAGGGTTAGGGTTAGGCTAGGGTTAGGGTTCACGTGTCGTCCTCTTCAAGTCGAACAACTTTTGATAGGAAGGTCCTACTGACTTGAAACCAAGTCCTACCCCACCTAAAATTGTTACGAGCTTTCTAGTGGTGGCACACATTCATGTCTACGCACTTCCATTCCGGACATACGGCCATTTTCTGACCCGAAATGGCTGAGGGTAAGGCTAGGGCTAGGGTTAGGGTTAGTCTCGGGTTAGGGTTAGGGCTAGTGTTTGGGTTAGGGTTAGGGTTAGGGTTTGGGTTAGGCTAGGGTTAGGGTTAGGGTTAGGGTTAGGCTAGGGTTAGGGTTAGTCTAGGGTTAGGGTTAGGGTTAGTCTAGGGTTAGGGTTAGTCTAGGGTTATGGTTTGGCTAGGGTTAGGGTTAGGGTTAGTCTATGGTTAGGGTTTGTCTATGGTTAGGGTTAGGGTTTGGGTTAGGCTAGGGTTAGGGTTAGGGTTAGGGTTAGGCTAGGGTTAGGGTTAGTCTAGGGTTAGGGTTAGGGTTAGTCTAGGGTTAGGGTTAGTCTAGGGTTATGGTTTGGCTAGGGTTAGGGTTAGGGTTAGTCTATGGTTAGGGTTTGTCTATGGTTAGGGTTAGGGTTTGGGTTAGGCTAGGGTTAGGGTTAGGGTTAGGGTTTGTGTTAGGGTTAGGGTTAGGGTTAGTCTAGGGTTAGGGTTAAGGTTAAGGTTAGGGTTAGGGTTCGGGTTTGGGTTAGGCTAGGGTAGGGTTAGTCTAGGGTTAGGGTTAGGGTTAGGCTAGGGTTAGGGTTCACGTGTCGTCCTCTTCAAGTTGAACAACTTTTGATAGGAAGGTCCTACTGACTTGAAACCAAGTTCTACCCCACCTAAATTTGTTACGAGCTTTCCAGTGGTGGCACACATTCATGTCTATGCACTTCCATTCCGGACATACAGCCATTTTCTGACCCGAAATGGCTTAGGGTAAGGCTAGGGTTAGGGTTCGTCTAGGGTTAGGGTTAGGGTTAGGGTTAGTCTAGGGTTAGGGTTAGGCTAGGGTTAGGGTTAGGGTTAGGCTAGGGTTAGGGTTAGGGTTAGGGTTAGTCTAGGGTTAGGGTTCGGGTTAGTCTAGGGTTAAGGTTAGGGTTAGGGTTAGGGTTAGAGTCTAGTGTTGATGCTGTGTTTAGTTTCTCCTATATATTGTAGGTGGCATTGTCAGCAAAATAGGATGTAAACGACGTTTTTGGTTCATAGGTTGAAAGATTGTTTTATGGGGAAGAGGAGGTTTTTGGATCTATTTTTAATGAGTTTTAGGTAGGTTGGATGGATGGGTTGTGGTTATTGAGAGTTGTAAAGAATGTTTCGAACTCGTCCTGAGATCCCGTCCATATTCCAAAAATGTCGTCTAAGTATCTTAGATATATTAAAGGTTTCTTTTTGCATTTGTTTAGGGCTTCCTTTTCCCAGAAGGCCATGAATATATTCGCGTATGCTGGGGCAAATTTTTTCCCCATGGCTGTGCCTTTTATTTGTAAGAAGTAATTATTGTTGAATTGGAAGTCGTTTCTTTCTAAATTAATTTTTAGTAATTGTAATAATTCTTTGTCCGGCCTTCTGGGATCCGGATGCTCTAGTAGGATTTTTTCTATGCACTTTATTCCTTCCTGGATTGGTATGTTCGTGTATAAGTTTTTAACGTCCATTGTAAATAGAAAACAGTTTGCTGTGCATTGTAGAGTCCTTATTTTGTGTAGAAAGTCGTAGGAATCCTTGACGTAGGCTGGATGCTGTGTGGAGAGGGGGTTGAGAAAGTAGTCCAGGTATTCCGCTGAGTGGTATGTTTCGCTGCCGCAGTCCGAGATGATAGGTCGACCGGGGGGGATTTGATGTGGGATTGTCCAGTTCTGTGGGTCCTTGTGAATCTTTGGTAATATGTAAAATTTTCTTAGGGTGGGTTCCGTCTGTCCTGTTAGGTATTTTCTCTGTTTTTCTGTAATGTATTTTTGTTGTTTGAGGGTATTGAAAATGTTGTAGACTAATTTTGCTGTATCTAGGTAGATTGGATTTTCTAACTTTTGGTAGTAATTTGTGTCTGTGAGTTGTCTCATTGCTTCAAAAATATATTGTTCTCTGCTCATTATGACTATTGCGGAACCTTTGTCTGCCGGTTTGATGATTATGTTTTTATTGTTCTGTAGTTGTTTAATGGCTATCCTCTCTGCTTGTGTGATATTTTGTTTTGTTGTCTTGATTCTGTGTTGTTTTTTCAGAGTCCGGAGGTCCTGTCAGATGAGAGTGGCTATTTCCGGGGGGAGTTGTTCCAGCGGTGGTGTCCAGGTCGAGGGTCCAACGAAAGGTAAGTATTTTTTTGAATTTAATGAATTGTTGAAGTAACTGTGTAATTTAATTTTGCGGTGATAGTTTTGTATATCCAATTGTAATTGTTGTTTATTGTTTTTCTTCGAGGTGTCTGTGTTTGGAATGAATGTGAGTCCTTTTGACAGCAGGTGCTTTTGAGCTGGTGTGAGGGAGAGGTTGTTGGCTAGGACTATTATCTCATGTCCTTGTAGTCTGGTAAAATCGACCCCCTCTTGGCTAGTTTTCTTTAGGGGGTGTCCAAGTTTAAATGTGTGAGCCAGTGTTTTACCATAGCTTCTCCAGTGCTCGGGGTCCAGTGGATGTTGTCTGCCTCAGTGTTAAATAACTGTTGTGGTAATGGTGGGATATGTTGCATGTTTTTTGTGATATGTTCGTTAATTGTCCGGAGGTTGTGTTGGTCCTGTAGGGGTAGTAAGGGGGAGAAGTTTATCAGTGGGATGTGGATGTCTGCTGTCGGGAATGTTCTCCTTCCTGTTCTTATTGCTGCTTGTAGATTGCGTATTGTGGTTGATTTTGGTTGGTTGCTTCTGCTGTTTAATCCAAATGAAAGAATGATTGTTTCCACAGGGATGTCCGTAGGTGGGATGGCCTTTTCCAGGAGTGTATCAGCGTGTCTGAAGTGCGCTCCAGGGAAGCTGTCAATCTGGTCGTCTTCGTATATGAAGTCTCGGACTCGGGCCAGGTTGGAGTCTCCCATGATTAGTATTTTTTTTGTTATATTTAGAGACCATTCTGTATTTTTTCTGTCCGTCCGTTTGTGTTTTCTAACAGTGTGGGTGAGTATTTCTGATTCGTTGAAGGATGGTAGGATATCTTGTGTCGTGTGGGTTGTCGTGGGATGTGGGGGGGTGTGGTTGTCTGGTGTGTCCTCTGAGCTGTCTGATGTGTCTGGTATAATCTCCTCTAGGTCCGGTTCCTCCTCCCGTGGTTCTGGTTCCGAGTCGCTGGAGGGTCTTTTTTCTGCCTGGTGTCTACTCAGGTAGTCGAAGTAGTCCGCGAACTCCCGGATGGTCGCCTCCTTGTTCGGGGTGGTGACTCTGGTGTTGTCGGGTTTGGGCCGGTAGGTGTCCTCGCGATGGGATGCAGCGGTGGAGGGGCGGTGGCTGTGCTCAGCGCGTCTCTCCGGGCGCCGTGGAGGTCGTTGTGGTTGAGGCTCCGTTGTTCTGGAGTGGTGCGCTGACTTCTCCACTGCCCGGCGCAGGGGGCCCGGGGACGCTCGCCTCCATTCGCTGCTCCTCTGTCGCTGTGTTCGGCTTTCCCGGTGCTCGGCGGGGGTTTTGACTCGGATCTTCTTCCTCCGGGTTTTCGGAGGAGGAGGAGGGGAGGGGGAGGGAGAGGGAGAGGGGGAGGGAGAGGGGGAGGGAGAGGGAGAGGGAGAGTGAGGGGGAGGGGGGAGGGGGGTATGGGCAGGTGGAGGTAGGAGAGGAGGTGGAGGAGGAGGAGGTGGTGGAGATAGAGGAGGAAAATAGCAGTGTCTTCGTGCTATGGGTCGTCTTCCCCTATGTCCGTATTCTCTTTTATTGGTGATTATTATTGTTGCGTGATCTATAGAGGCTTGTGTGATTCGGGGGAGGTTTCTTTTGGCCCAGCGGGTGGCTACTGCTAGGGCCTCCTCTCTATCTGTGCTGTGTGTGTTTGGTAAGTCCTGTATGAATTGTTCGAGTGTGTCTTGATAATGTTCTTGTAGGATTTGATATGTAGTGTATTCCCAGTTTTGGGCGTTAGCTGTTATTAATTCTGCGGTGTTTATGGATGGGAAGGCTGGTTTTATCATATGTATCAGGTTTTGTGTTGTTCTGTGTATTGTCCTGGGTTGTGGTTTGTTTGGTGTGTGTGTGACGTTTTCCAGGTGGTGGACCAATTTGAAGATGTTATAGAAGGCTCTCGTGTTCCTTGCTAATTGTGGGGTTGCTGCTTCCCTGCGTATGTCTTGTCTGTTCGTATTCCTGTCTAGTGTGAGTGCATCTGCGTAAGATATTCCCTGTCTCCTGTAGGCAGGAGCTGGCAGGTTAGGTCTGGAGAAGAAGGTCCCGGTAAACCGGGTAGAGGCTCGGTCCATGCCTGTGGTGCGACGGTCTTGTCTGTTTGCAGACATTTTGAGACCTCAGCACGTGGAGGACAGGGAAGATGGAGGACAGGGAGTAGGGAAGATGGAGGACAGGAGAGCTTCAGCGTGGAAACAGGTGGGTGGCAGGTGAGTTTTTCTTTTTCTTGTGTTTTCTCTTTTTTAACAGGTGCAGGAAGAAGAGGAAATGGTTGTCTCAGGGTGAGTAAGCTCCGTGGAAGGTAGGTGGACAGGTGGGTTTAAAAGAAGAGTCCAAGGGTGAGTGGGGATGGGGGGAGAAAGGGGTAAAAACAGTTTGTTTGTTTAAAAAAAGGTGGGGGAAAAAAAAGACAATAACCAGGGTAGGTGGAAGGTCCAGGGGGTAAAAAAATGAATAAAAAGAGTTTATAAAAGAAGTTCAATGTTCCAATCGTGTGGTTTGTTTTTTAGGAGTGGTCCATGGTTTTTTTTAAAAAAAATACAAAGAAAAAAGGTTAAAACAGGGGGAGGGGGGGGGGGAGAAAAAAAAGGAGTTTAAACGTATAAATAGGTGACTTTTATTAATACAAGGTGAAATTCTTAAAAGATCTGGGTTAAAAAAGGACAATGCCAGTGCAGTGTGGTTACATGATTGTATAAAAGAAGGGGTTACCAAGGGTTAAAAACAGTTAAAACACGACGTTTCGATATTAATTTATCTTCGTCAGGTGTAAAAGAAAAAAAGAAACAAATAAGGGATGAACAAGGTTAGGGTTAGGGTTAGGGTTAGGGTTAGTTAGGGTTAGGGCTAGGGTTAGGGTTAGTCTAGGGTTAGGGTTAGGGTTAAGGTTAGTCTAGGGTTATTGTATCATTCATTTAGTCCATTAGGGTTAATGGACTAAATGAATGATACATTTGCATGTTCTCCCCAGTCTCTCTGTGAAGGTTTCCTCCAGGTAGCCCCACTTACCAAAATCAAGCATATTTTTGTTGACTGGAGCCTGTGTTGCTCCTGGGTGTGATTGTGACTGTGAAAGGGGTCTAAATGTGTCTTGTGATAGACTGATGATGAGTTCAGAATGAATTCCCTGCATGGGCACTGGGATAGGCTCCAGCAGGCCCCCACAAAACCATTGGGCACCAAGTGGGTAAGATGATGGATGCATGTTCAGTGTTTTTTTTGTTTTTTTTTTTACTTAAGGAAAAAGGAAACTATTTACAATTGAGGAACAAAGAAAAGATATAAGTTTTACCTTGTAATTCCTTTTGCTTAGTTTATTGACTTATCCTTTCGGCTGAGAGGGCCAAGTGATGTGCACAACCTCCCTCTTCCAAACTTGCTTCTGGTTCTCCACATTGACAAAACTTTGCAAAAACCTGGATAGTGGATGCGTCTTCTCCCTCAAGCAGGGCATTTATCTGCTATTTATTGCCGCACAGTGACCCAGCAGAGGACTGTGAAGGCAGCGGCTACGTATATGAATGTGCGTGGTGGTATGGAAGTAAAGCAGGGCAGTGCTGAAGGAGAGCGTGCGGACTCAGCAGAAGCCTGCATTATTACTGTGTATGTGTCATACGGCCCGCTCTGGAACATGATGACACATAGTGATGATGTAGTGCAGCCAGGTAATGGTGCTGGATGCGCCTGTGTGACAGCAGCGACCACCGGGAAGGCTCAGCACTGCAGGTTAATGGTTCCCCTCAGTCAACTGCATGTGTAGTAATCCTGTAAGAGAGGAGAATAGCAGAGCATAACCCCCACCCCCCCCGGACTCTTTGTCCTCCTCCTCCTCCTCCTCTTCCCTCCATCCACCCCGCTGACTGTCTATCTTCCTCTTCTCCATCCATCCCTCCCTCCATCCTCATTGTGTCTGTAGCATCTGCCAGTGCGCGCCGTGTCAGAGCGGGGGTGGGGACTTTTCTGACACCACTGTGTGTGTGTGTGTGTGTGTGTGCGCGCGTGTGTACGTGTGTGTCTGTGTATATTATGAAAGACAATACAGAGTGTGGGTGTTTGCAGGAGCATGCGCCTGGAAGCCTCCCTGTATGGTAATGGTAATAAATGTAGTTGTGGGGATAATGCATGAGCTGTGCCCGCTCATTAAATCAGACTGTGTGCAAATGTGGGCAGAGAGAGAGAGAGAGAGAGAGAGAGAAAGGGGGGAGAAAGAGAGGCCGTTTGCCTTGCCTGCCTGTCTGCCACACCCGGCCTGCTCGCTTCCTCCTCCTGCCTCCTGCCTCCTCCATCCCTTTCTCTCCCTCCATCTCTCTCTCTCTCTCTCTCTCTCTCTCACACACAGACACACACACACACACACACACACACACACACACACACACACACAGACACACACACACACACAGTCCTCCTCCTCCTCAGCTCTTCCAGTCTATCTGTTGGTGTTTCCATGAGAACAGAGAGCGCTGGGTATATGGTGGGGTGGGTGGGTGGTGGTAGAGAGAGGTGTGTGTGTGGGGGGGGGTGACGTGTCCTAAGAGCACAGTGTGTATGTGTATGTGCATGTGATCATCACTGCTCTCTTTCACACGCCTCTCCTGGCAAGAGCTGCTCCTGGCTGTGCCAGAAAACATGCTTTTGGCATCACCGTGGCAATTTGGACACAGAGCTCACAGGCTCATAACACTAATCAGAGACCCAGAGAGTGTACAACATGCAGTATGAGAGGCAGCCTGAGCAATCAGGAGTGACTTCCATTTGGGAAATTCTTCTGTTTCTCCTTCAACACATCTCCTGGAAGAGGAGGGGATTAGAACAGGAGGGCAACGGTAGTCATGAGAGAAAATAAAGCACAATGGGAAAAAATAGGACTAAAGCAGAAATAAGAGGTATCCAATCAGTCACTGAGCGAGAGGCTTTTTAGGGTGGGGCCGCAGCTTTTGCTGGAGCCATGCTGAAGGAGGAGAGGAGGAGGAGAGGCAGGAGGAGGGGTGGGTGAGAAGATGTAGAAGAGAGGAGTGCTGATCTAAAAAGAGGTGGGGGGGTTCATCGCTATGAGCAAGAAGAGGAGGAGGGGGATAGTGTGAAGGGAAGAGGGGAGGAGAGAAGGATGGAAGGAGTGCGAGGAAGGGAGGGGTTTAAAGGGTGGGCTTGTAGTCATTGTCAGGCTGCGAGTAAGAGAGAGAGAGAGAGACCGAGAGAGAGAGAGAGAGAGAGGTGTGCCCAGGCAGAGAGACTGAAGAGCGCGTGTGTGCAAACTGGGATGAGTAAATGCACCGGGCAGCTTAGCTGTTGATACAGCCTGAGAACGCCTAGGAGAGAGAGAGAGAGAAAGAGAGCAAGAGAGAGAGAGAGAGAGTGTGTGTGTGTGTGCACGCGAGAGAGAGTGAGAGAGAGAGAGTGAGGGTGAGAGAAGAAGTGAAAGAGAGGAGAAAAGGAAAGAAAGAAGCAAAGAAGAAAAGGGAAGGATACAACAACTACAACTATGCTGTGCTGCATAAGAAGAACCAAACCGGTAAACTGCTCTGATTTGCTTGCATCCATATTTCTCCCTGCATTTTTTAATGTGACAAAATGAATTATTTCAACTCTGAACTTTGTGACTTTTGGTGTGCAGTCAGATCAGGTGGCTTGTGCAGGGATTAGACTAAATGCTTGTGTAATTTTCTTTGACTCTGGGCCTTGCCTGTCTCTGTAGAAGTCTATATCCACGGAGCCCAGACACGCCTAGTTAATGTGATTATCCCGCATGAATGGATGTTGCCACAATGGCTCTCAGACCTCACACTGTACTTGTAGACAGGCACAAGACTGTAACCAGATCCTGTGCAGCCGGGCATCCCCTCATTATTGATCAGACACTTGAAAAAAAAGTGAAAGATTATTGAAAGGCATTGTTTGACTGTGTGCTGTTTGTGTTATTAGAGCTGATTACAGCTGCTGAACTAATCCACCATTGTTCACAATAATTCACATTAATTGGACTGAGATATGGGCGGTTAATTGATGCCTTAAACATGGGGGGGGTTTAGTTTCTTTTGCACTTGTGATATCTTGGGCAACGGGTGACACAAATGGGTGACACAGGGAAGTAAATTTCCACAGAGAGGAAAAAAAGGGCGGGGTACGGATTGAGTGAGCGGCACCATCATGTCAGTGGCCTCGGGGGAATACAATGGGAATAAATGAGTCTAAATGGATTATCATAGCCCTCAAGCTTTATAAGTGGATGCTGTCAGTGGAGGGTACTGTGAAGTGTGCACTTATTTAAAGGGTGTGAAAGGATGGTGTTGGGTAGTTTGTAAAAACCCATGGCTAATCTCACTTGCACACAATGATATAAAAAAAGGAAGGTGTTGCATGGAGGAGGGTGGGTCTGGACAGAGAGGAGTGTGCCGCTCTCCTCTTGCATTTGAGCAGCCACCACAGTGGTTTTGTGTGTGATCGTGGCCGGTGTCGTGCTGCTATCACACACTGAGTATGATTTTTATCGGATCCTATTCACTCTGGATTCCGACAGCACTTGATTGCTTCTTAAATGTTTGTCTGGATGAGTCATTTTATCGCTGGTAGGGGTGGAGAGAGAGAGAGAGAGAGAGGGAGAGAGAGGGTGAGACAGAGAGAAAGAAAGCAATCCTTGCCAACTGAAAGACGTGCAGGAAGAGTAGGATGCAGGGAAGGAACGAGTGGCAGGGTGGAGTGAAGCTGGGGCACATGGAGCTAGATGGAGGGGATGTAAGAGAAGTGGAGAGCGAGGGGGAGAGAATCAGAGGTAAAAAAAAAGGACCGAGGCAAGGTGTCAAGGGGGGGGCGGGGAGGGGGGGGGGTGTAGGGATGCAGCAAAGCAGAGAGGCAAAAGAGGGAACAAAACTGGAGGTGTGGCTACAACACGGCAAGAACACCAGTGGTGACATGGTGAGGGATGATGGCTGGAGGAGGCGAGCAGGCGCAAGAGGTGAGGAAGATCAAAGAAAGGGAAGGCAGCCGGCACGCTGCACACTGCAGCCATGTGGGTGAGGCACCGGCTTCTCTCACTGAGCACTGCCCCCCCCACAGGGAAAATATCCTCCCGGTCCTGCTGCCAGCACTTATCTACCCGCTTCGTGCCTGTGCGGTGCACAGACATAAATTAATCCGGACAGACTCTGTGGTCTTCATGGATGGATGAGCAGAGAGCATGGTTTTCTGCTGGAAACATGGTAATACTGCTTGTGGGGTGTTAAGTGCTGTTGCAACATCTCCACTATGGGAGTGGCTACCAGCACCCATCTAAGTGTCCTTGGTAACCCCAGGCTCCTGGCTTCATCTGTAGCTTCATGCAGCTTCAGAGCAAAATTCCCCAGCACAGAAGATGCTGTGCTCTGGGAAAACATCAAGTTCAGGTCTACCTGAGATTCAGGTCCCTCACATGCTCTGTGTTCCCCTCACGATCATGCCTACCTCAAGCTGCCACTTCTTCTACAAAGCAAGACTTCCGCCCACATGGTCTCTTCTCCAACTCCGCCCCATCCCTAATCTTCCTCCCAAAGCCAGGACCGTACCTGCCTAACTTTGCCTTCTTCAAGACCAAGCCATTCCAGAACAAACTCCCAAAACAGCACCCTTGAGACTTCCTCTCACACAGGATTTATTTCCTGTCCCTTCCTCCTCATAAAACCCGCGATGCCCAAGCCCGCAGCCCCCTCTCCACCTCCACCTGCACCTCCTCTCCCCTTCCTCGTGCCCGGCCCCTATGAGATCAGTGGCGATTGCAGAGCCTTTGTTCAGGCAGAGAGTCATTGTAATTGAATTAAAGGCAGCTCCAGAGGATGTAATGACGCTGGCATATGGCCGCTTATTAGTTGCTTCGGAGCATCTTTTCCAGGGCTGTCGTAAAAGAAACAGCACATCCCTTAACGTCGCTCATCAATTCACTGTCAAAGAACAGAGGGGAATAGAGAGAAAGAGAGAGAGAGAGAGAGAGAGAGAGAGGGAGAGGGTGAGGGGAGATGGCGAGCGGGGGATGTGGCAGTCACCACCTGAGCCCCCCTCTCCTCATCTGCAGGAGATAGCTGGCTAAAAGGGTGTGGTGCTCCACTCTGTATGTCTATGTGTGTGTGCAAGGGAGAGAGAGAGAGAGACAGAGAGAGAGAGAGAGAGAGAGAGAGAGAGAGAGAGAGAGAGAGAGAGAGAGAGAGACTGAGTGGGTAGCAGTTTGCTCAGCGAGGAAGCCAGTGAAAGACGATAGAAAAAGACCGAAGGAGAGGCAGATATTCAGCAGTTGCAGACAGCAGCCAGTCTTTGGTGTCTGGAAGGTATTCTCAGAAAAAGCAGACAGCCGTTGGAATAATGCTGGGGTTTTAGGGGAGAGGTGTCACTGCAGGAAATATGTGTGCCACCGGCCGGTTTGCTAATATTATCTCCCACCCACTTGAAAACTGTGGTTGGATGTGGGAAATGTCCCATAGTTTCCCTTTGGTTTTAATCAGCTGATACATACTGATACAATCTGGTCTAATATACATAAATCTCTGCTAAACGCTATAACTCGCAAAAAGATTCAACAATGGTTTTGTTGGGGTTGAAATGGGAAGGGAGCTTTCTGTAATTCCACCTTCATGAGCACAAATATTGCCTTGAATATTTTGCTCTCTTAGCATTCAATCCAAGGTTGGGCGGAGCAGCATGGTGATGACAGGGCTCTTGATTTGATTAGTGTAAATTAAAAAAGGACGATTTTATAAACATCCACTGTGTGCTCAAATCTGGGTAAATCAGCCATCGTAAACCCATCCACTCCACCGTGACACCTCCCTTCCAGCCCCCCCACCCCCGTGAAACAAGTCCCTAATGGCACTGGCAGCGAAGCAGCGGGAAGGTGCTGGATTCTTACAGTTTGTCACCATTGGGGGATGGTGATGTATGTGTGTGTGTGTGTGTGCGCGTGTGTAGTTATGGATCCGTCGGTAAAGCCGCTGACTCTCGGGTGTGGTTCTCACGACAGCCAGTGGCCATCCAAGGACGGAGACAGACGGGGAAAGAGCTCAGACTGCAGCTAATGTAGGCAAAGCAGTAATTGACTCATCCAGCCGACAGACAATGCACTGAACACCTCCGAGTCCGGACATTTATTACCTTTACAGACCGCGAAGGCGGAGGCGTTGGTCCTCTGCTGAATGACACTCTTACATTTAGATAAATTGACCTGTGAGCTCGTGTGCATTTGGAACACCAAGGTGGCAACCATTATGTGTTACCTACACACAAAAGTGTTCTTCCAGCAGGATTTTAATGTTGCCACATTGCACTGTTAATGTCGCTGTACAGTGGTGCAAGGAAATCAGTTTTATATTGCAAACATCCCACTTTCTTTCTTAGATATTTGAAACAGCCCTCAGCGGTTAATGTAGTGTATCTATGGCAACCAGAAAGGCCATCCTCCAAGAGGAAAGACTGCGGGGTAATTGTAAAGCATCATTCGATTAAGCTGATAATGCAAATATGTTGTCTCGCTGCAAATGAATGAAGGGCAGGGGTGAAACGGGCGTGAAGACTCAAAGGGTGTGCACCTTGTACCTTAGGGAGGTGCTGCAGCTGTATTTATGAATGAAAATGTGTGCCGCACAGACACCAAGTGGAGCACAGTGCCTGCAGGAGGGTACGTGACCAAGGTTCACTAAACAGGCAGAGTCCTTAAGAGGCGATCCTTGTAGGGTTGGCTGTGATGTTTCCTTTTAGACAGTACAGGATTTTAATGTCGCCAACCCGGTCTTTAAACAGTGTAACGTTGCACATCATGGCATGACATGACATGACAGGGCAGAGGAGCTCAGTTATGGTCCATGCAAAGACACTAGAGCCGTCAGAAAATCCCAGCGCAGCACTTCTGAAGGTGATACACTGATGTATATCAATAATTCAAATGATGATGCTACAGATGTGGTCAAACCATGATGGTGATCTTCCTCCCCCGTCTTCTTACGCTGACATGAGATCACTTGGCTGTTTTTTTTTTGTTTTTTTTTTACATATGCACTCAAATGCACCCATATCTCTAAAGTAAATGACATCCCCCTCTGTTCCAATAATGATGTCATACCTCCATATTCCCAAATACCCTCATCCATCGCTCTCTCTGTGGCTGACTCACAGTAGCCAGCCAGTAAGTAATTCTATTTAGAGTTAAGTGCACGGGTCAGTTTTTTTGGCAATTGTAAGCACCTATGAGATCAGACATAATAAAACACAGTGGAAGCTTGCATATTATTAAGTGGGGAGGGTGTGGCACTGCTGCTTTGTTTGTCTGCGCTGGACTCTTGATGAAGTTGATTTCTACACTTAATAGGTGCTTATTAAGTAAATGAGTCTAGTCTAGCTTCTAGACATCCCTACCCACCCCTCGAACAGTACCGCATTGTTTTATCTTTTTAATATCGCATTACATGAAATTGCTTCAGGAGGACGGCTGATATTAAGAATTGCAGGAAGGCCCGGGGCAGGATTTACACCCTGACCCCTGGGGACGGCATGTGAATAAAGGTGGAGGAGGTGAATATACCAACACAGCTGCACCTTGGCCTCGCTGCTCCAATATTGGACTGACACACTGACCCTGAATAAGACATGTTGGTTTAGGGCCTCTGGCTCTTAAATCACGTCGCGCAGATGTGATTCCTCTCGCAGGCAGCTGTCCAACTCGGATCAAATATCCAATGTAATGACACTGTGAGAGACGGAAGGTCTCAGGAAATGGGATGATGGGTGGAGCCATATCGGGTCACGCGATGAAATCCCCTAAAATTCACTGACCTTAAACAAGATGCTGCTGCTCAGTGACACCGACCGCCAATATTGATACATCCACATTTAACTCGCCTGCCGCACCACTGAATCACACACACGCACACGCACACACACAAAACCACTCCTTAGCCATGCTGATTGCCCCCACCTGATTTACGATTTCCTATTGGCCCGCTCCCCTCAGGGGTCAGGTGCGCTGCCAATCAGGGTGACATATAGTCTTTCATAGCGCCAACCGGCAGACAGCGCTGTGATGAGTTAGCACTCTGGTTGTCAAGGTAACCTTTGATGGTTGGGAGGGGTATGGCAGTGAATGCTGAGGAGATTGTAGCAGGCAGCCCGTTCCCTAGCAGCCAGAGATGGAGCCGGCGTGAAAAAAAAAAAAAAGGAAAAAAAAAAAAAGGAAAGCTACTGTACCCAGAGACCAGAGATTGGCTCATTATTCTGGGGAAGGAGTGCCACTTTTCAGCATTTTTTTGTGACTTAGCAGTGAATGTGGACAACGTTAATGAATACCGTGGAGAGGTCTCACATTTAAGTTGAATTATTCACAAAATCTATTTCAGCGGCATCATCAAGAGGACAATGTGAACCTCATGGCTGGATTGAATAACCGCAATAAATGCCTAGAGTCATTTGTCGTGCCCCAAATCCCACCGTGTCCAATTCATTTTACGGAGACAATCGACCCACACACAACTGCGCTATTCTCCTGATTCACAATGGCTCTAAATCTCCTCTTTTGAGCACATGAAAAGGTAAAATGCTGTATGTTGATTATAATGTCAAGCTAATAGGTGTTCCCCAGCAATGCCTCGATGCCTGGGACAACAAAAGCCTGGAAATCATTCAGACTCTGCTGTTTTCACATCCTTATCATTTGCTGAACTGATGCTACACTGCCTGCATGCTTCTTTGACAGTTTGTGTTTGCTTCATGTTGCTTATTCACGTTCATTTAAAATGCACACTTTGAGCTTTTGATTGGTTGAATCTTGGCGAGGGGATGTTTTACTTTGATTTGTTTGCCTATTCATTTTGAATGTACTGATTCATTTTGTTTGCTCATCATTCATTCCTTTATTTGATTTGATTTCTTTTCATTAGATTTATATGACTCATAGCACAACCCACTATTTGATGGACAGCTACTGTATGGATCCAGTGACCAAAGGTAATATCACGGAATCCCTTTCAATACTACACTATGTACTGTCCTGCCTCTGACCCTGTTCCTCGTCCAGTCCTACACTTCTACTCCATCCCAATCCAGTCCTGGACCCCTCACCCACTTTTTCTCAATCTATAATTCTATGATGCCTACTAATAGATAATAAATTAGCTCTCGTAGTGAATACTCTTGTCTTTTCTGACTTTTCTGATGTTTCATGTCATTCCCTGTTGTACCTATCTTTGGTTAAAGTCCAAACCCAAATAAAAGTATGCCAGCATGATATTTTGGGGTTTCCGTTGATCCTCAAACTAGAAAAATTTAGCACAACTAGTCTGTTCCCTTCTGGTTTCCAGACTTGTATGATGGCACAACCTAGGTGTTAATCTGCTATTTTTCTTTTTTGCAACCAGGTGGAGAAGAACGAGGAGGCCGACCAGAAGATTGAACAGGATGGCACCGCCAACAAACCCGAGGACAAGGCCCACAAGGCTGCCACCAAAATACAGGCCAGCTTCCGTGGACACATAACTCGGAAAAAGATGAAAGACGGAGAAGAGGAGAAGGAGGGAGACAGTCCCGCTGCTGCAGAGGAGGCGACAGAGGGAGGAGAGGAGGCAAAGAAAGCGGAGGGAGAGGAGGCACCCGCGAAGGAGGAGGAGGCCGCGGGAGAGGAGGCCAAGAAGGAGGAGGAGACAAGCCAAGCCAAAAGCCCGGTGGCAGAAAAGCCCGCTAACTCTCCAGCTGCTGCTGCAGCCACATCTCCTGTAGCGGCAGCACCCGCCGCCACCTCTCCCACGGCCGCTACGGTGCCCTCTGAGCCCCAGAAAGAGGAGCCCAAGGTGGAGGAGAAAGCCGAGGAGAAGCCCAAAGAGGTGGAGGCTCCGGCAGCCAAGAGTCCCACCACAGCCATAGCTGAGGAGAAGAAGGAGGAGGAGAGTGAGGAGAAGAAGGAGGAGGCCAGACAAGCCGATGTGCCTGCTGCTGTCAGCCCGACAGCTGAGAAAGAGGAGCCCAACCAAACAAAAGATAAACAAGGTATGCAGATTATACTACAGCCTTTAAAAGCCTTCAAAAGCCAGCAGGATTCGTTAAAAACCCATTACGGGGGAAATGCACATGCCAAATAAAATAAACCCACCAGGGTAGCACCTACAGGCCAGTTCAAGCTCCATGAATCAACCACAAATTTGTGAGGGCGCAGAGTTCAAAGACAAAAATAACTCTCAGCAATCAAGACGCAATTACTTAGTGTAAAATACTAATAAAGGAGAATAGGTAAGGCTTTCCGTCGCCCACTTGGCAGGCAACACAAGAAATAACTGCTTGTTGGGTCTTAGGGATTTAAAGCTCTTTGGCACCGCTCCACCATTCACTGGTTAACACTGAGACACAGCTCAATATTAGATTAGACAGCCTTGTATCTCAGCCTGCATGAGATGGAAACTCCATACTGATGAGGCGGAGGCTTGGGAAAGAAATGAGGGGGTTGGAAATTATTAGCACTGCCGAGGAATCATGCTTCTAAGTTGGCACAAATTGTGAGGCATAAATGTTCCTTAACATCTTGGATAGCGTCCTGTTAATGTAACGATACCAAAACCAACACGCAACCCTGGCATCTTCGAGATAAAGCACAAATAGTGCTGAAAGTAGACAAACCTCCATGCATAACAACGAAAGGTAAAATATCATCCCTACATAGATCTGAGAGCAACCCACCATTAGATGCCCAGTTAGTGGAAATGTATACACGAGACAAAACCAGAAGGCCATGAAATTACATTCGAACATAAACTCTCGCGACACACAGAACTTGACATGATCTCATATTTCTGGTCCAAGGACTCTCAGACTAGGTCAGACAGGTAGTTAATGGAGCATGCTCAGTCTCAAGTAGGTGGGGGAGTGAGGTGGGAAACACACACACACACACACGCACACACCAACAGGAGAACTACAAGGAAACTAGGTCACCTAGGCAGCGCTGTCTCCCTGTTGTCATGGTTACCACCTCGATGGGATAGCTGGCCTGCATAGAGCAGAGTACGGATAACAGGTGCTCCGATTTCAATGAATGATTAATGATCCATACTGGTCACGATCCACAACGGGGACGTCTGTCACAAACAAACACGGCTTTGACAAAGAACGGCTAATTAAAGAATCCGCTGCTGGCCTCTCTGCGCCTCACCAACCGAAGTGACTCCGAAAAAATGAATGAATATTTATAACAAAGTCACTTGGTTAAGGTTTGCCGGTGAGCACAGACTAGGTGCTCTGATCTGACTGAATAATTTATGAGGTGGAGTGGGTATGATCCAGATTCTCCACCAAGGATACTCCCTATCACTGGCTTCACTCACTTACATTTGACCAAATGCTCAATTATCATAGCGCAATCTGCATAACCACATGTAATAATAATAATATGATACATTTATTATATTGCACTTGTTATACATGAAATTCTCTTGAATTTCATGTATAACAAGTGCAATATGATAATACAAATTCCATGTAATAAACTGACAGCAGGTTTGGAGATAATGGAGATAATCATCAGCAAAAAGTGAATCTAGGTGAAAGCAAAGCTAAAAAGGGTGGGATGTGACAGCCACTTGAACGCCTCGATTGATGTTACTGCTGTCAGATTCAGATGGAGAGAGAGCCAGAGTGTGGGTCCATAAAAGCGGCTTCGATATGAGGGATCTTTGGGCTTCGTATCTGCATATCACATCAAATGATTAAAGGGCATAAATACATGTATAGATGGCACACAAAAAAAAAAAAAATCAGAGCCTCGAATTTCGAACAGGATTGACGTGATAGCCTCTGTAATTACAGTCAAGTCAAGCCTACATATTATCAAGTAAGTGTCTGACAAGAACCAGCCAAAGCTGGGACATTAGAGTATTGTAATTGCACTATAAGCAGTAAATCAGGGCCAGGCCATCACGATCAATAGCCATGTGTCAGTACAGATCAGCATTTACTGTCTGTCATTTGTCTGGAGAAGCTTTAAATAGAGACATTCTTGCCTTGTAAATACAGTACAATTTAAGATAATAGAAAGCAGGAAATACATATTTTGTGCATCCAAGGTATGACAGTGATTGATACTAGTCCTTGTGTTTCTTTCAGCCTCAGCTCTGATACCTGAAACAGAGATTCTAAAGGGGAAACTATGTGTCACGCTCATTTACAATGTTTACTGAAAGCTGTGAAATCAGTGGGCAGGAACAGCAAATGATGACAAAGACACCTGTAGTTTGGGCGTTTGTTTCCCCACATCCAGCTCTCATTTGCAAATGCATCAGCAAAAAAAACTGAAACCGGCATTTTAGTCGGTTGTATCGTATCAATGGCGAGGATAACTGAAGTGGCACTGATATCCAAACACCAGAATACCAGAAGTTACGAGCTGTGGCTGGAGAAGGAGAAATTGCATTTACATCACACAGTTCAGTGACTGCGGAGAAAGACATTGTCAAGCCTGTCATACTGGCTAACAAGCTAATTACCTCTTACCTGGAACATCATGCTGTCTTGAGACTCACACACACACACACACACACACACACACACACACACACACACACACACACACACACACACACACACACACACACACACAAAATGATGATGGCCCCACTTCTCTCTTGTTCTGCCTCGCCCTTACACACACACTTGCTCTCTCTCCCTCACACACACGCACGCACGCACACACACACACGCACACACAAATGCACTCCATCACCCTAATCTCTAATGCAATGATGTCATTGCTTGATGTCTCCCCCTTCTATGAAAAGAGCATGAGATCATCGCAGTATGACATCACCGTTCTCAAGGCACTTGAACAAGATTTGCTCAAAGACAATAAAACGAAGGGCCCAAAGTCATAGTACTCTGTTTACTGAGCAACAAGGTGTCATGAGGAAACCAGATATTTTTTGTCAGTTTTGTAATATATTATATATAATTATATAATATAATATATAATATTATAATGATGAGGCCGCTTCATCTATATGTACATGTACATCTATGAATGTACATTAGTGGTGTAAGAGGCAGGATAGAAAGGGACAAAGGAACATTGAAGGCATTGCTTGTGAAACTTGATTAGTAATGGTTTGGCGGTGTATCATGCAGCAGTACCTCTCCTGGATGTTGTGCACTAACACTGTGGGCGTCACACAGGATGAGATGTGACAGGCAGAGATGCTGCTGTTAGCGTTGTGGTGTCAGTTCAAATGCTTCATGGGTCCATTAGGAGCCCGCTCTTCCTTTATTATTTACACAGTTAATGTGGGATTTCAGATTTTCAGCACCTTCTCAGTGACAGGCTCTCTAGTTTCAGCAGGGTTGACACATGGACACGCACAGTTCCTTAGTTCCTTTTACTATCATGATACATGTTTCCATGATCTTTGAGTGCTACCTTATGCTTTATAGACAGAACCATCTGAGATGAAATCTCTAAAACATCAAAAGTAGAAGCTGATCTTTGATGCTCAGTATCTCTGAAGACCCAGATAGAGCCTGTGTTATTCCACCCTCACAGTGTAGCACCACCTCCCCACAGCCTAATTTTCTCTCTTCCTCTCTCAACCCATCTTTTTTATCTCTTGCACCCATTCCTTCTTACCACCCTTACATCTCATTTCCTCACGCTGCACCTCTTTCCCCACTCTCCCTCCCTCCCCTCACCCAGATGCTGTAGAGGAGTCTAAAGCAGAGGAGGCCACCCCGGCAGATGCAGCGGCGGAGACCACCGAGTCCAAGGATGACTAAGGCAAAGTCTAACCTGAAGAATGCAGAGTATGAAGAATAACACAAAAACAAAAATCTTAAAAGGTTGCTCTTTGCCTTCCCAATGTGAAGGCAGTCCGTTTCTATTTGTTTGTCATTTTTTGTGTGGCAATGATTTTCTCATGTTGGGGGAGTTTCCAGCGTGAAGTTTTTTGGCTCAAGCTAATACTCTGAGGAAGTGATGATGATGATGATGATGATGTTGATAAATGATTGAAAAATGATTGTTACCTAATGATAGTGAATAGGAGGAGGATTTGATATGATACATCTTCACTATGTAAGTGGAAAAAGTGGTCGGATTGAGCGCTCCCAACTGGATGTCTACACATTTAACTTGCATTGTGGATGCACCGTACTTTATTTGCATCGCAATGTACTTTCTTAACCACATTTTGCAAATAAAATCTGTAATCCTGCAAATGCACGCACAAAAACGCCGGTTTTAAAATGCAAACCCAGTTTTCAACACAGTCCACATGTCTTGAGAACACAGCGAAAAGGTAACGTACTGACACATCTAATGGATAATAGAATGTATTATTAAATGTGTGACATTTTCCAGTTGGGAAGCCTCATCCTGAACCCAAACACCACATATAGGATAAGACTATTACTCTCTCTCTCTCTTCTGCTTGAGTCAGTCAAGCTTGGTTTACACCCCTTTTACAAACTCTCTGTTTACTCACATATACAGTAATGGACCTGTTGCTATTTAAATGACATGATCATATAATAAACTATGGAAATCAGCTATAGTATTGATGTAACTGGCTCTTACAAGACGATTTGTGTTCTGCCAACCAAACGAGAACAGTAGCATGAACCATCGAACCAGATGCATGATGGGAACTCTCCCTCTGAGAGGAACTTTTTTCGCAGTCACAAAAACTCAAGAGGTGTGGCGGCTTCTTTTTGATGTCTTTGGTGTTGTTATGACAGTTTATATGAATTGGAAAAATACTCTTGCACTGATGTTACGAAGAAAACATAAAAAAAAAAATCAAATGAGCAAACAAAAAATACTTTTCCCATGTTCCAGTGAGTGCAATGTCCAGTTTCAACCTTATCAAGGAGTTCAAACTTGTGAGAAAAAAATATTAAAAACATAAAAATGGTTTCAATGTCTGTTTTCAAAATAAAGCAAATGTGCCAATTACCATCATAAACTGTGGAGTTTGTTCAAAACTGTCTTAAAGTTCAGATTTTTCTTTTCTGGGGGCAAGAAAAGCGTACCACGCATCTATCATCTTACCTGCTTTGTACCCAGTGTCCACCGAGGCAGGGAATACAACCTGGACAGCTTTCAAAATCAGAATCAGAACAACTTTATTTATCCCCGAGGGGCAATTGGAGGTTTAAAATCAGAAGACACACACACCGTACTCTCTCAGACTTACACCTCGGGGCAATTTAGAGTCTCCAGTGGATGTTTTTGGACTGTCCAACTAGGAGTTCCAAGCTCTTCAGCATGAGGCAATGTGTGTTCATCCCAAAACCAGCAGCCTCTTAGCTTTAGTTCTGTTAACAGTCACAGAGTTAAATCACTGTTTAAATCCAGTGTGTATGTGCATATATGATCATAACCAGGACACAAATTATTAACATGGTTTTCAAAGCACCTCCTCATACTTTTGCTGTCTAAATGAGGTAATAGTTTAAAGACAGTGGACACAGCATAATTACGCTTTAGAGGAGCTCAGATAGATCGAGACCCTTGGGGCTTCTATTAGTCTGGTTCAGTGAAAATAAATTAACAACGCCAAGGTTAAGATGATTATCAACTCCAGTCTCATAAATTGTTGTGCTGCATTCAGCTAATGAATGAGGTCTCTGACTAAGGATAATTTCCTACATACTGTAGAATAGTTTCTGTTATTCCATTCCTGTCTGAGTCACACGCTCTCCCACGCCCTCCTCGAAGATGTACTCTCATCCTCAAGACTGAAAGGAAAAAAAAAAAAAAACCTCACATCCCTCTTTTTCAAGGATGAAAATGGCTCCCACACCTTCACTTTTTTCACAAAACAGAATTGACGAAAATCATATCTCCTACCACTGAGATATTTGCGTTCTTCTTGCGGCCTCATTTCCTCAGCTTCATTGTGCGGAGTACAGTGTGTGCTGAGTTTCGGCACTATGGGAGACCGATTTCACATTCGCCTGCTGAGAGCGAAAAGTTTCTTTGTGAATGAAAATGAACAATTAACAGCTCTTGGAGGCTCAAAAAAAAAAACCGGTATATTCACATAGTTAACTAAGTTAATCATCTACTGTATTATCTATAATATACTAACTGCACTAGCTAAATGATTTGAGCTAGTTTTAGTTTTAATCAGTTGCAATATCCATCCATCCTTCCATTCAACCATCCATCCATCCATCCATCCATCCATGCATCCATCCATGATCACTGAGCTGGTTTACATTCACACGCGTTCACAGTTTCCAGTACATATAAAGTACTTATTGTGCTTCCGCCGCCCACTTTCTCCCAGCGGATGTGGGGGTTTCAACTGGGACTGTGCAGCTTCAGGCTTGTTTTTCTAACCTCTGACATCGCGCTCCCTGTTCATCCTGTCACCGGCTAATAACGATGCATGAGTAACACGTTCTCCTTCCGCCCAGTAGGCGAAGTGAGAGGCATTGTTTGGCTTTGAGCGACATCTCGTGGCGAATTGTTTTATTGCAGCAGGCCGCAGGCCCTCCCATGCTGAAA
The DNA here is from genome assembly GCA_029224185.1 of Karalla daura. NCBI lineage: Eukaryota > Metazoa > Chordata > Actinopteri > Chaetodontiformes > Leiognathidae > Karalla > Karalla daura. The sequence goes on from CM055198.1 coordinate 6,235,205, forward strand.
AAAAGAAAATCAGCAAAACTATTCGAGAAGAGAGGAGCTGAATCTCAGTTGTATTTCTCGAACTTTCCGAGGACAAAAGATGTCTTCCAGAGAAAATGTAACAATACATATATTATTTTATTTGCATGTTACAGAGTGAAAAACACATCAGTACCGTGGAGATTCTGCGTGTTTCAAGCTATCCTCGGAAACAAAAGAGGTTACTCCCCATGACATCTCAAGTCACATTCAATTACAGCACATTGAATTCAAACAACTTTATTTTGTGTTATGAACATTTTCTCATATACCTTTATTACATATCATTTTTTAGAAACTGACTGCAATCACCATATGCCATAGTAAAGTAAAATAGAAAAAAAAAGGGACACCGCCGTGTTATAATCCATGACTGAATCTTAAGTTCCCAAAGGGACGTATAAACTTGATAGTTACATTTTCTGTTTAAACTTTTAAATGTTGAGTTGTATAAACACGATCTCATGGATTTGCTGACTTTACAACATTCTACCGTAGAAACGTCGGACTGTATATACACACAGAGGAGAGAACGAAAGAGAGGAGAAAAGGATCTTAACGCAAACCCGATGGTCACGGCTGTAACCGTCTGTGGGAAGTAGAAAGCTAGTTGTCTGGCCCACTCCTCAGGTATCTCATGCCTCGAGTTAACTTCTCAGGTAGATGTAATACTGGACAGTCAAGAGTACACACGCGCACATATGTAAGCCAACAGTGAAGCGATGGCGATGTTTTGAGGCGATGCTCAGTAGTAGTAAACTAGATAGCTGCGTCTACAGGTACCCAGGTCTGTCTGCAGGGGTTGTGTCTGTAGGCTGGTTTCTATGAGCATTGGAAGTATTGTGTGTCCCCATTCCTTTCTGCTTTAGACAGAGCTCAATGGCTTTTATATAAGTGGTCACAGCACCAGTCAGTGCATGCTGGCTAGTTTTAACCTGCCTGGGCACATATCGATGAAGTTTGCCTCTGAATGGTAAAGAATGCAAGAGAAAAGTAGAGGCAATGGAAAATCCTTCACCATAGCATCCTAATAAGACTCCTTGGGCTATTTTTTTCTCGATGCAATGACCTCTACCCATCATGCATCCAAAGCAGGTTACAATAAATGCCGAGCACAATTTGGAGATATTGACCCTGTCCTGGGAATCTGCCAGGGTTCTTTACAATGTGAAACAAACAAAACACACCGAAAAAACATTTCAGTTTGTCTGAAAGTCCACCCAAGGTCAGCCAAGCTCTGCAAGCTCTGAGTTCTTCATGTGAGGCATATTCAGAGAGACTCACTGAAAAAAGACAGGTAGCACAGATCATGGAGAAAAATTGCACCATAGATTCCAGACCATTCGCTTCTTACCGGGGTATGAAGATAGTTACATCTGATGTACTATCATGCTCACTGTGTGCTGGCAGGAGGCTAAGAAGCTGTATGAGAATAAGCAGAAACACCATTGTGGTCGAAAAGCAATCAGGAGTCAGGCTGATCCACATCATATCATGTAGAGAACAAAGAAGCTGAAAATATAAATACAAGCATCTTTTTTTTTACCACTTGCTAAGGTGAAAACAGATGTTGTTAAGCCTGTGACTGATACAGTAAAAGTCCATTTCCGAGGTTTCACTGAAAAGGACATTTCAGGTCGCGCAGTCATGGCCTCAGAATAATTTACAATGAAAACACTGGTTACAGTTTCTTTTCATCCGTGACAGGGATGGCATTAATTACACATGTGTTTACAGTACTGGTGCGACCTCGGCTTGCTTGTTAAGACTAGTACGGGGGTCTGACCGAGGGGCTGGACCCAGCCCGTGCGCTTTTAGTCACCTTAAAGCAGGTCGAGAGAAATGGCGGAGAAGGCAGATACTAGTGCACTGGTTTCAGCAGTTCCTGTCACGATGAGCGATGACCTCTGAGCCGCACCCTGGAGGAGCTGCACAGTTTTGAGGGATCTTCTTCTAAGGTAAAAAAAACCCAAAATGCAGCATGTCCTTTCACCGTGTCTTTGAATAAAATAAAAAAGGATGTAGCGGCCAATGTGTGTGAGATGAGAGAATGTGCTGCAGGACATGTTACCTAATAGTATTTATTGTGTTAAAGAGGCCCATCGACACGGTGGCCTTGGTGGCTATTGAGGAAAAGCATTCAGTTTTCTTTTCTTGCTAATCAGAATTTCCCATTCACTACAACCTCCCAAGGATAGCTCCGATAATAGCCGCACAAAATTGTCTTCTTTTTCAATGCTCGACCACCTTTTAAACACAGAACATCATTGTCTAATGGACCGTAGTTCACATGATAGAGCAGGGTCGCCAGCTCAGGAGACCGACGTCCTCCACAAACCGCTACCCTACTCACAAACATGGACACATAACACTCGGCTTTTCATATAGCATGAGGACAGTGGATTCAAGTATATATACACACACGCGGCTAATATGAATGAGGTAAAGACGGAAAAAAAATAGCCTCAATATCAATATATCATGAACTTTTTCTGCATTGTTTCATATTAAAACACACACACTTCTTTGAAAGAGAAACAAAAACCTAAAAAGTAAGTCATTCATTGGTGTCATACATTTTTATCCAAATTCCAGCAGTATAGAAGAAGGATCCTTAAACTCATGAGCTAAAAGCAAAAAACACTGTCTGTGGTACAGTGGGACTGGACGTGCGGAGCCTAACGTGGTGCAGCCGGCTGCGGAGCAGAGACGGGCTGCACAGTGTGTTTGGTTGGTCGTCAATCGGAGCGGCAGAACAAGTCGCCTTATCATAGAGGAAATACAAAATTTGACTATGTACAGCACGCATCATTATAACCAACGGGTGTTTCTTTTCCTGCGGCGAGAGAGAGAGAGAGAGAGAGAGAGAGAGAGAGAGAGAGAAGAGAGAAGAGAGAAGAGAGAAAAGAGAGGAACTCTTTAGGAGTAAAGGCGGAGTGACTGCAGAGCCACTGAATGCAGATGTAGGTATCCTTCAGCAGATAAACTAATTTCCTCCTGTTTGTTCGGAGCTCAGCGGGACCAAGTCGATTCTATTCACAGCGTCCTCCATTTCTGGGCTCGACAGCAGCAAACCCAGCGACTGCTGCCTCTGGAAACAATATCTTAGGTTACGGTGATGCAGGCTTTAATATCAATGCTAATCTCTCACAGGGTCTGCTGCAGTATTTTCCCTTTGATTTCTTCCGTGTGTTAGTTTGAAATCTATGGATATTTGGCAGATACTTTGCATGTTGCTCATTAATGCACTGGTTAAACACTCGGTTAAATCTAAAATTTAAGTTAACATAACACATCTACAGGAGCAAGAATATAACTTATGCCTTCAGTACTTCTAGACACAAATGATTGTTGGCTGCCCTGTGACTGGGCTGCCTTTGCTTTCATTCCCATGAAGAAAAAAAACAAAAAACAAAAAAAAACATCAAGTCCCCAAACCCGACCCAGACCCAGAATACAAGATATAGCAGAAACAAAGAAGTGCATACAAATTAAAAATAATGCAATTCTTTAAAAGAGCACTGTTTGCTTGTTCTGTCCTTCGTGTAACTGTTTGTTTTTTTTGTTGTTGTTCTTATAACAATTTATTCATAACCCATCACTTTTTCGTTATATCTGTAAGCAGTGCTCGAGAGCACGTAAGGTTTTCATATCATGGAGCAAACAGTCCGGGGGTGGTACAGTTGGTAATAAGGTAGCAATAAGGATGTTGGTGAGTTGGACAGAAGGAGAGGGAGGGAAGGCCGGGAAAGGGGGGGAGGGGGTAAAAGACAGTGGTGGGCAGGGCGATTAACACTTGAAGAAAAGGCAGGCGAAGCAGGCCAGCAGCAGCCACAGTGATTGAGATACACAGGCAGAACCGTTGATATCCCGACCTGTCCCAGGTCCTGTGGAGGGAGAGGGAGATAGAGAGAAAGAGAGAGAGAGAGAGAGAGAGGGAGAGAGAGAAAGGGAGAGAGGTCAGAATCACTCTGGAAGCACAACTTCAGTGACTGCAGTCGCTTCAGACTTTGAGATGTGTTTAGTGACATCTAGTGGTCATACTGTGGTTTTGCCTGACACGATTAAAGAGGCACAGAAGCACTGAGATGCAGGTGAGCAAAATGTCTGACATTCATTCATTTTTTAAAATTGTCTTTAGCTACATTGTACCAGAAAGTGTTGCAGGGTCCCCAGCATACATAGAGAAGGCAATACACACAAAATGAACGGCTGAGAGTCTCCAATCGACCAACACATGCATGAAACCGGAGAACAAGGAGAAACCCATGCAGGCATGTGGACAACATGCAAACTCTGTGTTGACAGACCCTCAATCCTGAGACCTTGCTCTGAGTAAATGCTTAAAGAAAACAACTTCACCACAAGCACAATTCTGAGCTGTGGCGATCTTCACTTCCTGCATGGTGTCCTGCACGCTCTGTGCCAGACTCAGGTTATGATCTCTTATGATCTCTTGTTTCTGGTCCTGCTCTATGTCCCTGACCTCTGGAGGATTCTCCTCTTATGTCACCACCCCCTGGGGGGATCTGGCCTTCTCTGCCACCTGTCTGGCCTCTGCCTGGTCATCATCTCTGTGCAGGCCCCCACGCTGCCTCCCCCTGCTGCCTCTGGCTCAACCTCAGGCTGTTCACCAGGCTGCTTGCCTGAGGTTTTCCTGCTCCACCCTGTCCATCTGTCCATTCTTCAGCTCACAAGCCACTTGTTTTGGAGCAAGCCCTTTGGAAAACTCCTGCTGCGATATCGCTGATTGCAGTTGTTAAAGGGTAAGAAGCTCCACAGCCGGACCCCCTGGATCAGTTCAAGCATGGCTCTGCCTGTTGTAATTCAGTGACACTACAGCTTCGGATCTCCAATAGATCTGTGTCCAGAAATGCAATTTTGTGATGTGAGAAAGGCCAGTGCAATAAAACATGGAGACTTATCTCTCAGCTTTGTAACTCTCTTAGCTTTTTGGTGTAAGCGTGAACCCATTTAGTCTGAGCTGCCCTCACCAATCTCCCAGGTACTCATTACCAGCAAAGCAGTGCTGATAAGCCTCCTGTACACTACCTGCCTAGCAATAAGTGCCAGCCTTGACCGAATGTGAGCAGATTTGAGTATCAGGTAGCTTCGGAGCAGAGAGGAGCTGAGGAAAAATAGGCAAAAGGCAAAAATGAGGCAAAATAAGGCTAAAAACAAGAGAAACAAGACATTCCTTTGATGGTGTGAAACTTAGAAACACATGAATGAATGGCTGTGTTCTTCTTCCTGTCTGTGGAATGAGTGTGAAGTTTGCTGTTTGTTGTTGTTGCATGTAGATCATTTCATCCTTTTTGATGTTTTATTTAGTTTTACATATCTTGTGATAGTGATCTTTCATCACAGAAGTCTATAGTGCATCACATGTAAGGTACACTATTAATGTTATGTCCTCGTTACCTTTTGGGGTCTTTTTCTCTCCACCCTGATAGTGATCTGAGCAGGAAATTGCACTCTGAGCATAAAGTTAGACGACAAGGCAAAACTTCCATTCCAGCGAGCTGAAATTGACATTTACAGAAATGATGGAGACAAATGTGCACCTCTGCATGCTCTATTTTAGGGCGTTGAGAGACGCTTTTGGGTCATCTATCTATTTCTTCAGGCTCGCTGGAAACTTTTGAAGGGCTCACCCTTGTACAAAAGGTCACCTTCCCTCTCCAGCCGTAATCTCAGAAATTCCACGATGACTCAGTTAGTCTTGCTCTCATGCAGGCTCGAGCTAAATCACTAAAATCTTCCACACAGTTGAGCTTTAGTTCACAGGACCCTGAAAACGTTCAGGTTATGCAGTGAGGTGTAATAAAAGCATGCCACTACAGTGAATTTCCTGCCTGATGCGTTTCACTGATTCAACGGGAAACGGAGTTAATATAATTAGCACCTCAGGGGCATTCAGTCTCAATTCGAGTTGAGGGAATGTTTGAGGTGAGACTACAACCTCTCTGTAACATTTCCTACAGTTGTGAGGAATCAGATCCTGACATGTGTCTCGATAAGCCATATTTGCCATCAAATTGAAGGTGCACTCATCCAAAACGAGTTGGTTCTGTACTCACTATAGAGGAAAACACTGGCATTCTGGACACCCAGTCGGTTGGAAGCCACACAGGTATAGTTCCCGTAATCCTCTTCAGTGACATTGGCAATCATGAGAAGGGTGGTGGTGCCAAGGATTTGGATGTTGATGCCCTGGGAGTTGGACAGCCTGGAGAGAGGAGAGAGGCAGAGGTGCGATAACATTAAACAAACAGCAAAGTAATGAAGGCAGGAATGTGAGCGAGAAGTGGTTATATGACTGAACAAATTTAACACAGAATATATTTTATAAAAAAAAAACACATTTATTCATCAAATTAGTCATAACACTTCTGACTTAAAAATAGATGTGATGATGAGTCTACAGCAACCTGGCACAGGATTCAGCTGTTTTATTACACCCCAGAGGTATGATTCTGTTATATCTAGAGTGCACTGTCTAAGATTAGATTTCTGCAAGTCTTGATTATTAATTTTGATTTTTATTAGCTTTTACGTCTGCTGCATTCCTTCAATGTGAAACCATGAATTCATTATGCAATTGGGTAAACTGAAGTCAGTTACACAAGTCAGTATTTTTTTTTGCACGTTCCCCCTACAGGCCACAAGGAAGAACACAGATTCAAGATGCACTTCCTATTTTCATTCATTCATTATCTCAGCCGCTTTATACCCGCTGCTGCTGTGGAAGCTTGTTGGTGATTATCTCCAGCTCAGAGTATTATGTCTGTCGTCCACGGTGTTTGAAGTGCTGTATGAGATTCAATCGTGAGTTACTCTGTCATCAGCTTTTGTGATTTCTCCAGTTCAGTCAGGTTCAGTCAGTCGGTCTGTCAGTGAACTTTCCGAGTGTAGGTGTTGTTGGGGGGAGATAAGCCCTTCTCATTAACAGCTCAATACAGTTCTACATTTATAGAGCGATCCCCGACCTTTTGGTTGTGTGGTGAACAAACAGAATGGGTAGTTTTCGGGGAGGCTGCATCTCTCTCCAGACTGTGACTGGTTTATGCTAATCACAGAAATACAACCTTTTTCTAATATCACCTCTGGCTAGGTGCTGGATTGGCACACGCCTCATACCACTGAAGCTGTTCTGTGCAGGGCAGCTGCCTCAGAAATATTCAAATGACTCAGTAACTAAATGATCGATTTCTCTTTTATTTTACTTCCCGTTGTCAAACAAACAAACAAACAAACAGCATCATTGCTATTCAGCTTTTGGAGCAAAGTTTTAGTATGCTGTCGAAGTACTTCCCTGCGCCAGTGGGAGTCTTAATAACTGAACTTCTGACAATCAATTTTGTCAACCTTGAACCTCTTTCAGCTCCAGTGAATCAATACCGTTTGCTGACTCAGGTCGACGAGCCGTTCTTTACATGATCACAACCAAATAAAGCTCTTTTAATAACAGCCAGCGCATTATGCATTCTGCTTGTTCTGGGCTGATTGAGCCGTTTGGTATCATGAATGAGGTGACTTAATCCTGCTTAAGTCTGGGTAATGTGGTAATCTGAATTTGAGCAGGAGGGTGGATAGGGGGAACTTTATGCTGACACACACTTGGGTGGTGGGAAGTATTAACATAAAAGAGAAAAAAAAACGCACATCAGGCACAGCATAATTTGGCTGGCTGGGGAGTGGGGGCTTGATAAAGTGCTGAGGTCCTTCCCAAAGGGAGTGATGTTAGCGTGTGAGTGTGAGAGTGTTTGTGTGTAAACTAGGGAGACCTTGGGGAGGCCAAGTGGTCCCACTTCATCTAGAAGCAATCCGTCCTTCCCATCGTGATAAGGCCAGCAGCAGAGAAGTGTCTGCACCAGAAGCCCTGCTGCCCTCGGAGCACACTGAGAGACCCAGATAATACACACCACCACAGGGATCCAAGGGCGGATAGCTATTTTTTCTATAGATTAGAGTGCATAATTGTGGTGCAGCAGTGGGGGGGGGGGGCAAAGTGACCCGAACAGGTAAAGGAAGCAGAAGTGTCTTTTGTTTTGGCGTCTCCTCGCACGCAGGCTTAGAGGTCAAACCGCCTGCAGCAGCAAACTGGAGTGCAGACACCTGGATCTCCAGCCTCCCAAAGGCCGTTGTCCTTTCCATCAGCACTTATCAAGCCTGACGCTTCCGCTTTAACTTTTAATGCGCTGGCACACGCAGACCTGCAGCCGGTAACTCCGCTCACTTTTGATTTTAAGTTCATGCTCAAAGACGCCCGCACCCCTGCCAGCATCTTCATCTGGCGTAATAGACTGGAATACATTATCTGGGAGGATGGCAGAATCGGTGCCCGTCAACCTTTTCCCAAATGCTCTGCGGCGTCTTTGTGCCTCGCTCAGCGTCCTTCCTCACAGGCAGAGGGCAGCAGTGCGCTTTGCGATACCACCGCTCATTCCTTGGTGCACAGAGCCGCTCTGCTACATTAGACCTCAGATTGAAATGACTCGACCCCTCTATTTGGCAGAGGGCAGGCGGTGCGTGCGTGGGGCCTGTGGTCGTGGGCCGGCACAGATGAAAGACCAGGTAGAGCCATCAGACGGACAGATTTGACTCTGTCGCCTGTGGGAGCTGAAATCCAAAGTAGGTTATCACTGCCAGAGAAAGTGACAGGCGTGTTATGATTCAAGGCTGATGATAAATAAAATCAAGTGCAGAGTCCTGCTGAGACTTGTAACCCAGCGATGATTGAAAACGGTCCGCTGGCTGTCACAGCCATGTATCAGCTGACAAAACAACAAACACATCTGTCCGTCATGTTGGAGAACGACTCTCTTTGCACTTTCTCATGTTAAAAAAAATGGATGTAGTGCACAAAGAGCAGGAACACAGACTGCACACTTACATACAACTGGACTGTTTTTGCTTCTCCCTTTGTTCAGGAGACAGAACAAAGCTGAGAGGGACACCAAGTCACATTTTTCTTCAAAGTCCATCATGAGAGGAAGCAAAAAGCGGGGCGGGCTCCGGCAGCCAGGCGGTAATAGGTATGAGTTAAGGAGCTGCAGGGCCGTCCCTTTAAGATCACGATGAATCGGTTTCCTCTGAGGCTGATTGGCTCTCTAAGTGCCGTGAAAACTCTGGAGCCAGACATATGATGATTTATTTATTGGGTTATGTTTCATCAGCTGAGGTGGTCCACATTTTCCTGCGGACATTAAGAGTGACGGGACGGGTGCCGGCGCGCTGCACGGTTCAGCGAGTTAAGCCTCCGCAGTCGGAGGGGTGAGGAGCACACTCTGCAGCCCAGTTTGTTCCCCGGCTCCTGCCAGGCAGTTTGTTTGAACTCTGCAGTGTTTACTCTTTGGTTTGTCGGGGGAAGGTAAGAGCACTGCTTTCTCTGACTCGATGTCTCCTTAGGCATCCCCGGAGAGTGGTGGAGGTGGTTTGTTTGTTTGGGGTGACATAACTCACACAGAGCAAAGTGAATATGACGAACCGGACCTCATTGAAATAATCTTGTTTGGACCAAGGGGTGAGGTTTCACTGAAAGTGTGTAAATTATCACTGGGGAATAGGAACACCCACTTATCTTATCCAGAAACAGAATAATCAGACACAGGAGTACTTACAAATATAATAAGGGATTAAGGGGAATGTTTAATTAATGTAAAATACAAAGATAAATCCTGCACCAGTGATTATAATCTGCGTCATGAGAGTTTAGTTTGTTTTGTCATGACACTGTTAAAAAGAAGGGATTAAAAGGGTTTAATTCAACAAGGTACCAAAACAAAACTGTGCGTCTGAAAATGTATAAAAGCAAACCAAACGTTGTTTGAGTTTCAGACTGGAATAATGAGATCAGTCAAATCCATCAGGTCTCATTTTAACTAGAGCAGTTAGAGCGGGTTTCGACGACATCTGATGCTTTTAATTATGTGGGCAGAATCTGCCTGGACACGGGATCAAAGTCAAAGGACTGAAATGTTGTATCTCCAGGTTAATTGCAAGTGATTGACCTATGGAATGGATTCCTCCCCTGCACAACAAGAAAGTGAGAGAGCGTGTAAGTGAGACCCACTCATCCTCCCTGCCAGAGACAGCTTTGGTTTGCTCTGTTCCTGCAGGGATTTGTTTTAACTTTCGCAACCAATATAAAGCAGGAGACACGGTCTGACTGAGTTTGTTAAGCCCCTCTCTCAGACAGCGATTGCCCAATGGCTAAACGGCTTAATAACCAGAACATGGCTGCTCCGTCGGGCTCTGGATCTCTGTGCTCGCTTGGCCTGTGAGCTGGCGGCTGTGGTGGGATCGATACCACGGCCACTGGTTGGGTGATTTAGGCAGTGATAGAGACGTTTCAGTGAGGTCATTTAATTACTAATATGTGCACACATATGGCAAGAGCAGCTCTACTGCTGATTTGGAAAATGCATCTTATGCACATGCTCATTTTCAGAGCTAAAAGTCGACTTTGTTTTCAGCCGACTCACAGAGCTGCTGCTGTCCAACGGGCACAGATGATAAAATCTGCCAGCAAAAGTTCAGCCGGCAAAATCAATAGTTGTCGGCTTGGAATAAAAAGACTGCTTTTGTCCATTTCTGGAGCAAGGAAGTCTTTTTTTTTTTTAAAAATAAAGAGAATCTGGCGGAGTGAACCTGGCCCTCTCGCCATGTACATGCCCCATGAGAATCAAAAGCCTGGCAGCAACCGGGACTTGCATTTTCTCTCTGTGATTCAGACGCAGATTTCAGGTGTTGACGGGGTTAAACTGATTAGAAAAAGGCAATCTGTGGTCCCACTTAACAAGCAGGTAAATAAGACACAACAGGCTACAGTGCATTAGCTTTGATCCCTGCGGTGGGGGACGATAAAATTAACTGACCAAGCAAGGATAAATGACATTATTATGGTGCATTAACGTTGTCATCCAAGGAGAAAGTGCAATAACACTTCCCAGTGCTGCGCATAGACAAGGGGCCAAGAACAGGCATGAAGCCAAAATCCTCCAGGGGGACAAAACAACTGAGATGGATGGAGGTTGGAAACAACAGATAATGCAAAAATATTTCAACGACCATAAATCTTTTCTTTCCAAGCACCCGCCTGATAGGCCTATTACTTCAGAGACCGTATCCCTGATAACACTTGTGACACTCCTCCCCCCAATCTTCCGTGAACTCGCACTGCTATAGTGTGGATGCGAGGGAAAATACAGATCGTGGCGCTCAGCTTGCACATTTTTCTCATCATTGGCTGTTTCGAGCTGCTCTCGGGCCGACTCATGTGGCGAGTTCAGAGCAGGAGGAGGAACCTCTCGGGGTTATTGAATATGTCAAAATGCTGAGACTGAGATGTCACCTCCTTTCAATGTTATTGCATTTTGATCTTCAAGTGTTCCCCAGACACATGGGTTTGACACTTAAATTGATAGCTTTCCTGCGAACATCTGCGTCTGGCCGCACGTTTTGCTATTTCACAGGGGACAGTTCAGTGCTGGGGGACTGATTTCCATTTCAGTGGAATTACTTGTGCAGTGAGAGGAGGGTTACTCGGATTCTTGTGACTACACTATGAATTTCATGCAGGAAAAAATACCCTGATCTTGTTCTCTTTTTCTCTCCTTTCTCTCTGCCTTTCAATGATCCACCGCTGTCTTACAGCGAAATGTGCAATTAACACTGGAATAACAGCCCTGTGAGTGATTAAGTGGGTGATTAGTCATTATCAAACTTCTCAGATGATGTCATCAAATTAACATTGGGGTGTGACAATGGGACCACTGTGAAGCCAGATCCAACAAAGGAATCAAAGAGATCCATTATAATTATGGAGTAAAATGATAGGGAGCGGGGCTGGCGCGAACAGAGTGATGAAGCAGCTGCCACATTTGGGAGACGAGGAGGAAGTCACTCAGGGGAAAGCATGGAGGCCCGGCCGTCCCATGCTGGACCTCTGTGTGCTCCTGAGCAATCGGTGCTCAGAGATCAGCACTAATCAGAAATATACAACAACACAATTTTTATATAGTCAAAAAATGCCATTCATTAATTTTCCCCTTAATTGTGCTGATAATGGAAAACAGCAGAGCCGCTTTGCAGCTGTCACGGTCACGCCTAAGTAATTTCAATGTAAATCTCATTACTTTCCCTCGCTATTACCTCTGTCACAGAGGTTACGTTTTTGGAGTGGGTCGTTTGTCAGCAGGATCACGGGCAGGCTGATTTTCGTGAAACTCTGAGGTAGGGTGCAGCGTGGGCCAAGGAAGAGGCCAGTAAATTATAGAGCACATCTGAATGGGTAGAGAAACTCTCAATTTCACGAACAAGGCACCGTGCCTCATCGTGTGCATAAATGCTGTACCTCTCGCTCAATGCAAACTCAGAGAGCACTGAACGACTCTGCTTTTCTCAGACTCCATTTTCTTAACCTGCTTCATGCCTAGTTGGTGTCACAAGGTCTGCTTGAGCCTAAATAAAGGCAGGGAACGCACACTGGACAAGTCCATCACAGTCTCCAATCAGCCTTAACATGCAGAGTCTACGTAGAAGGTACGTTGGTCTAACAACTGAGCCCTCGGAGGAAAGATCGGTTATCTCATCGCTGCCCATCATCACAAATCATAATGTTTCAATACATGAGAACGGCTTGATGGGTCCTGGTGCCAAAAGGTTGCAGCGTGTTGAAGCTGTTGTGATACCGATGCGGTGAATACGACGGCATCGCTCACTCAAAGACTTTGTTGCTTCCAGTAATTCAGCATGTAAGAGTGAAGCTGTTTGTCCTGGAAGCATTACAGGAGATCATTACAGAAATACGTCCCACGTCAGAGGGCCACTCCTGCAGCTGACATGTTTGTTACACAGGAGGCTAATGGCGGTACTCTACTTAATGGCTTGTCTGACTGGTTGTACACAGCCCGCGTCTCTGCTCTCTTTGCCCTTGGTGAGAACACAGCGTAAACAATGCGCATAGGACTGCATGTGAAAAGCATGTCGGTGAATAAAATAAGTTCTTTCCATCTCTTTACATCTGAGGTTAACGGTGATTCCTTTATGCCTATATCTCTGGAAATGTGTGAGCTGGTTTAACTGAGTGCAAATGTGTGTCGGGCCTTACCTTTTGTCATCTCTGTACCACTCAAACTCTGGAGTGGGCACAGCGGTGGCGTCACACTGAAGGGTCCCCATGCGGCCCACCTGGGTCTCCGAGCTCTGGGTCTTCTTTATTGTCGGAGGGTCTGCAGAGTCACAAAACAATGACAAGAGCTCTCTTTTTTTGTCAAGTCTGAAAAATGGCTTTGTTACAAGCTTGGGGCTGAAGAAAACTGACATATGATGATAAAGCTCTATTTGGAATCTTTTGAGCAAACCAACAAATCACTGCGCATACAGTACACAATGATTTATACAAACATCGAAATGGCCAGACATGTGTGGATTAATGTCCAATTCCCATTTAGGATTAAGCCCTAAGAAATCCTTTAATAGGGAAATCTTTATCATTTAATTCCGGTACTCAGACTTGGCTTAAGTACAGTTTGGGCAAACAGCCATGTATGATTTGTTCGGATCAAAGAGAATTCCATAACTCCTCAGGGGGACGAGGAGGGGAAGAGTTGATTTGTGATGTTTCATGACCACCGGGAGTAGACGTGTACCCTCGACAAGACGTAATTATGATCTTGTTCTGAAATGCTAAGTGGGCCTTAAATGTCGACGTGGGAGCTGTAGATCTCTCTCTCTCTCCCTGGATTCATCTCGAGGACACTGAAGTGTGCACCAAAACTTTCAAGACGCAAGATCTACATATGTCCACACTAAATGCCAGACTTGACTTTTATGCACTTTCAGTGTGTGTGTGTGTATGTGTGTCAGCTCCTGAGACACGAGAAGCGGTGGAAATATAAATGGGCGTTTATCGGACGCCTGCCGTTACTTACAGTTGACAACCACGTTGACGTATTTGACATCCGGAGTGGCCACGTCGTTACTGGCCTTGCATTCGTAACGACCCGCTTGGTTTCGCATGATGCCTATAATGTCCAGGTACTCTTCACCATCCAGGGGCTCTGCTACAGAGACATGGGTGACAGGGTGAAGAAGGAGAGGAGAGAGGAGGGGTGGGAGTGAGTGGGGGAGAGGGGCAGAGAGAGGAGCAAAAGGAAAGAAAATAAAAGAAGGTTACTGTCAGAGCCACATGATTGTCTTTAAGTTTCTATAGCTTCATTTCCAGGGATGTGAAAAGTCTCCCCTCCACTGTTCACACTGAATTTAGATTAAGTGTCGGCACACTTACGAATGATGTGTTGCCCATGTTGCAGGTGTGTGTTACATGGGTGAGAAGCCTGCTGTGATAGAAACGTGATAATTGCTTGGGTGTGGAGATGCCCGATATGTTGCAGCAAAGCGAATGTCAGTCATGGATGTTGCGAGAAGTGTGAAAAATGTAAGTAAAAATTGAGAAACACATATGCAGACATACATAGACACATACATACACACAAATCCCACCAGACCCTCAGTGAAGCGGTGATGCTTGGTGCTTCTGAGAAGTTGTGTAAAGTTGAAAAGAAAGTTGTAGCAGCAGAGGAGAGTTTCCCTACGACAAGCTACTGGTTTGAAACAGTCAAACACTGGGTCCCGACGAGAGGCTAAATAAGTATGGCAGCAGTCTGAACTGCAGTACGCTCTCGATGGGATCTAAGTTCAGAGTCAGGTCGATTAAGACGGGCTCCATCCTCTGAATACACTTTTGAACACACGCCGATTGGCTGTTTATCTGAACGCCGGGATTTTCAACTGGAGCATTGGATCAACAGATGCCAGACAAAAGAGCCAGCGCAGAGTGAGACAAAGCAACGGTGACTATCGCACCGATATATGACTAATTGTTCAATGAGCAATCAGCTAATTAGCCATGTACGTTGTCTCATTAACACACCCGCTACGTCTTATTACCGATCCACGGGTGGGTCAGGGGGATCAAACCACAAAGCCTTTGAGGCGCCGCCATATTAAACGCACTCCGTCATCTGTCACGTCTAAAGATAGAACAGTCGAATTTTAGTACATTTGTGGGAGCGAGACAGCAATTAATTCCACCTAGATGTGATAATTAATGCTGCATGTATTAATAGCTTGTGTCTGAACATTACACCATGGGCGTGATTTACAAAATCTTTGCGTGTCATTATTTTATGCAGATTGGAAATATCACGCACAACGATTCATCAAACCCGGAAACGATTGCGGTGACTGCTTTTGCGGCTAAAACTTGTCTGAAAGGAAGATGCAAAACCTCCCAGTTTGACGCACAGTGGCTGCAGAAAACAAATTTTGATTCTGAATTAATTGCTGTGAGCTGTTTATGGTGCGTTTTATTTTCATTCAAAAAAAGCGAAAGGATACAGGGAAATAAGAAGTTATGCATGGCGAACGTGATTAAACATATTTTTCAAGAATAACCTGTCAATATGACATCTCTGTGGCTCTGTTCTCTGGGTTGTTTTTTGCACATAATTAACAGCACTATTACGCAGTGTGCGCACTGGTCCTGCGCTCTCTGGTCCTCCACCTCCCTCTCTCTCCTGCCTGCTCCAGTGCCCCCAGTCCCTCCAGTCCCTCCAGTCCCTCAGCTCTTAGGCTGATGGAAGAACCGGCCACTGACTGCACCGCAGCTTCCTCTCCTCCAGTCAGTGACTGTATGGCCATCGCTGGTCCAGACAAGGCGCTGACCAGCTGCCCGCACGAGCCAAACTGGCTATACTGGCCGCTGCTCGCACCTCTTGCGCAATTGCCCCTGATCGAGAGCAGCAAACTTTTTACTTTCTCCTGCCAGATGTGTTTGTTTGCCTCAGCCACAAGGACTTCCAACTCCAGGGAATCAAATTCATTCTTGCTTTTTCTTCTGCACTCGCTATGATGGAAAGGCTGACAGTGCGCAAACTCCTCATTTACATACTGCTGTTTGCACCTGTGTCACTGCGGCAATTTCTCTGAGTAAATCACCGGCAAAACACGCGCAAACCAAGCACGCAAAATCTTACCAGGAGCACACAATTTAGCGCCCCTTATTTGGGATCTTAGTAAATCAGGCCCCATGAGTACAGCATCTTCATTTAAGCTGCATATCAATTCTAGACAGATTTAAAGGTGAGAGTAGTGGAAATTGCAGATACGCAATACAGGCTCATCCGTATGTAACCAGAATATTTCTACAGAAAAACGCAGTCGATGTTACTGAATAAGGGAGTCTCCTTGGCCCCCCAGCAAATGTAATAATCACAATAGCATCGACTGATGTGGCCCCCAACTTGAGGAAATACAGAGATAGAATCTTAAGCCGTGGAAGTAAACTGCACAGAGCACATCTCTAGGGTGAATAGGAGAAATGCAGTCTTTGTAGCAGTAAATGTCAGCCGTCGCAATTGCGGGCAACTTCACGCTTGTGTTATGCACGGGAGGCCACGGTCTCAGTGCAAAGGAAGTGCTGCGACCTGAGAAATGAACCAGCAACAGCTGGGATTCTGATCTGGGAAAACAGCTGCTCTGGCTCGGTGAGCGGGCAGGAATGCTGTGCCATTTCACCCCATAAAACTCACAGAAAAACAAGCTGACAGCGGCCCGAAAAGATCATCTTGACCAGGTCCTAACTCCAGATGCCAAAAACCCAATCTGGTCGCAGTGTTTGAATTTGAACTAGATGATCCGAATCAAGTGTACGATAGCGATGGAGGTCGGCTGATGTAGCATTATTTCATATTGATTGAAAGATCAGTGGGATCATGATCAAAGTCTAAAGCAGATCACAGTGTTCTGCACTCCCTGGACGGACTGCCCGGGTAACGTGATTGGAGGGGTATGATTGAAAATCTGTTGCCATGGAAATCCCATTGAAGCTCAATCTCTTCTTCGGTGCTTGGGTTCGGTGCTGGGTAAAGGGGGAGCGAGGGAGAGAGAACCAGGTGACGGCGAAGATCAAAAAACAGAGAGCAGAGAGGAGAATTTAAATGAGGGATGAGAGGAAATGGACAGTGTTTTCTTTCTTTTGTGAGCGCGGCAATTAGCCGTCGGCGGCATGGCCTGGCGCGCACACAGAGAGCGACTCAGTCATGACGGCGCGACGGGCCACGCATGCATTGTCTAAAAAGAAAAAACAATTCACAACAATGCAACATTTCACTCATCTTTGTCTGCGCCCACGGGAGAGCACAGAGCATACGGAGTGTGTGCTTTACATGTAATCTGCTTCATGAGGAATAATGAAGATAGATTGGTTAATCCTGTCCGAGGGGAATTGATTAGAGCGTGTGTACAGTATGTGTGCGCACGTGTACGCCCACATGCTCCCGCCGGTCTGTGGAGGCGTTTGCGTCTCTGTGGTGACGAGGAAGCGTGCACGCACAAACTGAGAGGTGAAGACGTCTCTGTGCAGGTTTTCAGGGAGCACCAAGAGCAGCGACTGATTCGAAGTGTGCATGCTCGAAAAGCCCCACGAATCCCAGCATTACACGTTATTATATCATCCTATTTTTATGCTAATCTGGATAAAGGAAGGAGAGCAGTGACAGGGAGCAAAAGAGTATATTAAGCATTATGCATTTCTATTATTTCTACAAAGACACGTTACTCGGTTGTTATGACAGTTCAAGCATGCCGATGTTTTGCAGTTGTAATGGCATAATTTGAATCTTAATGTAGCATGTTAAAATGAGTATATTTCATAACTGGCACTTAACATGAAGCAGCTGGTGTAGATGGGGATCATCCATTCCAATGACATGTGGTCATTAAATGGTGATGGAGTGTCAAAGGATGACCCTCAGCCATTGGGGACTCATCCTCTAAACAGAAAAAAACGGCTGTGCATGGTGACATAAGCGACTGTGGTCAAAATAATATCAAAATAAAGTCAAAAAAAAAAAAGTACTGGTGAATAGTACTGTGCAGAAAGACGGTTCTGGCTTTGAACCGAGGTGTGCCTGTATTGAGTTCCCCATCTAGGGTGTAATCCCATATGCGACACCACTGGCTGCAAAAGCACTTAAAATAATGCATGGATGGAATTACCTCTAAGTATACATAGGCATTAGTTTCATCCACATTTTCCTCTACAGGCCTGAATCCTAGGGGTGCTGGCCCATAGCATTTATGGAGCGGTACTTAAACGGAGGATATACTGCGTCAACAGGCTTGAGGAGATCCCAAGCACTCTGTTCGTCCGCCGCCTCTCGGGTACGTTCAGTACCTGGGGAGAGCTATCCGTGAGCTTCCTCGAATCGATGAGAGGAAAGCCTCGCACTATTTTTATCATCAAAAACAAATACCGTGCTAGATGTGTGTTGCGGTGGAGAGCGGTGCTCCGCAGAGCCTCACAGAACAAACATAATTTAGCTGCACACAAGAGAAGAAATTGGCTACAGTTGTCATTAAAGCTGATTATAGTTACTGTTGATTCTCATTTCGCTGTAGGGCTTCAAAGAATTAAAAAAAGTGCTGTCACAACACATTGATATTGAAAATTTGATTAAAACAATAAATCATTTGGCTGGAAGACTTATTACGTAAGACACATAGCTAGCTAGCTAGGCATAGAAATAGATGACTTGACTTGACAAACAGAGATACATTTTCACACACGCACACACATGGCTGATGCCCCTTCCAAATGTAAATGTGCGAACGCAGGTCAGAAATTGAATTCCTGCCAAACAGTTGTACATTTGTTGCACATGCTTTGATTACAGTCCCATGCTGAAATCCTCCTCTCCAACTTTTCTCCCGGTGTACTCAGAGTAAGGGGCATGCCAGTGTCAGCAGCCTTGAGCTACTCTAACAATAGATCTCACAGGGGGAATAGGTAGCAAAATGCATTTTCTATTTCCTACTCTGAGAGAACAGTTGTAACTGCAGGAGAGACTCGTGGTTGCAGAGGATGTTTTAGACCACCAAACTGTGGCGATTTCACAGATGAAGCACCCCCAGGCCATTAAGTATTAACTAAATATAATTTTTCTTTGTTAAATAGATGCTCCATCTTGCACCATCACTTGCATGCAGCTATCATAGCGCAATGAAAATGGACATTTTTCTCTCAGTGGTCCAGATGTTATGCATGCTTGTAAGCCCACTTTAGGGGCTGTGTTCTAAATCTAGAATGAAACTGTTTTATGATTATCAGAGACGATTGTGTAACCAGCCTACAAAAACACGTAACCTCGTTGTTTTTGTGGAGAGTGGGAAAAAAAAAGGTAATTAGCAAACATTGTTTTCAGAGAAAAGTGCAATGTGCGAAAGTGACATGCTGCGAATTTAACCCTGAAGAGAGGAAAATAAAAAAGAAAGAAAAAACAAAACAAAACAAACAAAAAACATCCTGCTTATATACATGCAATAATTCAGATTACAGGAAAACATCCTCTAATGTTTTCCTCTAACTTATCCAATAACGTGCATCACAGCAGTTCTTCAGGTCTACTGAAAGCATTTGCGCCAGCCTGTCTCCACTGCTATTATCACCTGGAGGCTAACTGGAAAACCGGATGAAAAGGATGACAGTGACGGCTCGTCAATTGTTATTGCTATCCAGTTCTCCAATTTGGTCACCAGACATTTAAAACTGCTCTTCAAGCCCCTCTTGGACACCTCAAACTGTCTCTCTGCCAGCCTCTAATTCACCATGCAGCCTCACACTAGCCATGCTGAGAAGACAGTGCATATAATTGCTGCCTTTTTCCTCACATTATGCTGTTGAAAGCCCTGTGGCCTTTGGGGCTGTGCAGCAGCAGGCTTTTGTAAGCGAGTTGACTTGCGGAGCCTGGAAGGAGCACACTTACACAACTGCCTGCTGGATACTGATTTGCATTGCGCTGGCAGCTTGAGGTTGCCGGGAACCTCTATGAGTTTCCCGCGTCAGTTTCTCCGTGGGAGTGAGGGACAGCGGAGGGATGCGACACACCAGCGCGCATTCTGTCGGTCCACATGTGTGCATGTGCCCCACCTGCACCTCCTCCTCCTCCTCCTCCTCTCTCTCCATGAGAGAGAACCGGGAAGGGGAGAGTGTGGGAAAGACGGAGGAGGTGTAGGGGTGACGGCCGCGAATCACAAACCAGCGTTTTCTGCTGGCAACTGGATGACGCTCATTTGCATATCCTCATGCATCATTCATCAGCATCATTTCACCACAGTGTGAAACATTACATTTATTTTGCAAATGCTAATTTATGTTAAGCGGCAGAACTGAGGAACTGCAGGTGGAATGCAAAGAGTCGAGTAGCACAACAAGACCCTGCGACGTTCACATTTCCCTTTGTCTGCATGAGAGTGACGTTAGATGCTGCTGTCCATGTATGTGCATGCACACACACACACACACGCCCCCTCTACTGTCTGGACCTTCAGCCATGTGTGTGTGTGTACTTGAGGATGTGTGTGACACTGACTTGTGGCCGCCATCCCCCTGTCAGAGATGCTTTGATTTAAAGGATGGTCAACACTTAATTACTGAGTCTCCTCATCAGCACATCACTCACTCTGGAGATAATGTCAGAGGGAGAGAGCTCGGGAACTAAATGACTCATACAGTAAGCTCACCTCCGAGGGACTCTGCGCTGCTGTCATACGAGCCTCAAGCTTCAGTTTTTTTACTATTGTACGAGCGTTAAATAACAAATGTAACAAATGTAAATGCGCATTTCTCTGGCGTCGGTGAAATCAGTGTCTTGATTCCTTTGGAACGAAAGTGCCAAAACCCCCCCTTCGCGAGACATGTGCCTTTTTGTTGCCTGAATTCTCGTGCCCCATCGCGCTTGGCGGCAGAGACATCCGCCGTGAAACAGTATCTTTTCAGTGGGCTGAGGACAAAGGAGAACTTCCTCTCCCTGTTCACAAGCCACTTGCCGCCACGGCGGCTGGTGGCACAGAAACAACACAGGTGTTGAGCCAAAAACAAGACGGCTGCTTATTTGCCGCTTCTTGAGCCGAAGAAATGATGCACACGGTGGAGCGGTGCAGCAGTCTGTTCTCCTGAACGCCGTCATTCCTCTCTCTATCTCATTTGCCCGCTCTCTGATTCTTTGTCTTTGTCTTTTTTTTTTCTTTTTCGAGGCAAGCTTTGGAGTTTCTCTCAGTGTGGCAGCACATTGTATTGCACAGTACAGCGTTCGGTTACTTGTCCTATTCAAGTCCGCGGCTTCTAAAGGAGATTAATTGTTGATAAAACAGAATAGGGTTTAGTGATTGAATTCTCGTGAGAGCCCGGTTGGGATGTCTGCTCCCTCTTACGCTTAGTTGATAAACGGATCGGGCCTGGTGAGACAAGTTCTCATCGCTGTCTGGATAGATCCAATGAGCCAGTGCTTGCCAAGGGAGAAGAGGCTCCGCATTAAGCAAAGAGACCAAGGTCAGAACTGCAGCAGCACCGGGTGTATCTGCACTGTCTCTAGTCCATTCGCAGTCATGCATCCTTCACACGCCCACACTTCTTACTGGTTCATGTGTGTTTGCCCGGAGGACAAAACAAAAAAAAAAACCACTACTCTCAAAATGTCATGCCATGCTCCTGGTTGTAGCAAATTGCTCTTTAAACAGAAAAACATTTAATTAACATAGAACAACATTTTTAGCATGATTGCACTTGAATGTTTTTAAAGTTTCTGTTATTTATTCATATTCTGTCTTCAGTGTTTTTATATGAGCCTGTCAAAGATGAATTACTGTCAATCTTGACAGACACTAAAGTTTATCTATGCATCTATCTATCTATGTATCTATCTATCTGTCTGTCTGTCTGTCCTGTCTACTTAACATGAGAGATAGATGTGACAAGATGACAGCACACTTGAACACATGTCAAATTCTTTCCAAGGAGGGTGATAAGACAGCCTTTTCCTCGCAGTGACAGCTGGGAAAAGGTTTGAGGCTTGGCTCCAGGAACAGATCGTGTCAAAGCATATATGTAAATATGAAAGTAAAGATATGTGTGTGTCTGTGAGTATGTGTGTGCGTGTATGTGATGAGGCGTGTTGCTAGCAGGCCAAGGCTGTATCACTGTCGGACGCACTCTTCACTCCACGGCCATGACTCTTTCTCTTTTCTTTTTTTTACACTCAGCAAAGCCTCTGCATAATCGCTTGTAAATCACCTGCCTCTTGCAAAATGACATCTTCGCTCTTCTGTAGCGAACATGACAGGTGTCAGAGCTCCATGCAGCACACGTAGGGCTGATTTACAAGAGGGTGCATGTTCTTGCCAAGCCTTTGATGAACAAACTTTGAGGAATTTGAGCTTGTAAAGTTATGAGAATAAAGTACTCTCCTCATAGGACACTGCGGACAAAAAAATAGAAGAGAGTGAGTGCTGGTAGGTGAGGACCCAGCCACTGACTTTGAGAGTAAAACACCAGAAAACATGATTAATACATACCACAAGTGAAGAGGGTCATGTCTGTGGATTTGGTTTTTTGCACTTTTCCTCTTTTTGGATTATACTAATCAGTTTCCCTTTTCCCTCTTCAATCCTGACCTTTCTTGTGTACTTAAGTCCTGTGTTATTCCCTGAGTGTTTGCCAGATTGCCTCGGTGTCTCCTTCACTTTATCCTCCAATATTTTTGCACCTGTTTTGCTTGACTCCATGGTTGACCTTATGTCTCTTCTTTTTGGATTTTGGATTCTTGCCTGGTCTCATTTTTTGGATGTGTTTGCTCACACTGGACTACCACATCTTTTTGACCCATGCCCGGTGACTTTGAAAGTTTTAGGAACTCCTTGCAGAATCTCTGCATCAAACCTGCCTGTCTGCTGTCTCTCACATTTTGGTAGGTTCAACTTCATCGTCATAAAGTCAACGGACCCTCAGAATAGTTTCAGTCCTCCATGGTAAATACTGCACAACATCTTGAGCAAGAAACTCTCAGTCACAACACTCCTATACTGTAGGTTGCTTCTTCTTTTTTGTGATTTTTGCTTAGTTCAGAGGCCCTGTTATTCATGTTGTTGTTGTTTTTCTCACTTGTTAAAATGGGGGAGCTCATCAGTATGGCCACTTTCTTTCAGCACATCTACAGAGCTACTCTGTAGCTCGGGGACATGTTAAGATGAGGTGAAAGTGTTAAATGGAGAAAACATATCCAGTCAAATAGTCTTTATTGTTTGTTTTGGACTGAGATGAATGACCTGGGGGCAAGCTGATGGAATTGTCTATGTACTGAAAAACACTGTCTTGATGCCTCCTTTTTGAATGCTTAACATCTACAACAATAGACCATTGTTTATAAAAGTAGCAGTGATAATTTGTGCTGCAGCAAGATTCAGAGCAGCCCACGACACAGCCATTAATGGCACCCATCATCCTGTTAGTCATCCAGAGTTGCTGTTCAACCACAGCTTGTCATTACTGTCACACAACTCTGTAAGCTGCTGTAAGGGCAGCAGATGCTTTGTGCTGCGACAGTCTCTTAAGCCCCAAGTCCAAAGGAATTCTCCTTCACACCTCTCATTTTCCTTCAAGGTCAAGGAAGAGTGGCTGGGATTAGAAGGCAAGATAGACAATCCCAGCACAGCTCCTGCAAGCACCCGCCTCCCCTGCCTTTGTTTCCTCAGCTTGTGGAAAAATTAAAACCGGAAACCTTCAAATGCTTTTCTCTTCTCTGTCAGGTTGCTGCCTCCCCTGTGGGTCTGTGTGACTCGCGGCTCCTGAAAAATTACTTTTGGGCGGGGAGAAAAAGGAAAAGTGCTGACTTCCTGTACAGTCGTGACTTTAAACAAGCGTGAGCTCCGGTGCTCAGCCGGCCCAGCGGTGACTACACCTAATGAGGCTGGGCAGGCGCGGGCCAAGCTGTGCTCATGATGTTGTGCACGCCGTGTGACAACAGACTGATTTCAGAGCAGCTGCTGATGCTGCTGATAGTAAACAAACAAGTGAACAGTGACAGTCAGCAGATCTGAGACCTGCTGGGAGACAGATGAGCCTCTCTGCGCCTCACCAACCGAAGTGACTCCGAAAAAATGAATGAATATTTATAACAAAGTCACTTGGTTAAGGTTTGCCGGTGAGCACAGACTAGGTGCTCTGATCTGACTGAATAATTTATGAGGTGGAGTGGGTATGATCCAGATTCTCCACCAAGGATACTCCCTATCACTGGCTTCACTCACTTACATTTGACCAAATGCTCAATTATCATAGCGCAATCTGCATAACCACATGTAATAATAATAATATGATACATTTATTATATTGCACTTGTTATACATGAAATTCTCTTGAATTTCATGTATAACAAGTGCAATATGATAATACAAATTCCATGTAATAAACTGACAGCAGGTTTGGAGATAATGGAGATAATCATCAGCAAAAAGTGAATCTAGGTGAAAGCAAAGCTAAAAAGGGTGGGATGTGACAGCCACTTGAACGCCTCGATTGATGTTACTGCTGTCAGATTCAGATGGAGAGAGAGCCAGAGTGTGGGTCCATAAAAGCGGCTTCGATATGAGGGATCTTTGGGCTTCGTATCTGCATATCACATCAAATGATTAAAGGGCATAAATACATGTATAGATGGCACACAAAAAAAAAAAAAATCAGAGCCTCGAATTTCGAACAGGATTGACGTGATAGCCTCTGTAATTACAGTCAAGTCAAGCCTACATATTATCAAGTAAGTGTCTGACAAGAACCAGCCAAAGCTGGGACATTAGAGTATTGTAATTGCACTATAAGCAGTAAATCAGGGCCAGGCCATCACGATCAATAGCCATGTGTCAGTACAGATCAGCATTTACTGTCTGTCATTTGTCTGGAGAAGCTTTAAATAGAGACATTCTTGCCTTGTAAATACAGTACAATTTAAGATAATAGAAAGCAGGAAATACATATTTTGTGCATCCAAGGTATGACAGTGATTGATACTAGTCCTTGTGTTTCTTTCAGCCTCAGCTCTGATACCTGAAACAGAGATTCTAAAGGGGAAACTATGTGTCACGCTCATTTACAATGTTTACTGAAAGCTGTGAAATCAGTGGGCAGGAACAGCAAATGATGACAAAGACACCTGTAGTTTGGGCGTTTGTTTCCCCACATCCAGCTCTCATTTGCAAATGCATCAGCAAAAAAAACTGAAACCGGCATTTTAGTCGGTTGTATCGTATCAATGGCGAGGATAACTGAAGTGGCACTGATATCCAAACACCAGAATACCAGAAGTTACGAGCTGTGGCTGGAGAAGGAGAAATTGCATTTACATCACACAGTTCAG
This sequence comes from Karalla daura, assembly GCA_029224185.1. NCBI lineage: Eukaryota > Metazoa > Chordata > Actinopteri > Chaetodontiformes > Leiognathidae > Karalla > Karalla daura. Next base: position 6,260,476 of record CM055198.1, read on the forward strand.
TGACTGCGGAGAAAGACATTGTCAAGCCTGTCATACTGGCTAACAAGCTAATTACCTCTTACCTGGAACATCATGCTGTCTTGAGACTCACACACACACACACACACACACACACACACACACACACACACACACACACACACACACACACACACACACACACACACAAAATGATGATGGCCCCACTTCTCTCTTGTTCTGCCTCGCCCTTACACACACACTTGCTCTCTCTCCCTCACACACACGCACGCACGCACACACACACACGCACACACAAATGCACTCCATCACCCTAATCTCTAATGCAATGATGTCATTGCTTGATGTCTCCCCCTTCTATGAAAAGAGCATGAGATCATCGCAGTATGACATCACCGTTCTCAAGGCACTTGAACAAGATTTGCTCAAAGACAATAAAACGAAGGGCCCAAAGTCATAGTACTCTGTTTACTGAGCAACAAGGTGTCATGAGGAAACCAGATATTTTTTGTCAGTTTTGTAATATATTATATATAATTATATAATATAATATATAATATTATAATGATGAGGCCGCTTCATCTATATGTACATGTACATCTATGAATGTACATTAGTGGTGTAAGAGGCAGGATAGAAAGGGACAAAGGAACATTGAAGGCATTGCTTGTGAAACTTGATTAGTAATGGTTTGGCGGTGTATCATGCAGCAGTACCTCTCCTGGATGTTGTGCACTAACACTGTGGGCGTCACACAGGATGAGATGTGACAGGCAGAGATGCTGCTGTTAGCGTTGTGGTGTCAGTTCAAATGCTTCATGGGTCCATTAGGAGCCCGCTCTTCCTTTATTATTTACACAGTTAATGTGGGATTTCAGATTTTCAGCACCTTCTCAGTGACAGGCTCTCTAGTTTCAGCAGGGTTGACACATGGACACGCACAGTTCCTTAGTTCCTTTTACTATCATGATACATGTTTCCATGATCTTTGAGTGCTACCTTATGCTTTATAGACAGAACCATCTGAGATGAAATCTCTAAAACATCAAAAGTAGAAGCTGATCTTTGATGCTCAGTATCTCTGAAGACCCAGATAGAGCCTGTGTTATTCCACCCTCACAGTGTAGCACCACCTCCCCACAGCCTAATTTTCTCTCTTCCTCTCTCAACCCATCTTTTTTATCTCTTGCACCCATTCCTTCTTACCACCCTTACATCTCATTTCCTCACGCTGCACCTCTTTCCCCACTCTCCCTCCCTCCCCTCACCCAGATGCTGTAGAGGAGTCTAAAGCAGAGGAGGCCACCCCGGCAGATGCAGCGGCGGAGACCACCGAGTCCAAGGATGACTAAGGCAAAGTCTAACCTGAAGAATGCAGAGTATGAAGAATAACACAAAAACAAAAATCTTAAAAGGTTGCTCTTTGCCTTCCCAATGTGAAGGCAGTCCGTTTCTATTTGTTTGTCATTTTTTGTGTGGCAATGATTTTCTCATGTTGGGGGAGTTTCCAGCGTGAAGTTTTTTGGCTCAAGCTAATACTCTGAGGAAGTGATGATGATGATGATGATGATGTTGATAAATGATTGAAAAATGATTGTTACCTAATGATAGTGAATAGGAGGAGGATTTGATATGATACATCTTCACTATGTAAGTGGAAAAAGTGGTCGGATTGAGCGCTCCCAACTGGATGTCTACACATTTAACTTGCATTGTGGATGCACCGTACTTTATTTGCATCGCAATGTACTTTCTTAACCACATTTTGCAAATAAAATCTGTAATCCTGCAAATGCACGCACAAAAACGCCGGTTTTAAAATGCAAACCCAGTTTTCAACACAGTCCACATGTCTTGAGAACACAGCGAAAAGGTAACGTACTGACACATCTAATGGATAATAGAATGTATTATTAAATGTGTGACATTTTCCAGTTGGGAAGCCTCATCCTGAACCCAAACACCACATATAGGATAAGACTATTACTCTCTCTCTCTCTTCTGCTTGAGTCAGTCAAGCTTGGTTTACACCCCTTTTACAAACTCTCTGTTTACTCACATATACAGTAATGGACCTGTTGCTATTTAAATGACATGATCATATAATAAACTATGGAAATCAGCTATAGTATTGATGTAACTGGCTCTTACAAGACGATTTGTGTTCTGCCAACCAAACGAGAACAGTAGCATGAACCATCGAACCAGATGCATGATGGGAACTCTCCCTCTGAGAGGAACTTTTTTCGCAGTCACAAAAACTCAAGAGGTGTGGCGGCTTCTTTTTGATGTCTTTGGTGTTGTTATGACAGTTTATATGAATTGGAAAAATACTCTTGCACTGATGTTACGAAGAAAACATAAAAAAAAAAATCAAATGAGCAAACAAAAAATACTTTTCCCATGTTCCAGTGAGTGCAATGTCCAGTTTCAACCTTATCAAGGAGTTCAAACTTGTGAGAAAAAAATATTAAAAACATAAAAATGGTTTCAATGTCTGTTTTCAAAATAAAGCAAATGTGCCAATTACCATCATAAACTGTGGAGTTTGTTCAAAACTGTCTTAAAGTTCAGATTTTTCTTTTCTGGGGGCAAGAAAAGCGTACCACGCATCTATCATCTTACCTGCTTTGTACCCAGTGTCCACCGAGGCAGGGAATACAACCTGGACAGCTTTCAAAATCAGAATCAGAACAACTTTATTTATCCCCGAGGGGCAATTGGAGGTTTAAAATCAGAAGACACACACACCGTACTCTCTCAGACTTACACCTCGGGGCAATTTAGAGTCTCCAGTGGATGTTTTTGGACTGTCCAACTAGGAGTTCCAAGCTCTTCAGCATGAGGCAATGTGTGTTCATCCCAAAACCAGCAGCCTCTTAGCTTTAGTTCTGTTAACAGTCACAGAGTTAAATCACTGTTTAAATCCAGTGTGTATGTGCATATATGATCATAACCAGGACACAAATTATTAACATGGTTTTCAAAGCACCTCCTCATACTTTTGCTGTCTAAATGAGGTAATAGTTTAAAGACAGTGGACACAGCATAATTACGCTTTAGAGGAGCTCAGATAGATCGAGACCCTTGGGGCTTCTATTAGTCTGGTTCAGTGAAAATAAATTAACAACGCCAAGGTTAAGATGATTATCAACTCCAGTCTCATAAATTGTTGTGCTGCATTCAGCTAATGAATGAGGTCTCTGACTAAGGATAATTTCCTACATACTGTAGAATAGTTTCTGTTATTCCATTCCTGTCTGAGTCACACGCTCTCCCACGCCCTCCTCGAAGATGTACTCTCATCCTCAAGACTGAAAGGAAAAAAAAAAAAAAACCTCACATCCCTCTTTTTCAAGGATGAAAATGGCTCCCACACCTTCACTTTTTTCACAAAACAGAATTGACGAAAATCATATCTCCTACCACTGAGATATTTGCGTTCTTCTTGCGGCCTCATTTCCTCAGCTTCATTGTGCGGAGTACAGTGTGTGCTGAGTTTCGGCACTATGGGAGACCGATTTCACATTCGCCTGCTGAGAGCGAAAAGTTTCTTTGTGAATGAAAATGAACAATTAACAGCTCTTGGAGGCTCAAAAAAAAAAACCGGTATATTCACATAGTTAACTAAGTTAATCATCTACTGTATTATCTATAATATACTAACTGCACTAGCTAAATGATTTGAGCTAGTTTTAGTTTTAATCAGTTGCAATATCCATCCATCCTTCCATTCAACCATCCATCCATCCATCCATCCATCCATGCATCCATCCATGATCACTGAGCTGGTTTACATTCACACGCGTTCACAGTTTCCAGTACATATAAAGTACTTATTGTGCTTCCGCCGCCCACTTTCTCCCAGCGGATGTGGGGGTTTCAACTGGGACTGTGCAGCTTCAGGCTTGTTTTTCTAACCTCTGACATCGCGCTCCCTGTTCATCCTGTCACCGGCTAATAACGATGCATGAGTAACACGTTCTCCTTCCGCCCAGTAGGCGAAGTGAGAGGCATTGTTTGGCTTTGAGCGACATCTCGTGGCGAATTGTTTTATTGCAGCAGGCCGCAGGCCCTCCCATGCTGAAAAAAAGAAAATCAGCAAAACTATTCGAGAAGAGAGGAGCTGAATCTCAGTTGTATTTCTCGAACTTTCCGAGGACAAAAGATGTCTTCCAGAGAAAATGTAACAATACATATATTATTTTATTTGCATGTTACAGAGTGAAAAACACATCAGTACCGTGGAGATTCTGCGTGTTTCAAGCTATCCTCGGAAACAAAAGAGGTTACTCCCCATGACATCTCAAGTCACATTCAATTACAGCACATTGAATTCAAACAACTTTATTTTGTGTTATGAACATTTTCTCATATACCTTTATTACATATCATTTTTTAGAAACTGACTGCAATCACCATATGCCATAGTAAAGTAAAATAGAAAAAAAAAGGGACACCGCCGTGTTATAATCCATGACTGAATCTTAAGTTCCCAAAGGGACGTATAAACTTGATAGTTACATTTTCTGTTTAAACTTTTAAATGTTGAGTTGTATAAACACGATCTCATGGATTTGCTGACTTTACAACATTCTACCGTAGAAACGTCGGACTGTATATACACACAGAGGAGAGAACGAAAGAGAGGAGAAAAGGATCTTAACGCAAACCCGATGGTCACGGCTGTAACCGTCTGTGGGAAGTAGAAAGCTAGTTGTCTGGCCCACTCCTCAGGTATCTCATGCCTCGAGTTAACTTCTCAGGTAGATGTAATACTGGACAGTCAAGAGTACACACGCGCACATATGTAAGCCAACAGTGAAGCGATGGCGATGTTTTGAGGCGATGCTCAGTAGTAGTAAACTAGATAGCTGCGTCTACAGGTACCCAGGTCTGTCTGCAGGGGTTGTGTCTGTAGGCTGGTTTCTATGAGCATTGGAAGTATTGTGTGTCCCCATTCCTTTCTGCTTTAGACAGAGCTCAATGGCTTTTATATAAGTGGTCACAGCACCAGTCAGTGCATGCTGGCTAGTTTTAACCTGCCTGGGCACATATCGATGAAGTTTGCCTCTGAATGGTAAAGAATGCAAGAGAAAAGTAGAGGCAATGGAAAATCCTTCACCATAGCATCCTAATAAGACTCCTTGGGCTATTTTTTTCTCGATGCAATGACCTCTACCCATCATGCATCCAAAGCAGGTTACAATAAATGCCGAGCACAATTTGGAGATATTGACCCTGTCCTGGGAATCTGCCAGGGTTCTTTACAATGTGAAACAAACAAAACACACCGAAAAAACATTTCAGTTTGTCTGAAAGTCCACCCAAGGTCAGCCAAGCTCTGCAAGCTCTGAGTTCTTCATGTGAGGCATATTCAGAGAGACTCACTGAAAAAAGACAGGTAGCACAGATCATGGAGAAAAATTGCACCATAGATTCCAGACCATTCGCTTCTTACCGGGGTATGAAGATAGTTACATCTGATGTACTATCATGCTCACTGTGTGCTGGCAGGAGGCTAAGAAGCTGTATGAGAATAAGCAGAAACACCATTGTGGTCGAAAAGCAATCAGGAGTCAGGCTGATCCACATCATATCATGTAGAGAACAAAGAAGCTGAAAATATAAATACAAGCATCTTTTTTTTTACCACTTGCTAAGGTGAAAACAGATGTTGTTAAGCCTGTGACTGATACAGTAAAAGTCCATTTCCGAGGTTTCACTGAAAAGGACATTTCAGGTCGCGCAGTCATGGCCTCAGAATAATTTACAATGAAAACACTGGTTACAGTTTCTTTTCATCCGTGACAGGGATGGCATTAATTACACATGTGTTTACAGTACTGGTGCGACCTCGGCTTGCTTGTTAAGACTAGTACGGGGGTCTGACCGAGGGGCTGGACCCAGCCCGTGCGCTTTTAGTCACCTTAAAGCAGGTCGAGAGAAATGGCGGAGAAGGCAGATACTAGTGCACTGGTTTCAGCAGTTCCTGTCACGATGAGCGATGACCTCTGAGCCGCACCCTGGAGGAGCTGCACAGTTTTGAGGGATCTTCTTCTAAGGTAAAAAAAACCCAAAATGCAGCATGTCCTTTCACCGTGTCTTTGAATAAAATAAAAAAGGATGTAGCGGCCAATGTGTGTGAGATGAGAGAATGTGCTGCAGGACATGTTACCTAATAGTATTTATTGTGTTAAAGAGGCCCATCGACACGGTGGCCTTGGTGGCTATTGAGGAAAAGCATTCAGTTTTCTTTTCTTGCTAATCAGAATTTCCCATTCACTACAACCTCCCAAGGATAGCTCCGATAATAGCCGCACAAAATTGTCTTCTTTTTCAATGCTCGACCACCTTTTAAACACAGAACATCATTGTCTAATGGACCGTAGTTCACATGATAGAGCAGGGTCGCCAGCTCAGGAGACCGACGTCCTCCACAAACCGCTACCCTACTCACAAACATGGACACATAACACTCGGCTTTTCATATAGCATGAGGACAGTGGATTCAAGTATATATACACACACGCGGCTAATATGAATGAGGTAAAGACGGAAAAAAAATAGCCTCAATATCAATATATCATGAACTTTTTCTGCATTGTTTCATATTAAAACACACACACTTCTTTGAAAGAGAAACAAAAACCTAAAAAGTAAGTCATTCATTGGTGTCATACATTTTTATCCAAATTCCAGCAGTATAGAAGAAGGATCCTTAAACTCATGAGCTAAAAGCAAAAAACACTGTCTGTGGTACAGTGGGACTGGACGTGCGGAGCCTAACGTGGTGCAGCCGGCTGCGGAGCAGAGACGGGCTGCACAGTGTGTTTGGTTGGTCGTCAATCGGAGCGGCAGAACAAGTCGCCTTATCATAGAGGAAATACAAAATTTGACTATGTACAGCACGCATCATTATAACCAACGGGTGTTTCTTTTCCTGCGGCGAGAGAGAGAGAGAGAGAGAGAGAGAGAGAGAGAGAGAGAAGAGAGAAGAGAGAAGAGAGAAAAGAGAGGAACTCTTTAGGAGTAAAGGCGGAGTGACTGCAGAGCCACTGAATGCAGATGTAGGTATCCTTCAGCAGATAAACTAATTTCCTCCTGTTTGTTCGGAGCTCAGCGGGACCAAGTCGATTCTATTCACAGCGTCCTCCATTTCTGGGCTCGACAGCAGCAAACCCAGCGACTGCTGCCTCTGGAAACAATATCTTAGGTTACGGTGATGCAGGCTTTAATATCAATGCTAATCTCTCACAGGGTCTGCTGCAGTATTTTCCCTTTGATTTCTTCCGTGTGTTAGTTTGAAATCTATGGATATTTGGCAGATACTTTGCATGTTGCTCATTAATGCACTGGTTAAACACTCGGTTAAATCTAAAATTTAAGTTAACATAACACATCTACAGGAGCAAGAATATAACTTATGCCTTCAGTACTTCTAGACACAAATGATTGTTGGCTGCCCTGTGACTGGGCTGCCTTTGCTTTCATTCCCATGAAGAAAAAAAACAAAAAACAAAAAAAAACATCAAGTCCCCAAACCCGACCCAGACCCAGAATACAAGATATAGCAGAAACAAAGAAGTGCATACAAATTAAAAATAATGCAATTCTTTAAAAGAGCACTGTTTGCTTGTTCTGTCCTTCGTGTAACTGTTTGTTTTTTTTGTTGTTGTTCTTATAACAATTTATTCATAACCCATCACTTTTTCGTTATATCTGTAAGCAGTGCTCGAGAGCACGTAAGGTTTTCATATCATGGAGCAAACAGTCCGGGGGTGGTACAGTTGGTAATAAGGTAGCAATAAGGATGTTGGTGAGTTGGACAGAAGGAGAGGGAGGGAAGGCCGGGAAAGGGGGGGAGGGGGTAAAAGACAGTGGTGGGCAGGGCGATTAACACTTGAAGAAAAGGCAGGCGAAGCAGGCCAGCAGCAGCCACAGTGATTGAGATACACAGGCAGAACCGTTGATATCCCGACCTGTCCCAGGTCCTGTGGAGGGAGAGGGAGATAGAGAGAAAGAGAGAGAGAGAGAGAGAGAGGGAGAGAGAGAAAGGGAGAGAGGTCAGAATCACTCTGGAAGCACAACTTCAGTGACTGCAGTCGCTTCAGACTTTGAGATGTGTTTAGTGACATCTAGTGGTCATACTGTGGTTTTGCCTGACACGATTAAAGAGGCACAGAAGCACTGAGATGCAGGTGAGCAAAATGTCTGACATTCATTCATTTTTTAAAATTGTCTTTAGCTACATTGTACCAGAAAGTGTTGCAGGGTCCCCAGCATACATAGAGAAGGCAATACACACAAAATGAACGGCTGAGAGTCTCCAATCGACCAACACATGCATGAAACCGGAGAACAAGGAGAAACCCATGCAGGCATGTGGACAACATGCAAACTCTGTGTTGACAGACCCTCAATCCTGAGACCTTGCTCTGAGTAAATGCTTAAAGAAAACAACTTCACCACAAGCACAATTCTGAGCTGTGGCGATCTTCACTTCCTGCATGGTGTCCTGCACGCTCTGTGCCAGACTCAGGTTATGATCTCTTATGATCTCTTGTTTCTGGTCCTGCTCTATGTCCCTGACCTCTGGAGGATTCTCCTCTTATGTCACCACCCCCTGGGGGGATCTGGCCTTCTCTGCCACCTGTCTGGCCTCTGCCTGGTCATCATCTCTGTGCAGGCCCCCACGCTGCCTCCCCCTGCTGCCTCTGGCTCAACCTCAGGCTGTTCACCAGGCTGCTTGCCTGAGGTTTTCCTGCTCCACCCTGTCCATCTGTCCATTCTTCAGCTCACAAGCCACTTGTTTTGGAGCAAGCCCTTTGGAAAACTCCTGCTGCGATATCGCTGATTGCAGTTGTTAAAGGGTAAGAAGCTCCACAGCCGGACCCCCTGGATCAGTTCAAGCATGGCTCTGCCTGTTGTAATTCAGTGACACTACAGCTTCGGATCTCCAATAGATCTGTGTCCAGAAATGCAATTTTGTGATGTGAGAAAGGCCAGTGCAATAAAACATGGAGACTTATCTCTCAGCTTTGTAACTCTCTTAGCTTTTTGGTGTAAGCGTGAACCCATTTAGTCTGAGCTGCCCTCACCAATCTCCCAGGTACTCATTACCAGCAAAGCAGTGCTGATAAGCCTCCTGTACACTACCTGCCTAGCAATAAGTGCCAGCCTTGACCGAATGTGAGCAGATTTGAGTATCAGGTAGCTTCGGAGCAGAGAGGAGCTGAGGAAAAATAGGCAAAAGGCAAAAATGAGGCAAAATAAGGCTAAAAACAAGAGAAACAAGACATTCCTTTGATGGTGTGAAACTTAGAAACACATGAATGAATGGCTGTGTTCTTCTTCCTGTCTGTGGAATGAGTGTGAAGTTTGCTGTTTGTTGTTGTTGCATGTAGATCATTTCATCCTTTTTGATGTTTTATTTAGTTTTACATATCTTGTGATAGTGATCTTTCATCACAGAAGTCTATAGTGCATCACATGTAAGGTACACTATTAATGTTATGTCCTCGTTACCTTTTGGGGTCTTTTTCTCTCCACCCTGATAGTGATCTGAGCAGGAAATTGCACTCTGAGCATAAAGTTAGACGACAAGGCAAAACTTCCATTCCAGCGAGCTGAAATTGACATTTACAGAAATGATGGAGACAAATGTGCACCTCTGCATGCTCTATTTTAGGGCGTTGAGAGACGCTTTTGGGTCATCTATCTATTTCTTCAGGCTCGCTGGAAACTTTTGAAGGGCTCACCCTTGTACAAAAGGTCACCTTCCCTCTCCAGCCGTAATCTCAGAAATTCCACGATGACTCAGTTAGTCTTGCTCTCATGCAGGCTCGAGCTAAATCACTAAAATCTTCCACACAGTTGAGCTTTAGTTCACAGGACCCTGAAAACGTTCAGGTTATGCAGTGAGGTGTAATAAAAGCATGCCACTACAGTGAATTTCCTGCCTGATGCGTTTCACTGATTCAACGGGAAACGGAGTTAATATAATTAGCACCTCAGGGGCATTCAGTCTCAATTCGAGTTGAGGGAATGTTTGAGGTGAGACTACAACCTCTCTGTAACATTTCCTACAGTTGTGAGGAATCAGATCCTGACATGTGTCTCGATAAGCCATATTTGCCATCAAATTGAAGGTGCACTCATCCAAAACGAGTTGGTTCTGTACTCACTATAGAGGAAAACACTGGCATTCTGGACACCCAGTCGGTTGGAAGCCACACAGGTATAGTTCCCGTAATCCTCTTCAGTGACATTGGCAATCATGAGAAGGGTGGTGGTGCCAAGGATTTGGATGTTGATGCCCTGGGAGTTGGACAGCCTGGAGAGAGGAGAGAGGCAGAGGTGCGATAACATTAAACAAACAGCAAAGTAATGAAGGCAGGAATGTGAGCGAGAAGTGGTTATATGACTGAACAAATTTAACACAGAATATATTTTATAAAAAAAAAACACATTTATTCATCAAATTAGTCATAACACTTCTGACTTAAAAATAGATGTGATGATGAGTCTACAGCAACCTGGCACAGGATTCAGCTGTTTTATTACACCCCAGAGGTATGATTCTGTTATATCTAGAGTGCACTGTCTAAGATTAGATTTCTGCAAGTCTTGATTATTAATTTTGATTTTTATTAGCTTTTACGTCTGCTGCATTCCTTCAATGTGAAACCATGAATTCATTATGCAATTGGGTAAACTGAAGTCAGTTACACAAGTCAGTATTTTTTTTTGCACGTTCCCCCTACAGGCCACAAGGAAGAACACAGATTCAAGATGCACTTCCTATTTTCATTCATTCATTATCTCAGCCGCTTTATACCCGCTGCTGCTGTGGAAGCTTGTTGGTGATTATCTCCAGCTCAGAGTATTATGTCTGTCGTCCACGGTGTTTGAAGTGCTGTATGAGATTCAATCGTGAGTTACTCTGTCATCAGCTTTTGTGATTTCTCCAGTTCAGTCAGGTTCAGTCAGTCGGTCTGTCAGTGAACTTTCCGAGTGTAGGTGTTGTTGGGGGGAGATAAGCCCTTCTCATTAACAGCTCAATACAGTTCTACATTTATAGAGCGATCCCCGACCTTTTGGTTGTGTGGTGAACAAACAGAATGGGTAGTTTTCGGGGAGGCTGCATCTCTCTCCAGACTGTGACTGGTTTATGCTAATCACAGAAATACAACCTTTTTCTAATATCACCTCTGGCTAGGTGCTGGATTGGCACACGCCTCATACCACTGAAGCTGTTCTGTGCAGGGCAGCTGCCTCAGAAATATTCAAATGACTCAGTAACTAAATGATCGATTTCTCTTTTATTTTACTTCCCGTTGTCAAACAAACAAACAAACAAACAGCATCATTGCTATTCAGCTTTTGGAGCAAAGTTTTAGTATGCTGTCGAAGTACTTCCCTGCGCCAGTGGGAGTCTTAATAACTGAACTTCTGACAATCAATTTTGTCAACCTTGAACCTCTTTCAGCTCCAGTGAATCAATACCGTTTGCTGACTCAGGTCGACGAGCCGTTCTTTACATGATCACAACCAAATAAAGCTCTTTTAATAACAGCCAGCGCATTATGCATTCTGCTTGTTCTGGGCTGATTGAGCCGTTTGGTATCATGAATGAGGTGACTTAATCCTGCTTAAGTCTGGGTAATGTGGTAATCTGAATTTGAGCAGGAGGGTGGATAGGGGGAACTTTATGCTGACACACACTTGGGTGGTGGGAAGTATTAACATAAAAGAGAAAAAAAAACGCACATCAGGCACAGCATAATTTGGCTGGCTGGGGAGTGGGGGCTTGATAAAGTGCTGAGGTCCTTCCCAAAGGGAGTGATGTTAGCGTGTGAGTGTGAGAGTGTTTGTGTGTAAACTAGGGAGACCTTGGGGAGGCCAAGTGGTCCCACTTCATCTAGAAGCAATCCGTCCTTCCCATCGTGATAAGGCCAGCAGCAGAGAAGTGTCTGCACCAGAAGCCCTGCTGCCCTCGGAGCACACTGAGAGACCCAGATAATACACACCACCACAGGGATCCAAGGGCGGATAGCTATTTTTTCTATAGATTAGAGTGCATAATTGTGGTGCAGCAGTGGGGGGGGGGGGCAAAGTGACCCGAACAGGTAAAGGAAGCAGAAGTGTCTTTTGTTTTGGCGTCTCCTCGCACGCAGGCTTAGAGGTCAAACCGCCTGCAGCAGCAAACTGGAGTGCAGACACCTGGATCTCCAGCCTCCCAAAGGCCGTTGTCCTTTCCATCAGCACTTATCAAGCCTGACGCTTCCGCTTTAACTTTTAATGCGCTGGCACACGCAGACCTGCAGCCGGTAACTCCGCTCACTTTTGATTTTAAGTTCATGCTCAAAGACGCCCGCACCCCTGCCAGCATCTTCATCTGGCGTAATAGACTGGAATACATTATCTGGGAGGATGGCAGAATCGGTGCCCGTCAACCTTTTCCCAAATGCTCTGCGGCGTCTTTGTGCCTCGCTCAGCGTCCTTCCTCACAGGCAGAGGGCAGCAGTGCGCTTTGCGATACCACCGCTCATTCCTTGGTGCACAGAGCCGCTCTGCTACATTAGACCTCAGATTGAAATGACTCGACCCCTCTATTTGGCAGAGGGCAGGCGGTGCGTGCGTGGGGCCTGTGGTCGTGGGCCGGCACAGATGAAAGACCAGGTAGAGCCATCAGACGGACAGATTTGACTCTGTCGCCTGTGGGAGCTGAAATCCAAAGTAGGTTATCACTGCCAGAGAAAGTGACAGGCGTGTTATGATTCAAGGCTGATGATAAATAAAATCAAGTGCAGAGTCCTGCTGAGACTTGTAACCCAGCGATGATTGAAAACGGTCCGCTGGCTGTCACAGCCATGTATCAGCTGACAAAACAACAAACACATCTGTCCGTCATGTTGGAGAACGACTCTCTTTGCACTTTCTCATGTTAAAAAAAATGGATGTAGTGCACAAAGAGCAGGAACACAGACTGCACACTTACATACAACTGGACTGTTTTTGCTTCTCCCTTTGTTCAGGAGACAGAACAAAGCTGAGAGGGACACCAAGTCACATTTTTCTTCAAAGTCCATCATGAGAGGAAGCAAAAAGCGGGGCGGGCTCCGGCAGCCAGGCGGTAATAGGTATGAGTTAAGGAGCTGCAGGGCCGTCCCTTTAAGATCACGATGAATCGGTTTCCTCTGAGGCTGATTGGCTCTCTAAGTGCCGTGAAAACTCTGGAGCCAGACATATGATGATTTATTTATTGGGTTATGTTTCATCAGCTGAGGTGGTCCACATTTTCCTGCGGACATTAAGAGTGACGGGACGGGTGCCGGCGCGCTGCACGGTTCAGCGAGTTAAGCCTCCGCAGTCGGAGGGGTGAGGAGCACACTCTGCAGCCCAGTTTGTTCCCCGGCTCCTGCCAGGCAGTTTGTTTGAACTCTGCAGTGTTTACTCTTTGGTTTGTCGGGGGAAGGTAAGAGCACTGCTTTCTCTGACTCGATGTCTCCTTAGGCATCCCCGGAGAGTGGTGGAGGTGGTTTGTTTGTTTGGGGTGACATAACTCACACAGAGCAAAGTGAATATGACGAACCGGACCTCATTGAAATAATCTTGTTTGGACCAAGGGGTGAGGTTTCACTGAAAGTGTGTAAATTATCACTGGGGAATAGGAACACCCACTTATCTTATCCAGAAACAGAATAATCAGACACAGGAGTACTTACAAATATAATAAGGGATTAAGGGGAATGTTTAATTAATGTAAAATACAAAGATAAATCCTGCACCAGTGATTATAATCTGCGTCATGAGAGTTTAGTTTGTTTTGTCATGACACTGTTAAAAAGAAGGGATTAAAAGGGTTTAATTCAACAAGGTACCAAAACAAAACTGTGCGTCTGAAAATGTATAAAAGCAAACCAAACGTTGTTTGAGTTTCAGACTGGAATAATGAGATCAGTCAAATCCATCAGGTCTCATTTTAACTAGAGCAGTTAGAGCGGGTTTCGACGACATCTGATGCTTTTAATTATGTGGGCAGAATCTGCCTGGACACGGGATCAAAGTCAAAGGACTGAAATGTTGTATCTCCAGGTTAATTGCAAGTGATTGACCTATGGAATGGATTCCTCCCCTGCACAACAAGAAAGTGAGAGAGCGTGTAAGTGAGACCCACTCATCCTCCCTGCCAGAGACAGCTTTGGTTTGCTCTGTTCCTGCAGGGATTTGTTTTAACTTTCGCAACCAATATAAAGCAGGAGACACGGTCTGACTGAGTTTGTTAAGCCCCTCTCTCAGACAGCGATTGCCCAATGGCTAAACGGCTTAATAACCAGAACATGGCTGCTCCGTCGGGCTCTGGATCTCTGTGCTCGCTTGGCCTGTGAGCTGGCGGCTGTGGTGGGATCGATACCACGGCCACTGGTTGGGTGATTTAGGCAGTGATAGAGACGTTTCAGTGAGGTCATTTAATTACTAATATGTGCACACATATGGCAAGAGCAGCTCTACTGCTGATTTGGAAAATGCATCTTATGCACATGCTCATTTTCAGAGCTAAAAGTCGACTTTGTTTTCAGCCGACTCACAGAGCTGCTGCTGTCCAACGGGCACAGATGATAAAATCTGCCAGCAAAAGTTCAGCCGGCAAAATCAATAGTTGTCGGCTTGGAATAAAAAGACTGCTTTTGTCCATTTCTGGAGCAAGGAAGTCTTTTTTTTTTTTAAAAATAAAGAGAATCTGGCGGAGTGAACCTGGCCCTCTCGCCATGTACATGCCCCATGAGAATCAAAAGCCTGGCAGCAACCGGGACTTGCATTTTCTCTCTGTGATTCAGACGCAGATTTCAGGTGTTGACGGGGTTAAACTGATTAGAAAAAGGCAATCTGTGGTCCCACTTAACAAGCAGGTAAATAAGACACAACAGGCTACAGTGCATTAGCTTTGATCCCTGCGGTGGGGGACGATAAAATTAACTGACCAAGCAAGGATAAATGACATTATTATGGTGCATTAACGTTGTCATCCAAGGAGAAAGTGCAATAACACTTCCCAGTGCTGCGCATAGACAAGGGGCCAAGAACAGGCATGAAGCCAAAATCCTCCAGGGGGACAAAACAACTGAGATGGATGGAGGTTGGAAACAACAGATAATGCAAAAATATTTCAACGACCATAAATCTTTTCTTTCCAAGCACCCGCCTGATAGGCCTATTACTTCAGAGACCGTATCCCTGATAACACTTGTGACACTCCTCCCCCCAATCTTCCGTGAACTCGCACTGCTATAGTGTGGATGCGAGGGAAAATACAGATCGTGGCGCTCAGCTTGCACATTTTTCTCATCATTGGCTGTTTCGAGCTGCTCTCGGGCCGACTCATGTGGCGAGTTCAGAGCAGGAGGAGGAACCTCTCGGGGTTATTGAATATGTCAAAATGCTGAGACTGAGATGTCACCTCCTTTCAATGTTATTGCATTTTGATCTTCAAGTGTTCCCCAGACACATGGGTTTGACACTTAAATTGATAGCTTTCCTGCGAACATCTGCGTCTGGCCGCACGTTTTGCTATTTCACAGGGGACAGTTCAGTGCTGGGGGACTGATTTCCATTTCAGTGGAATTACTTGTGCAGTGAGAGGAGGGTTACTCGGATTCTTGTGACTACACTATGAATTTCATGCAGGAAAAAATACCCTGATCTTGTTCTCTTTTTCTCTCCTTTCTCTCTGCCTTTCAATGATCCACCGCTGTCTTACAGCGAAATGTGCAATTAACACTGGAATAACAGCCCTGTGAGTGATTAAGTGGGTGATTAGTCATTATCAAACTTCTCAGATGATGTCATCAAATTAACATTGGGGTGTGACAATGGGACCACTGTGAAGCCAGATCCAACAAAGGAATCAAAGAGATCCATTATAATTATGGAGTAAAATGATAGGGAGCGGGGCTGGCGCGAACAGAGTGATGAAGCAGCTGCCACATTTGGGAGACGAGGAGGAAGTCACTCAGGGGAAAGCATGGAGGCCCGGCCGTCCCATGCTGGACCTCTGTGTGCTCCTGAGCAATCGGTGCTCAGAGATCAGCACTAATCAGAAATATACAACAACACAATTTTTATATAGTCAAAAAATGCCATTCATTAATTTTCCCCTTAATTGTGCTGATAATGGAAAACAGCAGAGCCGCTTTGCAGCTGTCACGGTCACGCCTAAGTAATTTCAATGTAAATCTCATTACTTTCCCTCGCTATTACCTCTGTCACAGAGGTTACGTTTTTGGAGTGGGTCGTTTGTCAGCAGGATCACGGGCAGGCTGATTTTCGTGAAACTCTGAGGTAGGGTGCAGCGTGGGCCAAGGAAGAGGCCAGTAAATTATAGAGCACATCTGAATGGGTAGAGAAACTCTCAATTTCACGAACAAGGCACCGTGCCTCATCGTGTGCATAAATGCTGTACCTCTCGCTCAATGCAAACTCAGAGAGCACTGAACGACTCTGCTTTTCTCAGACTCCATTTTCTTAACCTGCTTCATGCCTAGTTGGTGTCACAAGGTCTGCTTGAGCCTAAATAAAGGCAGGGAACGCACACTGGACAAGTCCATCACAGTCTCCAATCAGCCTTAACATGCAGAGTCTACGTAGAAGGTACGTTGGTCTAACAACTGAGCCCTCGGAGGAAAGATCGGTTATCTCATCGCTGCCCATCATCACAAATCATAATGTTTCAATACATGAGAACGGCTTGATGGGTCCTGGTGCCAAAAGGTTGCAGCGTGTTGAAGCTGTTGTGATACCGATGCGGTGAATACGACGGCATCGCTCACTCAAAGACTTTGTTGCTTCCAGTAATTCAGCATGTAAGAGTGAAGCTGTTTGTCCTGGAAGCATTACAGGAGATCATTACAGAAATACGTCCCACGTCAGAGGGCCACTCCTGCAGCTGACATGTTTGTTACACAGGAGGCTAATGGCGGTACTCTACTTAATGGCTTGTCTGACTGGTTGTACACAGCCCGCGTCTCTGCTCTCTTTGCCCTTGGTGAGAACACAGCGTAAACAATGCGCATAGGACTGCATGTGAAAAGCATGTCGGTGAATAAAATAAGTTCTTTCCATCTCTTTACATCTGAGGTTAACGGTGATTCCTTTATGCCTATATCTCTGGAAATGTGTGAGCTGGTTTAACTGAGTGCAAATGTGTGTCGGGCCTTACCTTTTGTCATCTCTGTACCACTCAAACTCTGGAGTGGGCACAGCGGTGGCGTCACACTGAAGGGTCCCCATGCGGCCCACCTGGGTCTCCGAGCTCTGGGTCTTCTTTATTGTCGGAGGGTCTGCAGAGTCACAAAACAATGACAAGAGCTCTCTTTTTTTGTCAAGTCTGAAAAATGGCTTTGTTACAAGCTTGGGGCTGAAGAAAACTGACATATGATGATAAAGCTCTATTTGGAATCTTTTGAGCAAACCAACAAATCACTGCGCATACAGTACACAATGATTTATACAAACATCGAAATGGCCAGACATGTGTGGATTAATGTCCAATTCCCATTTAGGATTAAGCCCTAAGAAATCCTTTAATAGGGAAATCTTTATCATTTAATTCCGGTACTCAGACTTGGCTTAAGTACAGTTTGGGCAAACAGCCATGTATGATTTGTTCGGATCAAAGAGAATTCCATAACTCCTCAGGGGGACGAGGAGGGGAAGAGTTGATTTGTGATGTTTCATGACCACCGGGAGTAGAC
Organism: Karalla daura; assembly: GCA_029224185.1. Classification (NCBI taxonomy): domain Eukaryota; kingdom Metazoa; phylum Chordata; class Actinopteri; order Chaetodontiformes; family Leiognathidae; genus Karalla; species Karalla daura. The sequence goes on from CM055198.1 coordinate 6,278,211, forward strand.
GTGTACCCTCGACAAGACGTAATTATGATCTTGTTCTGAAATGCTAAGTGGGCCTTAAATGTCGACGTGGGAGCTGTAGATCTCTCTCTCTCTCCCTGGATTCATCTCGAGGACACTGAAGTGTGCACCAAAACTTTCAAGACGCAAGATCTACATATGTCCACACTAAATGCCAGACTTGACTTTTATGCACTTTCAGTGTGTGTGTGTGTATGTGTGTCAGCTCCTGAGACACGAGAAGCGGTGGAAATATAAATGGGCGTTTATCGGACGCCTGCCGTTACTTACAGTTGACAACCACGTTGACGTATTTGACATCCGGAGTGGCCACGTCGTTACTGGCCTTGCATTCGTAACGACCCGCTTGGTTTCGCATGATGCCTATAATGTCCAGGTACTCTTCACCATCCAGGGGCTCTGCTACAGAGACATGGGTGACAGGGTGAAGAAGGAGAGGAGAGAGGAGGGGTGGGAGTGAGTGGGGGAGAGGGGCAGAGAGAGGAGCAAAAGGAAAGAAAATAAAAGAAGGTTACTGTCAGAGCCACATGATTGTCTTTAAGTTTCTATAGCTTCATTTCCAGGGATGTGAAAAGTCTCCCCTCCACTGTTCACACTGAATTTAGATTAAGTGTCGGCACACTTACGAATGATGTGTTGCCCATGTTGCAGGTGTGTGTTACATGGGTGAGAAGCCTGCTGTGATAGAAACGTGATAATTGCTTGGGTGTGGAGATGCCCGATATGTTGCAGCAAAGCGAATGTCAGTCATGGATGTTGCGAGAAGTGTGAAAAATGTAAGTAAAAATTGAGAAACACATATGCAGACATACATAGACACATACATACACACAAATCCCACCAGACCCTCAGTGAAGCGGTGATGCTTGGTGCTTCTGAGAAGTTGTGTAAAGTTGAAAAGAAAGTTGTAGCAGCAGAGGAGAGTTTCCCTACGACAAGCTACTGGTTTGAAACAGTCAAACACTGGGTCCCGACGAGAGGCTAAATAAGTATGGCAGCAGTCTGAACTGCAGTACGCTCTCGATGGGATCTAAGTTCAGAGTCAGGTCGATTAAGACGGGCTCCATCCTCTGAATACACTTTTGAACACACGCCGATTGGCTGTTTATCTGAACGCCGGGATTTTCAACTGGAGCATTGGATCAACAGATGCCAGACAAAAGAGCCAGCGCAGAGTGAGACAAAGCAACGGTGACTATCGCACCGATATATGACTAATTGTTCAATGAGCAATCAGCTAATTAGCCATGTACGTTGTCTCATTAACACACCCGCTACGTCTTATTACCGATCCACGGGTGGGTCAGGGGGATCAAACCACAAAGCCTTTGAGGCGCCGCCATATTAAACGCACTCCGTCATCTGTCACGTCTAAAGATAGAACAGTCGAATTTTAGTACATTTGTGGGAGCGAGACAGCAATTAATTCCACCTAGATGTGATAATTAATGCTGCATGTATTAATAGCTTGTGTCTGAACATTACACCATGGGCGTGATTTACAAAATCTTTGCGTGTCATTATTTTATGCAGATTGGAAATATCACGCACAACGATTCATCAAACCCGGAAACGATTGCGGTGACTGCTTTTGCGGCTAAAACTTGTCTGAAAGGAAGATGCAAAACCTCCCAGTTTGACGCACAGTGGCTGCAGAAAACAAATTTTGATTCTGAATTAATTGCTGTGAGCTGTTTATGGTGCGTTTTATTTTCATTCAAAAAAAGCGAAAGGATACAGGGAAATAAGAAGTTATGCATGGCGAACGTGATTAAACATATTTTTCAAGAATAACCTGTCAATATGACATCTCTGTGGCTCTGTTCTCTGGGTTGTTTTTTGCACATAATTAACAGCACTATTACGCAGTGTGCGCACTGGTCCTGCGCTCTCTGGTCCTCCACCTCCCTCTCTCTCCTGCCTGCTCCAGTGCCCCCAGTCCCTCCAGTCCCTCCAGTCCCTCAGCTCTTAGGCTGATGGAAGAACCGGCCACTGACTGCACCGCAGCTTCCTCTCCTCCAGTCAGTGACTGTATGGCCATCGCTGGTCCAGACAAGGCGCTGACCAGCTGCCCGCACGAGCCAAACTGGCTATACTGGCCGCTGCTCGCACCTCTTGCGCAATTGCCCCTGATCGAGAGCAGCAAACTTTTTACTTTCTCCTGCCAGATGTGTTTGTTTGCCTCAGCCACAAGGACTTCCAACTCCAGGGAATCAAATTCATTCTTGCTTTTTCTTCTGCACTCGCTATGATGGAAAGGCTGACAGTGCGCAAACTCCTCATTTACATACTGCTGTTTGCACCTGTGTCACTGCGGCAATTTCTCTGAGTAAATCACCGGCAAAACACGCGCAAACCAAGCACGCAAAATCTTACCAGGAGCACACAATTTAGCGCCCCTTATTTGGGATCTTAGTAAATCAGGCCCCATGAGTACAGCATCTTCATTTAAGCTGCATATCAATTCTAGACAGATTTAAAGGTGAGAGTAGTGGAAATTGCAGATACGCAATACAGGCTCATCCGTATGTAACCAGAATATTTCTACAGAAAAACGCAGTCGATGTTACTGAATAAGGGAGTCTCCTTGGCCCCCCAGCAAATGTAATAATCACAATAGCATCGACTGATGTGGCCCCCAACTTGAGGAAATACAGAGATAGAATCTTAAGCCGTGGAAGTAAACTGCACAGAGCACATCTCTAGGGTGAATAGGAGAAATGCAGTCTTTGTAGCAGTAAATGTCAGCCGTCGCAATTGCGGGCAACTTCACGCTTGTGTTATGCACGGGAGGCCACGGTCTCAGTGCAAAGGAAGTGCTGCGACCTGAGAAATGAACCAGCAACAGCTGGGATTCTGATCTGGGAAAACAGCTGCTCTGGCTCGGTGAGCGGGCAGGAATGCTGTGCCATTTCACCCCATAAAACTCACAGAAAAACAAGCTGACAGCGGCCCGAAAAGATCATCTTGACCAGGTCCTAACTCCAGATGCCAAAAACCCAATCTGGTCGCAGTGTTTGAATTTGAACTAGATGATCCGAATCAAGTGTACGATAGCGATGGAGGTCGGCTGATGTAGCATTATTTCATATTGATTGAAAGATCAGTGGGATCATGATCAAAGTCTAAAGCAGATCACAGTGTTCTGCACTCCCTGGACGGACTGCCCGGGTAACGTGATTGGAGGGGTATGATTGAAAATCTGTTGCCATGGAAATCCCATTGAAGCTCAATCTCTTCTTCGGTGCTTGGGTTCGGTGCTGGGTAAAGGGGGAGCGAGGGAGAGAGAACCAGGTGACGGCGAAGATCAAAAAACAGAGAGCAGAGAGGAGAATTTAAATGAGGGATGAGAGGAAATGGACAGTGTTTTCTTTCTTTTGTGAGCGCGGCAATTAGCCGTCGGCGGCATGGCCTGGCGCGCACACAGAGAGCGACTCAGTCATGACGGCGCGACGGGCCACGCATGCATTGTCTAAAAAGAAAAAACAATTCACAACAATGCAACATTTCACTCATCTTTGTCTGCGCCCACGGGAGAGCACAGAGCATACGGAGTGTGTGCTTTACATGTAATCTGCTTCATGAGGAATAATGAAGATAGATTGGTTAATCCTGTCCGAGGGGAATTGATTAGAGCGTGTGTACAGTATGTGTGCGCACGTGTACGCCCACATGCTCCCGCCGGTCTGTGGAGGCGTTTGCGTCTCTGTGGTGACGAGGAAGCGTGCACGCACAAACTGAGAGGTGAAGACGTCTCTGTGCAGGTTTTCAGGGAGCACCAAGAGCAGCGACTGATTCGAAGTGTGCATGCTCGAAAAGCCCCACGAATCCCAGCATTACACGTTATTATATCATCCTATTTTTATGCTAATCTGGATAAAGGAAGGAGAGCAGTGACAGGGAGCAAAAGAGTATATTAAGCATTATGCATTTCTATTATTTCTACAAAGACACGTTACTCGGTTGTTATGACAGTTCAAGCATGCCGATGTTTTGCAGTTGTAATGGCATAATTTGAATCTTAATGTAGCATGTTAAAATGAGTATATTTCATAACTGGCACTTAACATGAAGCAGCTGGTGTAGATGGGGATCATCCATTCCAATGACATGTGGTCATTAAATGGTGATGGAGTGTCAAAGGATGACCCTCAGCCATTGGGGACTCATCCTCTAAACAGAAAAAAACGGCTGTGCATGGTGACATAAGCGACTGTGGTCAAAATAATATCAAAATAAAGTCAAAAAAAAAAAAGTACTGGTGAATAGTACTGTGCAGAAAGACGGTTCTGGCTTTGAACCGAGGTGTGCCTGTATTGAGTTCCCCATCTAGGGTGTAATCCCATATGCGACACCACTGGCTGCAAAAGCACTTAAAATAATGCATGGATGGAATTACCTCTAAGTATACATAGGCATTAGTTTCATCCACATTTTCCTCTACAGGCCTGAATCCTAGGGGTGCTGGCCCATAGCATTTATGGAGCGGTACTTAAACGGAGGATATACTGCGTCAACAGGCTTGAGGAGATCCCAAGCACTCTGTTCGTCCGCCGCCTCTCGGGTACGTTCAGTACCTGGGGAGAGCTATCCGTGAGCTTCCTCGAATCGATGAGAGGAAAGCCTCGCACTATTTTTATCATCAAAAACAAATACCGTGCTAGATGTGTGTTGCGGTGGAGAGCGGTGCTCCGCAGAGCCTCACAGAACAAACATAATTTAGCTGCACACAAGAGAAGAAATTGGCTACAGTTGTCATTAAAGCTGATTATAGTTACTGTTGATTCTCATTTCGCTGTAGGGCTTCAAAGAATTAAAAAAAGTGCTGTCACAACACATTGATATTGAAAATTTGATTAAAACAATAAATCATTTGGCTGGAAGACTTATTACGTAAGACACATAGCTAGCTAGCTAGGCATAGAAATAGATGACTTGACTTGACAAACAGAGATACATTTTCACACACGCACACACATGGCTGATGCCCCTTCCAAATGTAAATGTGCGAACGCAGGTCAGAAATTGAATTCCTGCCAAACAGTTGTACATTTGTTGCACATGCTTTGATTACAGTCCCATGCTGAAATCCTCCTCTCCAACTTTTCTCCCGGTGTACTCAGAGTAAGGGGCATGCCAGTGTCAGCAGCCTTGAGCTACTCTAACAATAGATCTCACAGGGGGAATAGGTAGCAAAATGCATTTTCTATTTCCTACTCTGAGAGAACAGTTGTAACTGCAGGAGAGACTCGTGGTTGCAGAGGATGTTTTAGACCACCAAACTGTGGCGATTTCACAGATGAAGCACCCCCAGGCCATTAAGTATTAACTAAATATAATTTTTCTTTGTTAAATAGATGCTCCATCTTGCACCATCACTTGCATGCAGCTATCATAGCGCAATGAAAATGGACATTTTTCTCTCAGTGGTCCAGATGTTATGCATGCTTGTAAGCCCACTTTAGGGGCTGTGTTCTAAATCTAGAATGAAACTGTTTTATGATTATCAGAGACGATTGTGTAACCAGCCTACAAAAACACGTAACCTCGTTGTTTTTGTGGAGAGTGGGAAAAAAAAAGGTAATTAGCAAACATTGTTTTCAGAGAAAAGTGCAATGTGCGAAAGTGACATGCTGCGAATTTAACCCTGAAGAGAGGAAAATAAAAAAGAAAGAAAAAACAAAACAAAACAAACAAAAAACATCCTGCTTATATACATGCAATAATTCAGATTACAGGAAAACATCCTCTAATGTTTTCCTCTAACTTATCCAATAACGTGCATCACAGCAGTTCTTCAGGTCTACTGAAAGCATTTGCGCCAGCCTGTCTCCACTGCTATTATCACCTGGAGGCTAACTGGAAAACCGGATGAAAAGGATGACAGTGACGGCTCGTCAATTGTTATTGCTATCCAGTTCTCCAATTTGGTCACCAGACATTTAAAACTGCTCTTCAAGCCCCTCTTGGACACCTCAAACTGTCTCTCTGCCAGCCTCTAATTCACCATGCAGCCTCACACTAGCCATGCTGAGAAGACAGTGCATATAATTGCTGCCTTTTTCCTCACATTATGCTGTTGAAAGCCCTGTGGCCTTTGGGGCTGTGCAGCAGCAGGCTTTTGTAAGCGAGTTGACTTGCGGAGCCTGGAAGGAGCACACTTACACAACTGCCTGCTGGATACTGATTTGCATTGCGCTGGCAGCTTGAGGTTGCCGGGAACCTCTATGAGTTTCCCGCGTCAGTTTCTCCGTGGGAGTGAGGGACAGCGGAGGGATGCGACACACCAGCGCGCATTCTGTCGGTCCACATGTGTGCATGTGCCCCACCTGCACCTCCTCCTCCTCCTCCTCCTCTCTCTCCATGAGAGAGAACCGGGAAGGGGAGAGTGTGGGAAAGACGGAGGAGGTGTAGGGGTGACGGCCGCGAATCACAAACCAGCGTTTTCTGCTGGCAACTGGATGACGCTCATTTGCATATCCTCATGCATCATTCATCAGCATCATTTCACCACAGTGTGAAACATTACATTTATTTTGCAAATGCTAATTTATGTTAAGCGGCAGAACTGAGGAACTGCAGGTGGAATGCAAAGAGTCGAGTAGCACAACAAGACCCTGCGACGTTCACATTTCCCTTTGTCTGCATGAGAGTGACGTTAGATGCTGCTGTCCATGTATGTGCATGCACACACACACACACACGCCCCCTCTACTGTCTGGACCTTCAGCCATGTGTGTGTGTGTACTTGAGGATGTGTGTGACACTGACTTGTGGCCGCCATCCCCCTGTCAGAGATGCTTTGATTTAAAGGATGGTCAACACTTAATTACTGAGTCTCCTCATCAGCACATCACTCACTCTGGAGATAATGTCAGAGGGAGAGAGCTCGGGAACTAAATGACTCATACAGTAAGCTCACCTCCGAGGGACTCTGCGCTGCTGTCATACGAGCCTCAAGCTTCAGTTTTTTTACTATTGTACGAGCGTTAAATAACAAATGTAACAAATGTAAATGCGCATTTCTCTGGCGTCGGTGAAATCAGTGTCTTGATTCCTTTGGAACGAAAGTGCCAAAACCCCCCCTTCGCGAGACATGTGCCTTTTTGTTGCCTGAATTCTCGTGCCCCATCGCGCTTGGCGGCAGAGACATCCGCCGTGAAACAGTATCTTTTCAGTGGGCTGAGGACAAAGGAGAACTTCCTCTCCCTGTTCACAAGCCACTTGCCGCCACGGCGGCTGGTGGCACAGAAACAACACAGGTGTTGAGCCAAAAACAAGACGGCTGCTTATTTGCCGCTTCTTGAGCCGAAGAAATGATGCACACGGTGGAGCGGTGCAGCAGTCTGTTCTCCTGAACGCCGTCATTCCTCTCTCTATCTCATTTGCCCGCTCTCTGATTCTTTGTCTTTGTCTTTTTTTTTTCTTTTTCGAGGCAAGCTTTGGAGTTTCTCTCAGTGTGGCAGCACATTGTATTGCACAGTACAGCGTTCGGTTACTTGTCCTATTCAAGTCCGCGGCTTCTAAAGGAGATTAATTGTTGATAAAACAGAATAGGGTTTAGTGATTGAATTCTCGTGAGAGCCCGGTTGGGATGTCTGCTCCCTCTTACGCTTAGTTGATAAACGGATCGGGCCTGGTGAGACAAGTTCTCATCGCTGTCTGGATAGATCCAATGAGCCAGTGCTTGCCAAGGGAGAAGAGGCTCCGCATTAAGCAAAGAGACCAAGGTCAGAACTGCAGCAGCACCGGGTGTATCTGCACTGTCTCTAGTCCATTCGCAGTCATGCATCCTTCACACGCCCACACTTCTTACTGGTTCATGTGTGTTTGCCCGGAGGACAAAACAAAAAAAAAAACCACTACTCTCAAAATGTCATGCCATGCTCCTGGTTGTAGCAAATTGCTCTTTAAACAGAAAAACATTTAATTAACATAGAACAACATTTTTAGCATGATTGCACTTGAATGTTTTTAAAGTTTCTGTTATTTATTCATATTCTGTCTTCAGTGTTTTTATATGAGCCTGTCAAAGATGAATTACTGTCAATCTTGACAGACACTAAAGTTTATCTATGCATCTATCTATCTATGTATCTATCTATCTGTCTGTCTGTCTGTCCTGTCTACTTAACATGAGAGATAGATGTGACAAGATGACAGCACACTTGAACACATGTCAAATTCTTTCCAAGGAGGGTGATAAGACAGCCTTTTCCTCGCAGTGACAGCTGGGAAAAGGTTTGAGGCTTGGCTCCAGGAACAGATCGTGTCAAAGCATATATGTAAATATGAAAGTAAAGATATGTGTGTGTCTGTGAGTATGTGTGTGCGTGTATGTGATGAGGCGTGTTGCTAGCAGGCCAAGGCTGTATCACTGTCGGACGCACTCTTCACTCCACGGCCATGACTCTTTCTCTTTTCTTTTTTTTACACTCAGCAAAGCCTCTGCATAATCGCTTGTAAATCACCTGCCTCTTGCAAAATGACATCTTCGCTCTTCTGTAGCGAACATGACAGGTGTCAGAGCTCCATGCAGCACACGTAGGGCTGATTTACAAGAGGGTGCATGTTCTTGCCAAGCCTTTGATGAACAAACTTTGAGGAATTTGAGCTTGTAAAGTTATGAGAATAAAGTACTCTCCTCATAGGACACTGCGGACAAAAAAATAGAAGAGAGTGAGTGCTGGTAGGTGAGGACCCAGCCACTGACTTTGAGAGTAAAACACCAGAAAACATGATTAATACATACCACAAGTGAAGAGGGTCATGTCTGTGGATTTGGTTTTTTGCACTTTTCCTCTTTTTGGATTATACTAATCAGTTTCCCTTTTCCCTCTTCAATCCTGACCTTTCTTGTGTACTTAAGTCCTGTGTTATTCCCTGAGTGTTTGCCAGATTGCCTCGGTGTCTCCTTCACTTTATCCTCCAATATTTTTGCACCTGTTTTGCTTGACTCCATGGTTGACCTTATGTCTCTTCTTTTTGGATTTTGGATTCTTGCCTGGTCTCATTTTTTGGATGTGTTTGCTCACACTGGACTACCACATCTTTTTGACCCATGCCCGGTGACTTTGAAAGTTTTAGGAACTCCTTGCAGAATCTCTGCATCAAACCTGCCTGTCTGCTGTCTCTCACATTTTGGTAGGTTCAACTTCATCGTCATAAAGTCAACGGACCCTCAGAATAGTTTCAGTCCTCCATGGTAAATACTGCACAACATCTTGAGCAAGAAACTCTCAGTCACAACACTCCTATACTGTAGGTTGCTTCTTCTTTTTTGTGATTTTTGCTTAGTTCAGAGGCCCTGTTATTCATGTTGTTGTTGTTTTTCTCACTTGTTAAAATGGGGGAGCTCATCAGTATGGCCACTTTCTTTCAGCACATCTACAGAGCTACTCTGTAGCTCGGGGACATGTTAAGATGAGGTGAAAGTGTTAAATGGAGAAAACATATCCAGTCAAATAGTCTTTATTGTTTGTTTTGGACTGAGATGAATGACCTGGGGGCAAGCTGATGGAATTGTCTATGTACTGAAAAACACTGTCTTGATGCCTCCTTTTTGAATGCTTAACATCTACAACAATAGACCATTGTTTATAAAAGTAGCAGTGATAATTTGTGCTGCAGCAAGATTCAGAGCAGCCCACGACACAGCCATTAATGGCACCCATCATCCTGTTAGTCATCCAGAGTTGCTGTTCAACCACAGCTTGTCATTACTGTCACACAACTCTGTAAGCTGCTGTAAGGGCAGCAGATGCTTTGTGCTGCGACAGTCTCTTAAGCCCCAAGTCCAAAGGAATTCTCCTTCACACCTCTCATTTTCCTTCAAGGTCAAGGAAGAGTGGCTGGGATTAGAAGGCAAGATAGACAATCCCAGCACAGCTCCTGCAAGCACCCGCCTCCCCTGCCTTTGTTTCCTCAGCTTGTGGAAAAATTAAAACCGGAAACCTTCAAATGCTTTTCTCTTCTCTGTCAGGTTGCTGCCTCCCCTGTGGGTCTGTGTGACTCGCGGCTCCTGAAAAATTACTTTTGGGCGGGGAGAAAAAGGAAAAGTGCTGACTTCCTGTACAGTCGTGACTTTAAACAAGCGTGAGCTCCGGTGCTCAGCCGGCCCAGCGGTGACTACACCTAATGAGGCTGGGCAGGCGCGGGCCAAGCTGTGCTCATGATGTTGTGCACGCCGTGTGACAACAGACTGATTTCAGAGCAGCTGCTGATGCTGCTGATAGTAAACAAACAAGTGAACAGTGACAGTCAGCAGATCTGAGACCTGCTGGGAGACAGATGAGCAGATGTCTCCTCTTGAAACCCAAAATACTGAAGATGAGCTGATTGAGCACACGTACGCATACTCCTGCATGCGCGCGCGCACACACACACACACACACACACACACACACACACACACACACACACACACGCACTTGAGATGTAGAGTGAGAGGTTTGACCTGGGTTGCTCTGACAAGAGGCTGTCACCACTTTACACTTCAGTTCCACATCAGCCAGGATGTCAGGGCTCTCTGCCACTGACATCTCGGCGCACAGTGACATATGTGTATATGTGTGTCTGTGTCTGACTATGTGTGTGTCTCTGTGTGTGACTGCGTGTGACTGTGTGTATGTGTGTCTTGACTGTCTAATCTGCCCTCCCCCTACCACTACACAGGAGTTATACTTCTGAGGCACCTATGTATCTTCACTCCTGCCAGCTCAACTCCCTTGTGAGAGTCAAAGATATTGGACTGTGTGTGTGTGTGTGTTTGTATGTGTGTGTGTGTGTGTGTGTGTGTGTGTGTGTGTGTGTGTGTGTGTGTGTGTGTGCATGCTTTCCAGCAGCATGTCTCTCCCCAGTCAGCGATAGAGGTGCAGAGAGGACAATTGAAGCGACTGTCATACTCTGCTGAAGGAAGAGATGGGAGGATGATGGAAAGAGGAGGAGACAATGAGAGTGAAAACGAGGGAGAGGAAGACAGAGTGACAGCTCAAGATGGATAGACAAAGAGTCAGCGAGTGGAAGGCAGAAGAAGAGAGAGAGAGGGAGCTTTCCAGACAAGGTGACAGTCCTGGGGAGAGTTTCCTGAGCCTGGACATGGAGCGTGGCCGACGCTGCCGGGGCCGGTGTAGGAGGGATGTCAAGGGCAGTCAGCATCAAACCTCTAAAAGGCTGCCCTGCCAAGCACTGTTATAAAAGGGTTATGACTTCAATATTCAGCCGGATCACATAGCACAGGGGCATGGGCTGCCGTCCAAATCAATTCATTTGGACAGATGTCTTTGTTGCAATGAAAGTGTTGTGGTAGATTCATAGCTCGGCATTTACACTTAGCCATTATCCAGAGCACTTGAGGGATTCACCGTGTTGCCCAAGGACACACTGACAGTAAACAGCACTGCTGACGGCCAGGTAATAGGAACTTTGTCTACCGATACTCTGGCTGCAAGACATTATTCACAGGCATCAGTCCTTTCAGCTGCAAGGGTGCGGCATGGGAAACGCGTCGGGCCTGTGTTATGAGTTGAATTTCAATGATTTGAATTCAATCATTATATTAGCTCGCTCCTCTCACTGTCCAGATGTGCGCGTCTGTGCTTGAACAGGGTCTGAGGTTTCACTGTGGTAGTCCCTCCCCGGAGTGCTGAATGACTGACAAACTCCATTACACCAGAGAGGTGAGAAGATCTCGAATGCATAATTGAACATTAATTAACCGCTGGAGTTACTGTTACTAATGATAAGAGTGATTGCACATCTAATGAAACTGGTCATTTGCATACTAAAAGCACTGTTCTGTTCTTTTCCTCTTCAGTCCTTTGCCCATCTGCCTTTTCTTCTTTCTTTCCTTTTCTTCCCCTGAAGATGGCCTAACTTTCGGCACATTCTCCTCACTCCATCTCTGTGTGGGTCCTCCCTGTGTCATGGAACACTGGAGCCAGCCGGGAGGGGTGTATTTTTCATACTCGTCTGACCTCTATTTCAGTGGCCCGAGACGCGGTGAAGGATTCCTTGCTTGACCAGGGGCTCCATTTCCCCACTGATGGTGCCTGATGGGATGCCACCATCCTCCCAGCCTCCCGCCTCCCACCAGCTCCTGTCTGCACCCTTCAGCAATTATTTGGGAGAGAGAAAACAAAAACAAACAAAAAAAACAAAAAAAAAAACAGAGTAGACTCCAGTTGGGCGCCAACTGGAGAGATCAACACAAACTCATAGGTCTCTGCACCTGCATGTTACACACACATCCCAGCTCGTACACACATTGACATAGTTATTCTCCACACCACTGCCTATCCTCATATCCCTCTGGGATGTCCCCTCACCTCTGCTCTCCCCCTCCTCGCTCTATTGATCAAAGGCCTCACGAGTCGGAGCAATGATATATTCAGTCAATATTCACAGCACACGGGCTGGACAAAAACTGTTGTTCTGATCAAAAAAAAGAAGAAAAAGGACAAGGAGCTACAGGCAAGAGTGCTGCCTCCTGCTCACTCAGGTAAACAGATGTCACACTGCTCGGGTGGGCAGCCTCACACACCGTGTCTGCCTCAGATTTCCAAAGCCTCCACGGCCACCGCCAGTGGCTGTGGTCAGAGGAAGCTATTTAATGAGACGATGGTGCAATGAGACACATGATGGCCTTTCATTTGTCCTGTGGTCTTTGAGCTTGTTACGGGCACAAAAGTGAATAGCGCTCACACCGAGTTGATGCTTTCACACCCAGACCGGATGCACACAGGGTAGACAAAGTGTAAAATGATAACAACACTCCCCATGCATCGCACTAGCGAGTGGGGAACCAAGGGAAAGAGCCATTAATGCTTATCGATTCATAAAAGGAGACAAGGATCTCATCAAAGCTCAGCAGATGAGTTTGAGGACTTTGAGGCTTAGATAAAACTAACTAACCAAGTCCAAATTAAAGCATGAACTAAATCCTTAAAACGTGCCACTAATGCTGTCTGATCTAATAGCACTATTTGTCTGTGCCTTACAAAGCCATTAAAAGCTGTTTTTGGAAAAACATGGTCAGGAGAAAAAAGTTTGCTCTGTTAAGGCTACAGACCTGTGTGGCCACAATGACAATCTTCTAGGGCTGGACGCGAGTTAGGAGGAGCCCATTGTTAAAACGGGAAACAGCAACCAACAGTGACTCGGGGTGATATTTTGGTGACCCCTCCACATCTCCCTCCCTATGGAGGCTCTGTCTCTCCAGAAGGTCACCTGCCTCACACCTTGGCCCTCATCCTGCAGATGCTGCGAGGCCCTGTCACCTCTGAGACGTGTCTTCAAGTCGCTGCCAAGTAGAGTTTTGGGGACACGACTGTGAACGGTTATGCTCAGTTTCCCTCAGCCTATTATTTGTGAACGTGGTAATTGTTGCACGCGGCTTGTTATCTGGCTTGGCATGTTCGTAAACCTGGCAACAAATACTCTGAATCCCTTTGGATGAATTGGTGCATGTACCTCTTTAATTAGCACCTTGTTTGCTCTGCCCACAGAAGTCCACCTCCCCACGCGTGATGAAACATCCCTTGCCTCATTGTCATCTTTGATCATGCTCGGTGGGACGTCGCTTTTACAAAGCCACCGTCTTCCTCATTTCATCTGACGGCTCTGCGCAGTCTCGAAGCGGCCGGTTCAGAAATCTCCTCAGACCCTCAGCCTCTGGCATTGTATTATGAGACCCCTGGAAAATTCATTCAGTTCAGCCTTCCCAGTCCCCTAATTGCAAATACAGCCCAGGGATGTGCAAGCAATAACCTGGCTGATGTCGGCCGTCACAGACAAACAGTATCTTTGATAGAGTCCGCATCAACACATATTCCCAGCCCTGAAACGCTGTTTATCTTTCCCTCCCATCCAGCATGCCATTCTGCCATTAAGAAGCCCGACACGTCAGTCCTAATCTAATTAGGTTGGCGATAACTGAGCCGAAGAGGCGACAATAACAGAGAAATAAGATTGTGCAGTGAATGAGCGCTTTCAGCGTGGGCGGCGGCGGAGAAAAAGATGACGGGCGTAATCAACATGGACACCACGAGAATCCCTGCTATTAACTAGCTCATAAGCAAAATCCTCCAATGGAATACCAATCCAAACAAGCGGCTGGAAACACTGAACCGTGGCAGTATTTGTCATACAGGTTGTGTCACTTGTTATGGAACAAAGTTCCATAGCTGAATCCAGAGCCGATGCATTACAGTCTGCTCTTTGATGACTTTCTGAGGTGTCAAAGTCTGTTAGTTTGTTACAATTGAGTTTTACAGTTTGAGTTAAAGTTTACAACGTTCATCCATCAAATACCTTCTCAGGGTGTAAGCACACACGTGTCTAAACACACACCATTCCCTCTCACACTCACAGCTTGGGGCCTCTGAGGAAACTGGAATACCTGCATGCACAGGGGGAAACGTGGAAACTCCACACAGAACCTGCAGCCCCCTGTAGCAGCATCTGTCACAATTCCCCAACGCTCACAGTAACAACTTTAACTGGCTCGATTTACTGATCAACGGTCCAGCATCACCGCAGACAATTCACATTTTGGCTTTAAAAGACAGCGTTGATGGAGCCAAGAGATATTCTCATTAGAGAGGCTGCAAGCAAAGCATTTGTGTTGCCTCTAAAGAAAAAAAAAATCACATGACTTCAAGAAAAACAATGTCTCCTGTTTAAGTAATAGATGACTGACAAACCAATCAGTTACACTGCTAACATTTGAGCAGCTGGAAACTGGCAGGGTAGAATTAAACTGTCATGTTAATACTAGCTCTCAGTCACACTACCTCCATGTCTTGAAACTTTTAGGTTTGCTCTGGCAGTTAATGGTAACAAAGGCAGCAAAGAAGACCTTATTAGCAGTGTTTTGTCAGAGAAATAAACTTCAGCTGATCACCCACCGTAGCGAGGAGGTAGTGGATGTGTGCAATATTACAACAATAACAACGGCATTGACAGCCACGGGACAGCTTGTTTGCAACAGCAACTCGTCCTTGTGGAATTGTGCACGTTTCCCTCAGGGTTTTCTAAATGATCAACGTGTCTCTTCTCTTTGAAAGGTGACAAACCCTCCATCAATACCGCGCTGCTATTGTTTTCATTTTAATAACCGCTCTTTTCATGGCTGAAAATGAAGAGCTTTTAAGGATGGCTTTTGGTCGAAAACACAAGCAGCATCACCACGCAGCATCTTTGGGTCGCTGTAACAATCACAGCTGGAAAATAACACAGATAACATCACATTTATGATATTTACACCGGGCTGAGTAGCTTTACTTGAGTATTTCAGTTTGATCCAGTGCACACCTGGAATCTTTTCACAGGGATACTCTAAATCCTGGCTGTGTCTCAGGTCTAAATGATAGAACATGACCACTGAGAAGAACACTGATTTTCCTTGCGGTTTCTTACTGTGTTTTATATATTTGACAATGAACTTGCCAGCCCCTCTTTAATGTACCGCATGGTGCCATTTTAGTGTCTAATAGAGTCTCATACGTCATCTTACAGCCACTCAGAGAGGGCTTGACTACTTGCCTCGAAAGGTAGTAAAAGTGGCAGTAAAATGCTGCATAAACACTGAGGTAATACGATATGTAATAAGACATACTCGACAACCTCTTCATTCATTGACCAGATCATTGGATGAGAAGCGGGGGATGACACATGTAACACCTGTAAAACATGTCATGCTCCATTATAATCCGGACAAGCGTCACCTCCAGTAGCTTCAGGTCGATACTATGGATGACCCCGACGATCTCCAGCAGGTGCGAGTGAGTCTGTGTCCGTGTAATCAACTATGTGATTCTGAGAGCTCGAGTGAGAGCCCTGACTTTGGCAAGTTCCCACTGTTAAATCTTAAATCGTGGGTTTCAGATCAGGACATCTTAAATTATGGATGAAGCGGTTTGGGTCGGAGTCAAAAGGAATAATGTGGCTACTGGAGGGTATGAGCATGGCTCAGTCTACACCAACGCACACACACACAAACACATGCACAGTGTCACTAATACAAATGTGAATATACATGTGGTTATAGAAGGGTGAGCGCCAGCCAGATTTTGGCATTGGAGTCTGTGAGTCATACTTCACTCTCAGTTTACAACTTTCACTTGAACGCCGTCTGCGCTGATTTCAGACTTGACTTGAAGTCAAATGCTGAACGAATACTAAGAGCCTAAAACACTGGCGAGGCGTACGGGAATATTCTGCACGCGTTTTGTTTTTTAGCTAATATCACCTCATCACAGGCACCTGATATCAGCGCAATTGGCCATTAGAGGCAGCCTTGAACTTGGTCTGCTGCTCTGGATGCTTTGATGTTCTGAATGAGTGGATGCTTACTATGTTTGTAATTTACAGTACGCTTGATTTTAATAATCAAGCGGTGCATGGAGCGGCAAAAGGCAGCTGTTAATTTCAGCGGGAGTGTGATGCTGGTTAGCTCACATTATTAGTCAAAAGAGGAACTATTGCTGTTCTTCATTACCAGGGTTGGGCAGGGCCAGTGTACATTCTCAGCAGTGTAGCTGCATAAATGATGGTTTTAGAGTAAACGGGCTTTTGATTTCTTTCAGCTATTGATTCTGATTGATTCTGTGGAATACTGGTCAAATTAAATTAGCTAAGGATTAGTTAGCGACACCAGTGTGTGGTGAGTCACTTCCACATGACTCACCACACCACGAGTCTTTGTGGAGTTGCCTTTCCTGCAGGTCAAAGCTCCATTCGAGCTTCAGTTAATGAGAATATAGAGAGTGAGGATGGCGGAGAACCGAGGTCTCTTTATATCGTGGTTTCACTTGAGTTATTACATTTTGAGCTCATTTACTCTTTGTCCTGCAAATGAGCCTGACGCTAAATTGAGCAAAGTCCTGCAAGCTCCATTTAACATAGCGTAACTGTTGCTCACTGCAGTCCCATAGTATCTTGCTTGGTACTGTTCCCTACTATTTTTCAGTTTCTGTCTACTACGAATATTAACTGAGACTGAGATGTAAAGAGCAACAAGATGTAAATTTAAAAAAGTTGAATTTCCGTGAATGACATTAGTGGCAGTCGAGGTTGATCCTTGAGATCAGACTTGGCTCGAAATAAAAGATTTCTGCCTTGGACTTGGACTGCCATTTTGTGACTCAGGGAACATGTGAAGGCCCAGCAAGAGGTTGAGACGGTCGCTAGCAGAGCGAAGCGCTGTCACCTCCCATGCAGGCAAAGCCACGAAGCAGCGAGACCATGGGCTGCCAGACATCATTATCTCGCTCAGCAGTCCCCCAACACGCTCTCAAACTGGGCTAGACTTATGGATTCTGGGGTGGAAGGCACCCCTAAAAGCAACAATAAAAACAACTGAGTTTGCAGACAGCGGAGGACCCCTCACCCCCCCCACCCACTCCCCCATGTCTGGAGCCACATGTACCTTTGTTAATGTATAGGATCCCTTCCTGCCAAGATGCTGACAGCATTTCTCTTCTATCACACTGTTTCTGTTTCATCGGCTTCTGCCTTCAGCAGAGAACATAGAGTTGTTGAAGGAGGGTCTGCCTCCTCTTCCAAAATGAAACACAGAAGAAATCGGACTCTAGAAAATATTATAGTTCACTATAGTCCACTGTGAGAATTGAAAAAACCCCCAATTTCATGTTCCTTTTTTCCTTTCCTACATGTCCGGATCTCATTGGACACAGAATCTTCACCTTTGTAACTTTGTAGTGCTGTTTGCCCGGCATCAGTTTTGCTGGGATAAAATGAAGGTGCGCCTTCAGTTTTCCTTGCACCTGAATAAAGCCGTCGGATCCACACGGCTCAGGGAGTAGTCTGAACAAGTAACTCCCCTTTAATCCAAGCAGACAAAAGAGGTAAATACAACCATCCTGCGGTGCTTGTTCAGCTTACAGGCGCAGGAAACAGATGCATTCGATGAAACGTGTGGCGCCCTGACAAACTGACGCGGTAATTCATAAAGACACACAAATAGAACGGCTTTCAATCAGCACAAGCCCGGCGTCAGACAGAGACGATGACTACCGAAGCATCTCCATCCATCACACTACGCGCTTATCAGCACTGGGAGATATCGTTCTTTTTCTCTGAAATTGGATTAACTCCCACAGCAACCACATCGTCAGCATCAGAGTGGTCCGAATGAAGAGCTGGACCAACCCAGAACCTGTATACACCTGGGTAGCATGGACATCAGCATGACTAGTAATGTGCTATGTAGAGACTCACCATGATTTAGATAAATACTAACTTACTGACTGTAGCTACAGTAATAGCTGTATCTGCTACTGTTATATATAATATCATTACCATTTTGTTGTATCTGGCCTATGATTGACTGTATTGGTTATTTCTTGGCTGATGGTTTGGCCTTCCACCTTAAAAATCAGGTGAACAGTTGAGTAATTCTGAAATGATTTCCTTGAGTTTCCCTCTATCATCTACCTACACTGTGTTTAGTGGTGATTAGCCGATCATTTCCGAAAGAAATGTCCAATCTCAAGAGTTGTCAGTTATCTGACTGTGACTGTGTGGTTGTAAAAATGTGAAAGGCATAACTTTGGATGATTTTTGTATTTTCTACTTCTTGTGCATTTTCTGTCACTTACGTAAGTGACAACTCATAATTGGGGAGCTGACAGGTTCTGGCGAACCACTGGTCCAACACCTAGAGAGACATAATTGGTAACAAAGGCTGACTGGATGGCTCTTACCTGAGGGGTTGAGTAGTCGCCAGGTGATGGCAGGGTCAGGCCTCCCGTTGGCCAAACAGCTGAGTGTCACGTTACTGCCCTCGTTCACTATGATGTCCTCTGACACCTTGTAGATGTTGGCTGGAACTGGAGGCACAAGAAATGACATGGTTAGCAATCAAGTCGCTGCCATTAACGTCTGCTGTAGTTTCTTTTTTTTTTCTAAAACTCGCTTTCACTCAGAAACAAAATCATTTCCCATTAAAAACTCTACTTGTCTCCCACGGCAGCAGCTTTGCTCCCATCGGATCCTTTAACTTCATAGGAACTATTGGCAATAAACAGAGGTTAAATGCAAATGCCAGCAGACTGTGATTGAGTCAAGGAAGAGAAGGGTTTTGACACCATGGAGCACCTTCCTCCTGCTGTTTACACCCTCAGAGGTACTTACAGTAAACTTTCTCAACTCAGGATCCACATAAAGCAATTTAATCTTCTGCCCCGGGACCTGAACTCATGAAAACAGATTGGCTTTCTTGTCATACAGGGACTCACAAGACTCTTGGCTCTGATTCCCAGTTCAGACAGGCAGTTTCAGAAAAGTGGGTTTTATTATGAGATCTAGAATCTAAAGGTGAAATGGAGAGTGCTTTCTGTGTGTTCGTGCATGTGTGTGCGTGTGTGTGTGTCGCACTGAAATGTCCAAGGTAAAAAGGAGCTATTTCATTCCAGACAGTGTTTAATGTCCTGCGTTGAGAACTCCTTACTCCTACTGCACTCACCTCCACACAAATAAGCAGAGGCACTGAGACAGAAAGCAACAAACCTGTACTAAAAAGGAAAAAGTCATATGAATTCTTGAGGCACATTCTGTTTTGAAGCGCATCAGCAGCAAAGACGCAATTAATCTTGAAGGATGTGAGGGGCATACATCACTGATTCTACTGCGAGCCCGACTTGGGTAAGGTGTCGTATATGCAGATACAAAATGAAGCCAGAAATAATGATCAGGGACTTAGGATGTAAAAAGTGCATCCAGTGCTCAGAACAGAACTCTAACTGAATATTTTTATGATGGTTTGGTGACAAAATCAGACAGATATCATAGACATCATAGAACTAAGCATGTCTCTACAGTTAGATCGGGGTCTTTGTGGAAGCATGCAAAGAGTCCACGCCATTCTCTTAATGAGCATGCATGCTTCTGTGATAAATAACAGAGAAAATTGTTGCTGTATAATTGCATTTGAATGTTGCTCCAGGAACAATGACCTACATATAGCATTTATATAGAAATAAAACTACATTTTGAGCACAAATTATGAATAATGAAAAAAATCTGTTGTGTACAAAAAAGAGAAAAAAAAGTGTACCAGGCAGAAAAAAACTATTTCAACTCTGAATCTTTTCTACTTTTCAGCTTTGTTTACTGTTTCTTTCAGGGGTGACTATTGTTCAGCGAATGCAGCGAGAGTTGCGATGCACTCCTGACCTTCACTCTGCGCCGGCTCACTCGCAGCATCATCTCATCACTCGAAAATAAATTCACTAACACAAGATATCTCTAGGCATCAGTGGGACACTTTTTTTCTACTCACATTAACATTATCTCCCTTTTTACCTTCACGCCGTGACTTCTTCACTGTGTTTATTCTAAGAAAAGATGATTTGATTGAGCCTGAGCAGCTGCATCTTGATG
Source organism: Karalla daura (assembly GCA_029224185.1). NCBI lineage: Eukaryota > Metazoa > Chordata > Actinopteri > Chaetodontiformes > Leiognathidae > Karalla > Karalla daura. The sequence goes on from CM055198.1 coordinate 6,298,632, forward strand.
CGTATTTTCTTTGGCATATTTAAATATGCTAAAGAAAGAATGAATGTGTATTAGTTTGATCTGATCCTAATTGAGATGCAACGAAAACACCTGCTTTCTACAAGCAGTTCAAGACTCTCCTCCGTGTTCACTGGATGTTTTGAGCTCCACTTTCCCAACCACAGGTGATCGATCAGTCATTTCATTGAAAAAGAAAATGCAATATAACAATCATCTTTTCAGAATATCCATGACCTAAAAAAACATCTCAGTTCCAATGACTGAATATCCAATTTTCTACCTGACACATTCGGGTTCCCTTCAGTCGCTTTAAGCCAGTTAACTAAAATTATTTTTTTCTTTCCAGTTTTCTCCAAACTGTTCCCTCACTTAACACTGTAAATAAACCTGCACAAATTAAAAAGTAAGTCAGTAAGTAAGTGAGTCCCATTTAACACACACACTGGTTCTTTTAGAATGAAAATAATTTGTTGACCTCAATCAAGCCAGACAGCCCAAAATGAGGAAGTAACAATGCTCATCTCCTTCCTTAACAATATGATATGTAGAATATATGCACCCGTGCACAAAATGTATGCACCTTGATCACCAGTACACAAAACATATGCACCTTGATCACCCGTGCACAAAAAAAAACAGACAACACTCTCCATCCATCAGATTCCTACTGAACTATTTGCATAGGCCAAAGCACTTAAGTTTATGGGTTACCTGTTTAAGAGTGTGAACAGCAGAACAATCAGGTGCAAAAAGCTGGCGTGGAAAGCAACAGACTGCCGGCGTTCAACAACTGTTGTCAATTGGTCCATAAACAGGGCACTTAAACTCCGACTCCTCCATTAAAGTCACACAGTGGGGCAACAATAAAGCAGGCTCTACACCCGTATCACTGCTGGTGCTTGTATTCATGCCAGGGCACATGGTGGCCTCCTCCCGCACTGAGCACCATCTTCAGCTCACACAACCCACACATGCTTCGTTACCAATAATCTGTCTCTGCCCGGCTGACTATGTAAGTAACAAAAACAGAATCTGAAAATCTTTACTGAAAGCTTTTTAAGAATTCCAAGCAAACACACTGGTGATCATGTGGGGGTTCATACACAAGCTCAATCTGATATGAGTTGCTGCGTTGAATTGGAATAAAGCTGCCCCGCTCTGTCATATCGACCATGCTTTCTGAGAAACAATATTTCAGTGTTTGTCTCTCTCAGATTGTTTCCCCAGCAAGGTTATTATTGAAGCTTTGTCTCTGTACGGCATCGCTAACAGCCTCTCTCTCTCTCTGTCTCTCTCCCTCCCCAAAAACAGCTCTCTCATATATATACACACACACACACCCAAGCAACCCATCTCTCTAATACCGGCCGACAAGACTTTTACAATCATGCCAAACAGCATTTTAAATGGAGCCATGCAGAGTTATTGCTGTAGTCAAATGACCAAGCCAAAATGAAGATGTGTTTTCTAGATATGGGAAGATGGAGCGGGGGATGGCATGGCGGAGGCACTCGATGGAGGTGACAAAGAATCCAATTGGGTTTTTTTATTTTTTTCTCCCTCAAAACAACTAAGGTGGGGCGGGGAAGTTGATTGGCCGAGTAGGATGTCTGACTGGAGAATTAATCCTGTGGAAGCGGAGATAAAAATGGATCGGGTAAGAAACAACTGCTCAAACTCTGATAACCCTGTCACATCTGGGGACGGGTGAGGAAGATGGGGAGGAAAAGTGGAAAAGGAGACGAGATGAAGAGAAGGAAGGCAGTTGTAGAGGACGGAGAGACGGGAGTGACATTTTAGTCCGGCTATCAGTGGAGAGGGGGTGAGGATGGAGAAGAAAGGAGTGGATAGAAATCTTAGTCACAGGTCAGCCTTTACAGAGCGACGTTGGAAAGGGCAGCTCTATGAAAAGCACTTCACCTGAATCCCGTCGAGATTCACTGCACTTCGCTAATGTTGTCTCTACGGCTGGGTGTGCTATAAGTCACACTCGCAGACACGGGAAAGATTGGGTTGCAAACAATAGAAAAATACACACTGGCTTTCAAAAATACTCTCTGGCATCTCCATCACAGAGAATTTATTTTCTTATTTATTCTCTTTTAATTTCACTTTTCTCACACCACACAACAAAGTAGGATTTATTTCCATTCATGTAGTAAGCCTCTGCAGCCACAGCAACATTTTTCGTCTTCAGGTTCGGCAAGTTTTGCAAAACAAACAAAGTAAAAAAACCTCATATGCTTCCCAGCTAATGATCTCTTACTTCTTTGATTCCTTGAAAATAATAAACCTCTGATGAAAATGTTATTAATACACCGACCTGGCTTTCAACTCAGAACTCAAACTTCAAAGCGAGGAAGAGATGGAGAGCAAAAGATGGTGAAGACAGAGAGTGACGAAGAGCAGAAAAAGGGCCAAATATGTTTGTTTGGAGGCCTGTGTGTTAACTTTGCAGGGGGATCCCTCTCTCTCAGGAGCCCCTGGCACTTTGGTCTTCCATGTGACAACTTAGTCACAGAGGGATAAGAGTAGGACGACAAAAGATGAAAGAACTAAACTTGTATGTGATGATGAACCGCACACTCTGCCTCATTACTGGTTATATAAGCTAAGTATCGGATAAGCTGTTATTGGTTCCCAGTGGGGTAATTTGTGTTGCCAGCTGCACCGAGACAGAAATAGCCTAAGAAGAAATAAATGACATAAATGATCATTAAAAGGTAAAATATGAATATAAGTAAAAAGCAGACTTTGAAAAAGACCCAAATGCACTGTAGCAGCTTAATACTCATTGATACTGGCATCTATTAATATGTATTGTTTTGTGTGATGCATAATGTAATAAATGGCGGGGTAGTTAAATAACCACGATCAAACAAAGCAAAAGAGTTAAGGATTAAGACGTGTTATGAGAGAGCTTTCAACAAGAATCCCTGGAGAAAATCCAGCAGAACATTATGTATCTAAATTGGATGATCTGTCCTGTAACCCTCGGGTAGCCGGAGAGATCCTTTAATTTTAAGAAAAGCCTGTGGGTGACACAGTGGCACAAATCGCCAATCTGAGAGTTTTACTGTCTCGCTCACACCAAATGTGTTATTATACTGACGGCAGGTTGTGGTGATGTACGAGTGCGTAGTGTGACCAGGTTTCCTGGTTAAGGTGCCCTCGGCCTTTACCATATCACATATAAAGTTATTAACAACCAAAAAAGTCCAACCTACGCAACCACATCCACTAATCTATAAACAAAACGGGCCCCCAATTTATGAAAGGCAACTGTGGCCTAAATAACGAACCTGTTGTTGGGATTTTAGGAGAAAAAAAGGCCGACTTAAAAAAAAAAGGGGAAAAAAAGGAACAAATAATCTGACACTTTCATTAGTTTCCAGTTCAAAGACACAGCAAGAGGAGGTGACCTCGCTCTGACTTCATGCAAATAGCTGGCAAGTCGAGCTGAAACGTGGTTTGGTTTTACGGATGGAGCGACACTGTCACGCATGCCGCTAGACCAGCACTTGCAACGCACAGGAACAGACGGTGTTTTTCAGAGCGGAAAATGCCAACCTGTCGATTTTCTTTCCTTTTACTCCCATACTGTCCAGTCTCAATGTTTGGTCACACCTGTATATGTTTCCAGCTGGGTCCAATGTAAAGCGGTAATCCGACCTTCTTTTAGTTTAGGCACAGAAACTACTTGTTTGGTTTACACGCTCTCTGCTTCCCTTAGTTGCGCTTCTCTCCCTCTTCTCAGATTGAGGTGTGATGAGGTGTGTAACGTGGCCAAACTAGCCCTTCAAATAATACTATTTATAACAATCGGAGGAGCTATGTGCCAGTCTATCTCACTCTTAAGCTTATAAAGAAGAACCAATAACATGGCTTTACTCTTTGACTTTGAAGAAACAGTTGAAGACACAAAAGAAGAAGCGCAGCCTAAGTCGAAGAATATAAGGGAGTTGATGTGCAGAGTCAAGTTAACTGCAGGTTTCTACACAAAGAATTTGTGAACATCCTTCTCTCTATTTTTCAAGCAAAGCAAGGGCACAGTTACAGTTCTTTAACAAAAGTTTTTTACAGCTATAAATCACTTGTACTGTCAGCAATTCTGTGTGTAACATTGTACATATTATTGTGTTTTCCCCCTTGGGCTCATATTGCTCCGCTCCTACATTTACCCCCCGCTGGCTCTCAATGTGACATTTGGAGGAGTGATGTGGCAGCAAGTGTAGAAGAGGCGTGCGATTATGCTCTGCTAATTTGAGACCATTAGAAGATAATCAGGAGAAAGCACTCACAGCTCTTTAGCTTTCAGCTTTTAGTGCTTGGAAGCTTTACTGCCAATTACCTGCCATCTATAACACAAGGTCAGCCCAAAAGTCTTTTTCTCAGAAGGCCCAAACAAGCACGGTGTGTCCAGACTCCCGGCCACCAGGCTGTTCTGCCTTGAAAGATTGAATAACATCTGTGCGATTCGTGGCTCTATCAGTTTTTCTCTGCTTTGAAACCTTGACCCGACACAGCTCTCGCAGAGATGGAGAGAACAACGTTCGGGAAACGTTGGCCATTAAGGAAGGCTGGGAATCGTTTTTTTTACCCCCTCTGGATTTTTGCCCATTTGAATTCAAAGGAAGACGAGAGGCACACGCGTGCCCAATCTTCCATGTGAAATCTAAATCTGAATCTAAATCTGCCGCAAAAAATATGCACCCTTAACCATAATGTGACTTAATGAAAGTCTTTTGAAAGAGGCATAAAAGGCTGGAGGAAAGAGGAGCAACAAAAGCAGAGAGAGAGGAGCAAGAAGAGATCACTGTGCTACATCTCTGACTGTCTGCAATGTGTTTGCATTGATAAAGAATATCTCTTTAGATTAACACTAAGCCTTATGGCTGAGCTGTGTCAGTGCTACACTGACTGCTGAACGACACACACAAACACACACAAACACACACACACACACACACACACACACACACACACACACACACACACACACACACACACACACAGACCTGTAGGGTTCTGTTAGTGATGTGACAACATTTTGTTGTCGGCAGCTTCGACAGTATGTTCTCCTGCAGTGTGACTCATTGTTAATATCCGTTGTTGATCTCCTCAATTATTCATGTTGACATTGTCTCTCAATGTGACAGCTAGATTCGTCTGCTCTACACACACACATACACATACACACACGCACACACACTCCAACACACATTGTGCCTGCGTGATCATGTCACTGCATGCAAAATGTAGTGGAGCACAGATCTCATTTGATCTGACACCTTGGGGTGTGTGTGGCATAGTGACACACACACACACACACACACACACACACACACACACACACACACACACACACACACACACACACACACACACACACACACACACACACACACACACACACAGCATCCTCTAGGCCTACTGCTGCAGCATTCAAAAGGAAGAGAAAGAGTGAGTTTGAGAAGTGGGCCGACAGAGCTGAAGTGGTGTGGTAATGCCAGTGGGTATCCCCCCCTTTTCCTCTCCGTTTGCCATCACAGCAGTTGTGGAAACAGTAGAAGAAATGGTGAGATGAGAGATGTGATGACAGGGAGGAAGAAACCGCCCCCTCCTCGTGCCATCTGCAGCCTTTAGCAGAGGCAGCTTCTGAAAGCCCTCTGAGATGCCTGTGAAACTTTCAAAGCGGGAACCGGATACGAGACAGATGTAGTGGCCCGCTGGAGGTGCTGGTGGAGGGGAAGATGAGAGCTTTCCCGAGTCTTTCCATGGGAGAATTTCCCCCATTTGAAACCAAACGCGTTCCCATCCACTTCTGATATGTAGACCTCGCCCTGCTTGGGAGAGACCGAGGTGATTAATTAAGAAGATGGTTTCTCGGTCCGTGTCGAGAGCTGTTTTTTTCCCCCGCAAGGTCAGCAACTCGTAAATCACATGAGCTTTTAATTGGTGTTTGCGCTTAAAAAGGGAGAGCAGGGGTGGAAGGTAGAAAGGGGTCGTTACTGTCTTTTGCTAAAAAGCCCCGCAAAGGCAGTCGGGAAGGGTCAGAGAAGAGAAATTGCTACAGGAATCGAACTAATGGCAGCTCTCGCCCTCATGAAAAATGTCTGTGTCGTGGATATATTCTATATAAGCTGTAATTCTTATCTCAGTCCAACGGAGGTGCCTCTGTAAGTCCTTCGCCTCCTCAGGAGCAATTGCATTGTACTTTAAGTTTGGCATCCACAGAGTGTGTAGGGCTCGCCAAAGCGGCAAAGCAGATTTTGCATTCAAGCCATCAGATGATTTAGAGGATAACGACACCGTATACCTCATGATAATGAGAAAAACAACCATGGCGAGACAAGCTAAATCCAAGGTTATAAACTGGGCTGCAATGGCCGCCTTTCCCTCTGCAGGTAACATTTCTTCAGCTGTGCAAAGCGACTTCCTGCCCTTTGTTCCTCCACTGCCAAGTACGATTCCTCAACATGCCACTTTGTCCACACGGCTTATTAGTGATCTCAAACCCTCCCACACCCACAGCATTGAACCACACAGCTCAGTCCAGATGCCTTTTATGCCCCATCACTTCCCATTTCCCTCCAAATGTGAAACCAGCGTCACCTTATTTCAAAACCATTTTCAGCACAGCTGCTTCAGCGAAACCTGGGTGCATGACAGGAAGTCAGTGGTGCCACGCAAACCCCCTCATTTTTTCCCATTCAGCAAAATAGCAATTTTACTTCTTCATTGCATTTCTTGTTAATGAGGCTTTTACCTATCAATAACACTGAGTGACTTGCATCAAACACAAATTCCAAATCAAAACTCTTTACAACAAAGAGAGCTTTGGTGACTGGACTGATTAGATGTTCCTAAAGATCCGTTCCTGAATCAGTGAACAGCTGTAGATGTAAGAGGAGTACTGCTTTTCATGATTACAGCACAGATGAAAACCCTCACAGTAACGTTTTGATTTATGTAAGTTCCAGTGAAAAGAGAAGTTTAAACAACGTCACACGGTCTCATCGTCGGCTCAGCCCGTAAAAGCATCCCATCAAATCGCAGCTTGACTTACTATGGCGTTCCCCAGCTCCTTATAGGCCCTGAAGGATGTCACTTAGAAGCCAAACCAGCAATCGGGACCGACTAATCGATACTGACTCAAACAGCACCTCAAAACACACACCTTCTGATGGGGAGTGCGTGGGAGTGTACGTTTCTGCCGCAGGTGCACAGCCATTAACTTTCAACCTCGGACCAGGTCCAAGTGCCGATCCTCTAACCACTCCGGTGCTCATGACAAACGAGCGATGGGATCAGTAAGCACAAGCCAACTGGCACATAACGACATAATCTGTATGAAGAATTCATGTGACCCAACACAAGTTAGGTTGATGCCTTCTTGCAGCAGATGCTGCAAGACTTTGCTCCAGGAACAACAAAAGTATTTCAGTCTAATTAGAGGGAAAATAATGCAACATCTTGCATCAGGCTCCACAGTTTCTCTCAAATTTACTTTGGTACTAATTATGAGTACATTTGAAACCTCCCTAATTTCCCAATTAGATCACTTGTTAAAGCTTTTGATGCAGTCACGCAGGTATTTCAATAAATATGGATGACAAGGATTTAGATTTTTTAAGTCTTGTTACTATTTCAGCAATTCCTTTTAAGGAAATTCCTTCTCAATGAGTCCTTGGAGCTCAAAAGAGATAAAAAGAAATCCTCATAACTGAGGCTGCATCACTCTATCTGGCCTTTGCCGCCTGGTAAATACCCACTCTCCCTGCTCCAGTTCGTAAAGCAGCAACCCTATTTATATATTTTCTCTTAAGACAAGCTTGTTTAAAGCAGCAGATGACATTGAGTGCATGTGAGATGATTACTTAACAAAGCCTTTACACCATTTAGACCAAAGCTACAACATACGCATCTGCTTTATTTTTTACTATCACCTGCTTGCAAAATGCCTCTGTGTTCCTAGTTAGGGGAACATCTAATTCGCCATGTGCTATTCTGTTGTGACTTCTAGGTGTCACAGTTGTTCAACACGACTCTTTGTCACACGACTCTCCCACCAGGATGCCTGCTCACTGGTCCTCACAATGAGCCGACCTACCTGGAATCCACCGCTGCGTTTTATGGCTAGACGTGCAGCTCTGTGATGGAATAATCATCTTACAGCACTCCACCCTCCTGATCCGTGCACTGCACCAGGCAGTTAAACGGTTTGGTGAGCGCTACACTGCAGTCCATTCACAACACAGCACAAGCCTAAAGCCGGCCATCGCAGCGAGCTCCACGAGTTATTTCTCCCCCCTTTTCTGTAAAGCCAAGCACCGAGGACTTGCTGCCTGTTGGTAAATACCACCGCAGCGTGCTAACAGGATCCACACCACAGCAAGGACAGTTTACTCCGACTATATCGGATTAGGTTTGCACTTGCTTTTTTTTCGAGCAAAGTCAAGTTGGGGTCATGGCTTTGTGAGTCATGGTGCACAAGGAAATGTAATGTGGTTTCTTTAAGGTTTCTCAGCTCCTCGGCTTCAGTGCTGGGATTTGCTACTTATCTCTATTTCATACGGTTCTCAAGTGATTATCTTTAGGTTCCAGAGAGCTGGCCGGGTTTAAGAAGTGAGATAAAGGTGCAACACTGTGCTCCTAATTGTGGTTTTTCTCTGCTTTCAACGGGTTTATAAACTCCAGGCTAATTAAGAGAGGCATCATCAGAGTAGACTCTGAGAATCTGAAACGCATCTTTGAACCACTGAAAAACATCATTAATAAGAAATCTGATCATTTTTGGTGCCCGGCATCGGCGTGGCGTGCTGTGTGTCGTGAGCTCAGGGATGTAAAGGTGAGACCGTGGTGTTGTCTGGGCTCCACATTCGTGCACCCTCAACTAGGTTATTAGGTCTTGCTGTGCAAAGAGCTGTGAACAGCTGCTGGAGTGCAGTGCACCTGACACACTCAGCTGGAGACCAGCCCACACTGCTCTCCACGCACACACTCGCAGATCGTAGACCTGCGCTCACAGCTGCTGCTGCTGCTATGCCAGCTGCTGGGAGAGGTGTGATCGCTACCGCACCTTCTATCCTGTGTCTCAGTGGGTGTCATGTTGCAGCTTCTCAACCGCTTCCCTTATCAACTCCTTTTTCTGTTCCGCACAAACTTGGGCGCCGATATTCATTTCACGAACATTTATCGCTTACACACATCCTCAGTGCCTCTCCGTGTGTCTACATGCCCCACACGCCTCTTATTGTCTCCTTCTTTTTCCATCTCCTCCATTCGTCCATCGGCACTTTCACGCTTTCACTGCCTCCGCTCCTCACGCCTTGTCCCTGTCACTCTGTTTTCACGACTGGCCTTGAGCTCTAGTCTAATGAGCAAGTGGCTGCTGTTGGGTTTGTGTTTTCTCACTCTGAAGAGAGATAACAAGCCCATATGTTATTTACCACAGTGGCCGCTGCAGAAGGCGACCAGTGCCAACTCTCAAAGACCCCCACTGGGAAGAATATTTCCAAACCCATCCATATCCCTGCTGTCAAAGTGACAGGAGGAGGCACATACTTGACATAATGCTCACTTACTGGAGCTATGAGTCTCCTTTCCTTAATGAAGAGTCATAAATATTTCCCACTACATATAAGCGCTAAGCATTTTTTTCTCATTAGAGGGATATATTTTTAGTTTCTCCGAGGGCCTCCATTCTGATTACGATGCACATGTGCTTCCACCAGAAACACTTCAAGCTAAACCTGGGCTAAGGCTGACACTAGTTTGAACAAAGCAAATTCAAGATAAGGAGTTAAAAGGGGACCTGCAGTGGTTGAGTAGCATATCTATCTTGGATTTAAAGCTAAGGTACTATGGAACAGTGGCTATGATACAAGCTCTTTTACAATCTTTTGGTGTGGGAATATTATAGGCCATTTATACATAGATCTAGCTCCTTTCATGCTTATCTGGCAACCACATCAAGGCTTTGCGCTGACTGGCTTTCTCACCTGCCACTCACATGAATGAATGAGACCCGATGTTCCTCACTAAACAACAGAGCTTAGCAATTTTTGTTTTGTTTTCCCCAAACTAAGGGGTGGAGAGATACAGCGATGCACATGTGCTTCTTGATGCACATGTCCAAGACTGGATGTGCACATACACATCCAGTCTTACATGTTTGAGCCAGAATCAGAGAAGTAATGAGATACAGAGGAGGAGCCAGGGGCACATACATTGATACTTCACTAGGAAGACAGTCATGTTCCCAGGCAGTCATGTGCCTTCACCTGCTGCGGATCTTTGGCGAGGAATCGAGGACAGTCATTATCCAACAAAGCCAAGATGGAAGTGTTTTTATCATTCACCTCCGTTTTAAAGTACCCTTATACTTATCAGTAATGACTAAGCAGTTTTAGCCCCCCCCCCACACACACACATTTAGCTGACCAAAGTACAGTGTCAAATCAGGCCTCCCTTTAAAAAGACATCCAACAAAACACATGCTCCATCGCCTGACTTTTTCAGCACTCTGGTCTAGCACAGAAGCCTTGGTATGTAAAGCACTGCATCAGCGCTGGCTGCCATATGGCCCTACTAAATTACATGCCAGACATCTGGTGTGGCAGTGGGCACTGGGAAGAGGGAACAGCCGAATGCTCTCTCTGGAAGACACAGACGATGTGCACAGCAACGTAATCCGTGCAAAGCACATGACAGATGTCAGCCAATCACTTCTGAGTCTCCCTGAAACACTTCCAACATCGACAATTGCTTTAAAATCCATTTCTGCATTTCTTTCTCATTCAAACTGAGCATCAAACAAAGGCTAAGCCTACCTGTGAGACTGTGACAACAGCACAGTTTGCCCGCAGTGATAAGATGCCTTGTTCCCTATATGCTATTGTATTGCAAATTTACCTTGCTTACCATTTTAGTTGAACAAGTGTTTGACCCACTTGTGGGAGGTTAACAGACACACAGGCTCACAATGGAGACATTTTACTCGGAGCAAAAAATGTCTTCAGGGTGTGTCGGTGTGGGATTCAACCCGTCGCAATATATAAGTGCCTGCTCTAGAAGATCAAGGCTGCTGTGGCCTGAGGCAAAATGCATGACTTGTGCTCCTCCTTGTAAGACGATCCATGGTTCATTTCTGGGCTCCTGAGAGTGAAAGAAACAGTAGCTTGAGTCCACATGGGCCCGAGCAGTGCTGTGCATGGTAGCACCAGGCCATCAGGGCACCTCTGGAATCAGATATCTCTCAGCGTGTGTGTGAGGTGCGGGCGTGTGCCACTGATAGGCACCAAGTGAGCACAGTCACACATACACAGAGAAAACAGCTCTTACTCATGCTGCTCTTTCCTCTTCACAGCCTTCGATGAAAAAGAAACAAACAAACAAAAAACATTTGGCTGCCACAGCAGTCACGTGGCAATTTCACCAATTAAAACTTAGAGATTTGTGCTAATTTTTATCTCATTCCACTCAGCACTGCTGTCACGTCTCGGAGCAGCACGTCTGCCTTCCTCCTCCAATCGAGCTGATGGCGATAAAAGTGGGATCAAGGCCTGGCAGTGCGATTGACTTGAACACCAGCAGGGCTGAGTGGCAGGAGGTTAACCCATCCTCACAAAACAGGGCTACACACACACACACACACACACACACACACACAGAAACACAGCAGGTGACCCTGAGTAATGTGGGACACAGACATTGAAGAAAATCTGACAGCGTTTATTAAGCGGCGGTGGGGTGAAATGTCAAACAGCGACACAGGAGGGTGACAGTCTAAGAGCGGCGGCACAAGCCCATATATTCACCTGAACCGAACCACATGTTGCGACACGACACAACAGACGCAAGCCTCGCATGTGTGTAATCCCATCTATTCCCCTCATAGGAGGCAGGTGAGGTCATCTTTAACTCGCGCTACTCCATCCCACTCCCAGGGGCGCTCGCGGGCTCCGACAGCGCCGTGCCAAAGGGCTGTCCATCTCCCTGACAGGCCAGGTCACACAGACCATGGAGAAAGATGGAGGGGGAGACATCCTGGCAGGTTCTATACAAGTAATGGGCATGTGTGCGGGGCGAGAAAGAAATAGTGATCCTTTATATCAGAGAGTGGGGAGACACTGTCCAAAAGTGATGGCCTGGCTGGCCTGGCTGGTTAGGCTGCGAAATACTACCCCGGCTCATCCGCATGTCCTGTCAATACCCCCCTGCTGTCATGTGTGTCCATGGGATGGCCCCATTTAAATGCATGAGAGTGTCCTTCCCAGCAAGCCTAAAGAAGATTAAAGACGACTGCAGTCTTTATTTTATTTAACTCTTCTTTTTTTTCCCCCTGAAATTCAGCATAAGCAACATAAGCTTGGTCGCCCGGGAAGAAAAAGGGAAATGGTAAATTGTTGCTTTCATTAAAACTTCAAGGAGTCACTTTCATTATGAGAGGTTCAAAGGCAGCGGAAATCGTGTGTGGCCGCTTTCTTACAGTATCTCCCTCTGCCTGACTCTCTTCTAATTCATCCAACTGTGTAGAAACATGGAATAATGGGCAATGTGACGGCGGCATGTAATCTTGTCCCCGGAGGGCTCCTGTATATGGATATGTGTCTGGTCGCTGGTCTGCAGTCATGCTCGTGGCGGGCGTAATGAGGCATGGCGGGGCTCACTGCTGGCCCCCACACATGCCACTGCCTCTGTCGGCTTCACTGTGGGCTTTTCAAGTGCTCCAACTGGACTCCAATTTCTTTTCAATATCCCGAATGTTCACAGGAAAAAAAAACTGTTAGGAAATGTTTGTAGAGATAAGAAAATTGACTGCATTGCTTTAAAAGCTGCACGGATGACTCTGTAATCGTTTCAAACAATGGATTTAACGACTGTGTCCCTGTGGTGAATAATCTACAAAGAATTATCACCTGTCGCTACAGCTAGCGCCAGCTCTGAGGGGAGTTTGGCTGCCTTACGCATCATTGTTTCTGGATTTCACGACCGGCAGGTCTAATGCTTTGGTTCAGCCTCACTGCTCCCATACTGCACAACATATTTTCCTCTGAGATTCGTGTATGTCTCCACGTAGAGAGATAAACACCCTTTAATTAAAGAGTCTTGGTCGCGATATTTTACAGAATGCAAAGTAGGTGGCAGTGAGTGTGCGGGCATGCAGTAAACACTTGGACATTGGACTGGGGAAGAATTGTGCTGAGGACCTCAAGCACTGTGCTCTGTGTGCTCCTTGGCTCCCGAAAAGCCCTCGACGAGCAATAGCTTTGCCTTGAGCCTCAAAGCGAGGCTGCTTACAGCTGCTGGATGGAGTTTGCAGAGGAAAAAAAAAACCCTTGTTATTGTATTTTCCTTTTTCTTTTTTTTTTTCTCTCCTTGGGTGAGTGAAAGCTCCATTGATTTCTTTGAGCATGCCTTTTCCCAGACAGATAAGGAAGGGTCAGTCCGCAAAAGGCATGGAGTCTGGAGTCCGTGGCTGCCGGGAACACAAGCCATAATGCATCTGTGGGTGTGAGCACGGCGCTGAAGCGGTTCCGCCAGACACACTGGTATCTGGAATTAATGAGAGCCATACGTAACCTGCACTCCTCCCCTACGTGTCTCCTTCAATTCCTCTGCCTCTATCTTGCTTCATGTCCGTGACCATAAGCGGTAGGAACAAATCACCTCAGCAACAGCAGCGATAAGGTGGGCCCGGATGCAGCGCGAGGGGTGTGCGTGGGCGCGGGCAAAGAGGAAGGAGTTGTCGGGATGGGAAGAGGAGGAGGAGAGGCTTCACAGGCACCAGTGAAAGGTTCTGATTGTCCCATGACAATTGTTAAAAGGTCAGTTGGCCTCCTCTGCGAGATGGTAGAGCGGCCGTGTGCACAAACACACAGAGACAAATGTGTGGGTGCGCACACACACACACACACACACACACACACGCATGCACACACACACACACACACACACACACACACACACACACACACACCTGCCCCCTCCTGCTAAGGTGCTCTTTGGAGTGATGCAGCTGCCTTTTGAGTTCCTTAAATACCACCGCATTGTGATATGAAGATGGAAGAAATGAAAGAGAGGAGAGATGAAGAGGTGCAGAAGGGGAGGCGGTTAACGATTCTTATCTTTTGGTCTTAAATGCAGAGATGGCTCCAAGGGATAGAGATTGTTTCCTGTGGCTGACTAAAAGTTGTGAATAAGGTCAGAAAAGCTCACGCTGTGAAAGAAAAGAAAAGAAAAAAAAACAAGCACAAGAGCACTTGCCACATGCAAAATAAAGGTTAAAGCAAGCACCATGCTGGAGGGCAATATGGTCGAGTTTGAAAAACACAGAAAGGTTTTCTGAGAGTACAGCCTCGACAGCAAGATTGAATCAAACTACACCTCTGCATGAGGCTCTACGGCTCTGTCTGTCTGATTCCGTGCTGCAGAGCAAAAGGCGCACATAACGCCCTGTTGTCACGTTGATTCTGTCAAGTCGCCATTGTGCAGGTACATTAACACGTGTCACTTCTTAATGGACACAGCATATTGAAACGGGGTCACAGGAGCCAGGGAGCAGCTGCTTGCGGGACGATTCACTTTGTCTGCTACTTTATAGTCACTCTGTTTCTGTGACATTTATGAATGGATAATGCCATCTGTCTTGGAGGGAAAAGCTGCTTACAAAGACGGTTTGGATGATAACTTGTAGATTTAACAGCTAATCCAGCTTCCTTAGCCAGACTGGTCCAGCTCATAAACCCAGAAGGAATAAGATTTATCATGCTGTGCTGAAGAATAAGTAATTTACAGTTCTGTTTACATGTCGCTGTGTTCACTGTGCTCCGCTATCTACAAAACCTCAGGCAGTCTTCTAGAAGAGATTGATAGACAGTTTTATATTATTAACATTAATGCTAATGAAATCATTTGATAAAGGTCAGGGCACATTCATCTGCCGACTTTAGTTCAAGTGACGGCATCAGATCAATGCTGATTTGAATCAGTGCAGTCGTCACTGTGGCGAATTCGAGGGGAAAGGGAGAAACAACGGGAACAAAGCAGGCGGCCCATCGCAAGGAGAGAGAACAACAAGTAATCAATGCCGCTGACAGGCTTCGACGAACTCATATCACCTGGCACGCAATCGACACGCAGACAGACCCACGCGCGTGCGCACACACACACACGCGCGCACATGCACCGCTCATGTAATTACTAGCAGCAGGGTGCGGCGACAGCACGCGTCAAAACCCATCCCGCGGTCGCAGCCGCTTTAGCTTGGGACGCACCGTGCGACAGAGCGACTTGATTTACTGGCGGCTTGAGATTAGACCGGTGATTTGAGAGCCTGCACGCTGAAAGCTGATTCAGTCTGGTTATTTCGCTCACTGCCGAACTGCTCACGTTAAATGGGTTTTCACAAAGCGGTGATGATTCTGACTCAGGGTCACCAAAGTGCAGGCGGGTTGTGGGGTACAGTGAGAGCGAACTGTTGAATTAACTCTGAGTTCACCCCCGTGGGATGAGTCTTTTTAACAGGGCCTCATAATATGAATGAATCACACAGCTGCCTCTGCATTCTTTGGAGCTCATTTGCATAGCATGGCGAGTTGTGCTGAATTTGCTGAAACGCTGCTGCTGGATGCGGTTGTATAAATGACTGTATGGAAATTTCTGGAGTGGGGATTGGGGGCTCTAATTGCGCTTATGTGTCACTTTTTTTTTTTTCTTTTTAAGTGAGGCCCTCCCAAACATTAATAATATTTTCTCCACTCCCTCAAGAGTGAAAAGCACTCCCAGCCTAATTTGTCAAAATAATGTACCAGGGAGATTAACACGGCCACGCTGGCAACACTGTTTACAGGCAACCTAGTGCAATAAGGTGGGGCGACACGGTGTGCTGGTGGTTAGCACTGTTACTTGGGACACCCGGAGCCTGGGACTTGCCACTGGGACAGCGGACTGTGTGGAGTTTGTATGTTTTCTCCATGCCTGTGTGGGCTATTTCCAGTTACTCACCAACCAAAAACATGCAGGTTTAGTTCGATGTGTGAGTGTGTGTGAGAGTGATGGACTGGCAACCTGTCCCACCGACACTGGTTAGGAATACCTATCGCTATACCTATACCTATAAAGTGGGTTTCTTCGACCTAACACTGATGTTAAACAGTTGGACTGCTCTTACTTTGATAATTATAGTACACTGTATACCAGTAAAAGTGAAGAAGTTTTGACCCTGTGATACTGTGAGACAAAGATCTACCACAATTCATTTTTGTAAGGACATGAATATCTAAGCCAAATGTCATCGCAATCTGTGCTTTCATCTTTAGACTTTTCACTAGAAAAAAATGTCAGCTTCGTGGCACCGCTTGAGGAAAGGTCAGTTGAAATCATTGTCTCGTGTCTTCTGCTCAACACTGTGTCGGTTTGCTCAAGTCTAAGCATGTTTCAGTGCCAACTGCTGATTATAACAGCACTGGGGTATAATAGTAATACAAACACCCCATTTGCCTGGCTAAAAAAGGAGAAAAAAAGGATTTGGGCTTAGAAATGGGAAATGGAGAAAAACTGTAAAATCTTCTCTGTAGCTCTTACAACTATAGGCCCCCAAGATACATTCCTCCAACAGAAATAGATTTGAGAAAAGTCAATTAGCTCTGCAAGAATGGCAAAACAGGAGAGATAATGCAATATTTTGCAGCTATTAGTATGAAAACTATTCTACTTTTACGTACAGAGGAATCCAATTCTGTCGTTGGACAGTAATATTAATGGCAGCCCAGCAGTTCATATGGCCTACAGAGAGGCTTTATGCCAGTGGATATCAGGATATCAGCATAAGGCAGAGGCTGTGCCTGCTTCCTGGGAGCTGTCAGACGCAGCATCTACAGAGCGCGCTCTCTCGCTTGATCAAATGCTGGAATATTTAACTTGAACTTTGTGCACACTCCAAAAATCCCATCAGTGCAGCAAAGTTATCGTTTTAATGGGGTGACATTTGGTTCAAGTTCACCATGTAAATATCTTAAATGTGTATTGCTCTGCAATATTTCTCCAGAGGCAATGCAGGGGGAGAAAATGGTAGGTTTATGTTTAAAGGAAAAACATTTTTTGACCCTAACTGTGAAACAGAAAATGAATAACTACTATAATGAATATGTGAAATCACGGTGGCTCTCATTTCCATTTGCTCCATGTACACATCTGTTCTGTGAGTCTGTAAAGACCCTTCACTGTTTCTTGTCATAGCATGTCTCACCCAGCCGCCTCCCACATTTCTGACCTATGTGTTTGTATGTAAGTCTCGTCTTTTGGTTAGTCATTTGCTTCTTTTCTGGTATTGAATGTGTTTTGATGTTCTTTGACACGTGTTCTGGATACCCAGACCTTCATCTCCCCATTCCTATAGTGCTCTTCCTGTTTTTGGACTTCCTTTTATGGCACAACTGCTTCTTTGGTTCCCCTAAAAACAACATCCGACAGTCCATAAGGGAGCATATAGCTTTTTGCAGTAGTGCAGTAATACTTAAATCTAGGAAAATGTTTCAGGAAGATGGTCCACTAGTTCCGATTGGATGAATGTGTGCATGTGAGAGCGATGGACCACATCTTGTACATCTCCTTACTGGCTAGCAGACAAGGCAAACATCGAAGTCAAACCTTCACACCATCCCAACAGTGGCCTGTCTTTGCCCATCGGCTACATTTCTACGCCTGTGTTTCATAAAAATCAAATTGAGTTGGAAGAGTTGTGGAGAGGCTGCGGTTATATTGCAATTCTTGTCATGCGCAGTGACCCAGCTGTTTGCTACCGCTCGTCTGAGCCCTGCAAGCATGCCACTTTTTCAGCCACTGCAAATTTACTTTGTCTGATCATTTGTTTTCCAATTACGTCCCTGTCCCTGCTAGCAGAAAATTGTCAGCTTTGGTTATGTGAACCCGCTCTTAGGTCTGTAACCAGGGGCAATGTTAGATGGTTGGAACATTTTCCTACCCATTAAAGTACGAAGGGAGGTTGAATTATTAGCCCACAGGGTTGACTGAGTTCTTCAGGGATTCGTTTAGGTTTCTGTGGTAGAGGAAAGCCACACACAAAGACACATCCTTATCTCCCCTTCATGAAAGACTTAAGAACCTATATCCAGAGTCGAAAAGAGATTAAATAAAAGTAGACCAAACTTAACAAGTTGTGGATTGCTAATTAAGATGGATTTTTCTTATGCACTCTCGTGATTTAATCTGCTTCCCAGCCTTCTTGCACGTGGTCAATATCTAAAGACAGTTTCAAAGTAAATATCAGCTTCTCAGTTTTCTGCCACAGTAACGCACTCATGGTAGCTGCCAGAAGCTTTCAGCACAGCCCTGAAATTTAGATGAAAGATGCTGAAGTAAACCTCAAGGAGAAGATTACACCCACAGCAGAGGAGCATAACAATGGCAGCAAAATTGAATGGGACTTTGAGAGGAAGCGCGGAGGATAGAGGAGCAAGGGAAGAAAGCGACAGAATCAATGTTTGGCTCCAACTGTCGCATTAGTTGTGATAAACGGGGCTGCCGACGGAAACCCGGAAAGATGACGTGGGACATTTCAATGATCAACTGCTGAGTAATCCGACACAATGGATTCTGGGAGGGAGAGGCAATTTGCTTCCGTGGATCCAAGAAGAGGAGCATCAATTCACATATTGACCTTTAGAAACGATATTAATGGATGATAGCTCCAGTTCGTAGCTGGATGAAAAGTTCTCTTGTAGTCTATTGAGTGTGGTGAAGTTACACAGCGGTGCATTTCCTGCACGGGCGCCTGTTGTGTTCATCTGATCATATCAGGCAGGCAATGAGTTTTAAATGGAGAGGACAGTTAAGATAAAAACTAAGTTGGATCGATGAAACCATCAACCAGTGAAATATCTGGAGTTGCAACATGAAATGTGCTGTTGGCCATTCAGCACTCCATCTTATGCTTTAGTATGATTTCCATGGGATAATGAATGGATGACATGAATTATTCATACCTGGAATTACAGTACAGACACAAAC
Source organism: Karalla daura (assembly GCA_029224185.1). Taxonomy (NCBI): domain Eukaryota; kingdom Metazoa; phylum Chordata; class Actinopteri; order Chaetodontiformes; family Leiognathidae; genus Karalla; species Karalla daura. Next base: position 6,317,667 of record CM055198.1, read on the forward strand.
TGTAGGAGATCTGTAGGAATTGTAAGGAACTGTCAGAGATGCTGATTTTCTTAATTTTCCAGGGGTTCAAAGAAAAACTAAATGAAAAAGCAACCCAGTTAGAGGATTATCAGGCAGCACGTTACACCTGTGCCGACGCTAGCTCAATAAAGCAAAGCAGCTGCTCACTCCACACTCATGTTTTCCTGGTTGCAAAAATGTTGCATTATTCTCAAGCAAAGCTTGCATCGAAAATGAACAAGTATACTTTCCAAAAATCTAGAGCTCCTCATTTAACAAGTGTGAATTGTGCATTTTACAGTTATGCTAAAATTTTGCCTCAGGAGAAGCATAAAAGTGTGCTTAGCAACTTTAAAAACAAGACTGCGGCAGGCAAGAATTCAAAGTGTCTCATGTAAAATTTTGGAGTCAAAGCAGAAAAGAACAAACAAAAAAAAGCAGAATGCAAAATGTTTTTTTTCAGCTTTGATATTAGAATCAAATCTGGAGCAAACCTCAGTTTTCCTTGATAGTTTGATATAATGTGTCACAAAGAAAATGAACACTGCTTCTTCATGTTTAGTTTCCACTGTGAGCTATATTTTGGCCCAAAAACAATTCAGTTCATTATAAGAATTCATCTTTCATTCTCGTTGTAAATCTTAGCCACGCAGCCTGCTTCTGTTTTTGTCTTAATGTGGTTATAAAAACCCATGTCCAATTCCATCTCTCCAAATGTAGCCTTGCATACAAGTTAAACACTGAGATTCAAGTAATTTCTATGGCAGAAAAAAAAAAGTATTTGCATGTTCAACTCGCCGACATTTTGCAGAAGTTGCATGCTGCAGCTGTGTGGAAGATAACTGTTCTTTGTGCTAAGATGAAAACTGAATTCCTACATTTGAAATGACTGTTGGTGGATTTAATTTCAACACTCACGCGTTTTAAACTTTTCACAATGTAGCTTTTCATGTTCTTTTATGTCACCAATTACCACAGCCAAACCCAAAAGATATGCTGAGAAGAAATTCTGGCAAAACGTAAGAGAAAAACTTTGACGTCCTCTGCGAAATAACTTCTGGAGCGCCTTCCCCTCTTTGTTACTCCCCTCATGATTATCTCCCGCTCTCTGCTTCATTGCTGTCTCCATTGAGGAGAAACAACTCTCTGTCCTTTGAAATGGAAAACTACCGCTGAAGGCTTTTCAAGAGCACTTAAGATTCATTTGAACTGGAACAAGGAATTTTGTAGCTGTAGGCAGCTATTTGTAACATATAGCCTTCCCCCCACCAACAATACATATTCATACATTTCCCTTGCAGAGGGACGCGGCCTAGCATTTAATAATAGTGTGGTAGGAACACACTGCTGTGATGTTGGACAGTCACATCCTAGGCTGGTGAAATCCAATTTGAAAATGAAGACCAGGGACACTGAGCCTCTGTCTCTCCAGTTGGCATGGATCATTGGCCAGTGATACCTTTATCTTTGCAGCTGCTGCTGCCATGCATGTCTTACCTTGTACAATGAGGTAGACCTGTGAGGTCTTGGGCTGCTTCTTGGTCTGTATGGAGCAGGTGTATGACCCCTCATCATACACGTCCACCTGCGCACAATCGAGGACAAAGCTGTTATTTTCAGGGGTCTATCGGCATATTTGCCAGAAAGGGTGAAATCAGCTGACTTCATGGTTGATCACACATCAACCAGCTTTCAGGTGTATATATATTGTATATATTAAGTTGCATAAAGTAAGTTTGTTCTTCCAAATTGGATAAATGTATTACCTTCTGTATGCGCAGGCTGTACTCCAGCTGGCCTTTAGTGACCAGATCTACTCTGGGGTCCAGGGACCACTTGTCCTCCCCAGCAAAAATGATGTTGGATCGATTGAGCCAGGCCACCTTGGACACTTTGTCATCAACGTAACACCTGTGGACACAACGAGAATGAGAGAGGTGAGGAGGAGGAAATAGGACTGGCCGGGCCTGGGTTCCCATCAGGGTCTTGCGGTGGGAGGTGTGGAAAGAAAAAGCACTTTTAAAACATTAGCAGAAATTGAATGTTGGGTTTTGTAGAGTCAACAGAAAACAAACAAGCAACGGCGATTAAACAACCTTGGAGAGTTGTATGGGACTCTGAGGCACATTCATATCCTTAAACATTGGAAAAACTGAGCATAATACAATAAAGTTCAGCAGTGCTGTGTTTGCTGACCAGTGAGGATATTCCAAAGCTAGTTGCCAAAGCCTGATCACACAACTCAGCACTTCCCTCTAGGCTTTGAAAGCAAAACCAGGGTTGTAGAGCATGTATTTTCATCCCAGCCTTTGCCCTCTTTCCCCTTGCCCATCCTTAAATCCGCCTCCCCTCCTCTCCCTGATAAATACATCTCCGCTAAGATCGTGCCTATTCCTGCCGATGAGAAAAGGACACCGGTAGCCTCTTGTTTACTTCTTGTTGCATGCTGTCAGAACATTACGCAGAGGAAGCTTGAGCGGAGGCATCTCGCGCTGGAGGGATGGAAGCTGAGCGTCTGGCTAATGAATAAATATAAATGTGGGAAGACATCGGAATCAATGAGAATGGATATCAGCCGTAATGCAAGCCGACGGAGGATGCGTCTCACATGCAAATTCCCGTGACTCCCCGAGCCTTGGCCGTGCACACTGTGCTTTTGGAGTGTGTTGGGCTACGAGAGAGTAGATTAGTGTGGCAGTGGAGTGAGGCTGTTTTTGGCAGGTGACCCCGGGTGACGCACAAGAGTGTTGGAGCAGTCACCCCAGCCTGTTCCCCAGTGGGAGCTGGATGTCAGATTTGTTGAAAGCTTGTAGCCGCAGCTTGAATCCACTGAGTCCAGCTGACGTGCACTCCCTTTGTGCACAACCGAGATAACTTATTGACTTGCTTTGACACCTACCCTCTATTATGCTCGCGCCAATGTTGTTTACTCTGCCTTGTTTCTTCTCTATTCATGCTGTGCCACAAGAACAACTCATATGGTTCAAAAAGAAAAAAAAAATCCAAAATATTCCAAAGGAAAACTTTGAAATGCCTAGACCGGTAAAATGGAAACCACGTGCCTTATGTTTTGACTGAAATATAACCCCAATTGTTCTCACTCTTAACCGTTGTGCATCATCTACAAATGAGGCACAGGATCAGTGTGCATTTATATTTATATGTTATTTATATGTTAAAAAGCAATATATGTGATGGATGAGAATTTGGTTTCAAGTTTTTTTTAAAGATGCTGCAACAACATAAGATCTCAAATTCAAGGGAAACGAGAACATCTGTGTACAAAACTTAGGAATATGAATAACATATACGTAAACAATAATTAAACAGGAATATGGTCAAAAGTGTTATCCATAGAATAATTTATCACCTGTTGCAAGTGGAGGGAGAAAAAAAAACGCAATATATCAGCTGCTGAGACAAGACACATATGTCTTCTGCTTTCTTTCATTTATTCATTCATTGCATATTTTTCCTATTGGTTGTTTTATTTAAACCACATTTACCTGGTTAAAGACCGATGTAACACTGTTAATATAAATATACATATATATGGTTGAGAGGAGAGAGTTGTTTCCCTTGTGTGTATGAAGCCTTGGCTGCTGTGACTGAACGTTCAGCAACTGCCCTGTTTTCTCAGCGATCGCGCTCTGTATTAGTGGAAGAAATAGACGCGTCGTGACAAGTTGAACAGCTTTTAAGTGTTTGCAGTGAAGCAATAAAGTGCCAGGCCGACTGAAGGGTTGCGTGTTGCTTGTTCTCTCTGAGCTCACTTCCTCCCCTCCGTTATTACCAGGTGTCTCCTGCTGGGAAGTAAAGCCGACGGAGGTGAAAAAACAGAAAGTGAAAAGTGGAGGACAGAGGGAGGAGACGTGGGGGGAATCACGATCAGCTTCGTCCATTCGCCTCTTCAACTTTAAACATGGTCACAGTGTTTTTACTAGGACTGGTCACTAGATAAGGAATACTGTCAAGAAACTCTTGCAGAGCTCAGACATTAAAACACAGGCTGTCAACACATGTTTATGAGTAAAACATAATGCAATGTAGTAATTTATCAGTGTGAACAATGTATACACATATTAGCCTGTGATTTTCTTGTAAAAAAGACTCTAATCAGCCTGTGTTACTATCACGAGACCTCAAGTAACACTGAATAATCTCTGACGACCTAGAGCGGCCTCTAAGGGTCCAGACCAAGTAGTTTTACTGATGCAGATTCGTAGACATTAGTAAACACACACTAAAATAAATAAATAAATAAATTATTGTTATTATTAAACTATTGTTTCCTTCACTGGCAGAATAAGCAACAGAATGACATCAGACACGTAAGATTAAGTTTACTGAAGCAGCCCGACTGACGCTTTGTGGTTTCTGGGAACACAGCTGAGAGACCGCAGAATTGTTCCTCAGCCAATTGTAAACAGACGCTCATCATGCAATTAATATGTAAATGTGAACGGCTTTTAAGTCCTCAAGTGGATTTGAGATGCAACTTGTGTGTGGGAAATGGGTAATTGAAGGGAGATGGTGCTGTGGAGGAATTCAGCAGAGGAAAGCGGGAAAATGTATAAAAACACAACAATAAAGTTGAAAGGCTGGTTATTAATAGCTGTGCACACAGAAGAGCTGTGCGTAACTCATTACATACTGTATGATGGGAATTTGAAGCAGCAGGAAAGAAATGTGCCATTCACTGTCAAACACGGGACAACAGCAGTTTTCTAAAGAGTGATTTACCACCCCAGTTGCTGAGGTGAGATGTTCATGTGGGGAATTTAAGCTCATCACAGACATTGCAGTAAAGTCTCTATGCCTGCCTTGTTTTTTGCCACCTTGTCGGGTTTTTCCCGCCTTGCTCCACTGGCAGAGTGTACCTGATGCCAGCGGACTGCCCGGCCGCTCTCTGACACCACAGGGCTTTCAGTTCAACAGCCACGTCAGCTCTTGTGGTTAAACACGTGTCACATTCATCATGTCATTCATCATTCATCTCAGTCTTGATGTGTGCACGCTCACAGGCTGAGGATGACGGGATGTTTGACCTGAAGATCCAGCGGGCTGGAGGTGAGGAGGATTGCAAAAGATCTGTTTACCACGATGTCAAACAAGCCGGCGGACTGCGTTGAAAATGAAATGAGATATTTCACTTATTTGTGTGAAACAAGTGTTCATCTGACAGCAGATCCAGAACAGTACATCTGAAGTTTTACCACATCAGCTACTGGCTTTTCCATTCAGACTTGGCTGTGATGTTCATGTTACTATGTTAAATCCTCCATTGACAGTTAATTGCTCCATTGACCGTAATAAAGAAACTCTCGTCGGTTCCCGGGTCATGAAGGAGGGAGGAGCTATATCGGAATCAACATTTGCAGTGCAGCACGACGCATCCAATTACACCCTCTGTGTAAGTGAGACAAGCAGTTTTAATTGTGAGCCGCACTCACACTGTGAGTGCGACTCCTCCGAAGCATCATGCGAGCTCTTGGATAAATGCAGGTGACTGGGAGTATTAATCACTCAAGCGCTCCTGATTGTATTAACTCCTTCCAGTTAGCGGCCACCATATGCCGCTCCATATGGGTCAAAGAAAATAGATAGATGAATGCGCACCACATGGTGCTCTACACGCCACCACACTCAGACTTCAGTCACAGTCACATTCAGCCTCTCCCGATGTTCTCTTCCTCCCTCTCTCTCTCCCTCTCAGCTCTTCGCACCTTGTCCGCGACACTCCTCCACTTCTCCTGCTTCCCGCTATCTTGGTTTCATCAACCCGTCTGTGCCTCTCACCCTGGTCAATCTCATCCCTCCATCCAGATTACAGAGCGGAGGTGGACAGTGAGTAATGGGAATCAGGAGATTTATCCGCTGATCTGTGCGGCAGGTTTGGGCTCTCCGCTTCCGCTCTCCCAGCGATTTCTCTGCCTTGCTTCAAACCAAACAAAACCTCGGTGGAGTGTGTGGAGGCATGCTCGCAGTGGCCATTGCCACTTCCCGCTAACGAGACACTCCTCAAAAAAAAAAACAAGTGAACTTCCGACCACTTGTCAGAGCAGCCGTCTGCCCGCAGCTCGGGCTTCCTTGTAGCAACACAGCTGTCAAGGTGTGTGGAGGCACGGCCGGCTTTGTCAGGGCTCAACGGGGCCAGAATGAGAAATGAGAGCGCGTCTGTCTATGGACGGCGTGATCTGAGGCGCATTCAACAGGTCGCCCGCAGGGGTGCGACTCGATGTGATTGGAACGGTGAGACACGGTCGAATGGTTTGTAATGAAAATCCATCCCGTTTACCGGCAGCGGCTCTCACAATGATGCGGCATCTCAACTGTGTTATTCTGCCTGCGTGACTGTATCTATTTGAATATTTTGCTTTTTTTTTGTTATCACAACTGCATCTCCATGTTTGTGACCCTCCACAGGATCCTCTCCGAGCCCATAATCCCCTGCAGAATTCATAGTCTGCACGACCATAAAATAAGCCTGTAAATATTTTCTCGCGCATGTAAACAAAACAGCTTGTTAAATAAATGTTTGTTTTGTTTGTGTTTTGTTTTTTTACTGGATTTCAGAAAAGTTGTTGCTCATCAGTCCCTTCAGAGAGTGGGGGCTGAGCTTTGATAGATGCCTGGGTTGGTGTCCTGGGCTGTTATACTCTGAGCTTTGTTGATGGATGCTCTGCTGTGCTATATTATACTCTTTTTTTTTTTCCTGCCCTGCTGTGCTGTGCCAATACGGACTAGCCAATAGGCTATGGCTGACAGGGGACTGTGTGGGCTGACAGATGCCTGGGCCAGAGCTGCTGAGCTGGGCTTGTGTTGACAGGAGGGCTGGGCTGGATGGATCCCTGCTCCAGGGCTAGCCGTGGGGGAGGACCAAAGAGCCGGCTGGAGCCAGGAAGTGAAACTGTAATGAGAGGCACGATGCGCCAAGACTGACAGAACAGCTCCACCACCCGCTAGCCTCATCAATACCCAGTTCCCCTTATCTTACCTCCTTTTCTGTGCCTCTCTGACACCTCTCACCCCTTAACAAAACACTTTTTTCCCTCTCAGTTTTTGCTTTGTTGTGTGTCTGTCTTGCGGCACCCCTCATCAGTCCGCTGCCTCCGTCTCGTTCCGCTCCTCTCTCCCCCATCTGTCTTTTATCATCACGTTGACTGTGTAGCCCGCCGCCCGTCTGGCTCTGCGTGCCTGCTACATCCAACCCGCCTGGCACAGAGACAGTCAAAAGACCTTTTCTCCGACAGAGTCGACAACCTTTTTTGGGTGGGAGCAATCGATAAGGATGAAAAGCGAGACTGGCATGCGGGGCGTTTGATCGAAATCTGCCGCACTCTAGGTTGGTGGGCAAGCGTGCCCGGTGACTTGTTGTCACTATGCATGCGGCACAAGGAATAACAGAGGGAGGCAGAGGGACAGCGATGAAGGAGAACTACACAGAGAAAAGCCAGAGAGGAAATGGAAACTGCTAGATAAAAGCAAAGGCTAAAGCCATGTACCAAATCAAAGCCAGGTCACTCCTTTGTAGCCCTCAAAGCAGCCTCTTGGCCCAGATATTCTCTGCATAGTAGGTTAAATATATTTTTGGTGAGGTCTAAACTTATCCCCCAGGACTCTGCTTAGTGGAACAAAGCTTGTATTTAAATACCAAGCGCAGCGCTCCCTTGCTGTAATGCTCAACTTTCACAGTTTTATTTAAAAAAAAAAAGAAAATAATCCCCCCATTCCATTAACAATCGCAACACGGCACATGACTTTGCTAAGTGGGCGAGTAAGATCTGGGAGTTGATCTGGAACTTTCAAGGTGACTGCGTTATACTTGCAAATGTGTGTGCATGTGTCACCGTGCGTGCCACCATGTGTGCCACCGTGTGCGCCATGTTAATTGACAATCAGCGGGCAGAGTCCTCGTTATTGCTCTGGAAATTGTGGTTGACACCTGAGGCAAGCAGGTCCCATTAATTATTGTGAATTCAAAAGTCAGGTGGCAAAGTGTTTGAAGCTTGTTTGTGAGATTTGCTTAGCTGGTTTAATGAACCATTTAAAGGGAGGAATGATGAGGGTGCTACGCTGTCTCCTTTCATTAATAGAGATTTTAAACAAAGTTGTTATCAGCGCCAGGCACCAAACATTCAAGCACAAGCGGGACCCCGCATTTGGCAGGAAAGAAACCTCTGTTTTAAAGAGTTCTGGTGTCTCTGCCTGAGATCCACACACATGCAACCCGTGGTGAAAACCGTGCAGCCTAAACATTTTTTTAATGCTTCCAAAACCTGTCATCAGTCCACTAAATAGCTTGAACTGAGCCCAAAACCTGGAGCCAGTCCCTGTGAGGAAATCTCTGGTGACGTAAGAACATCAGAATAGACCTAATGTTTGTGGCACAGCTGATTTATCCTCTCAGCCTCAGAGCATCCAGGCAGCAAATCCTCATATAATTCTCCCATCATGAAGCCCCTCCATCTTTGTTGGCATGCATCAGTGCTTTGAGCAGGCCATTAATCAGGGCAGGAATGATTGTTTTGAGACTTTGCCAGCGGACCTAGTGGGGGGTGGGGGGTGAGGCCGGATCATTAATCACATATGGCTACAAACAACGCAGAAATTTTCAGCACTCCTTGACTCAAATTTGCCTGGCACAGGTGCGGTTCCACCTCCAAGGCTTTGCATGTGCCAGTGAAATTATTATTACTTTTTTTTTTAAAATGGGAGTTTCTGAAGCCGTTCCAATTGAATGTTGTACTTGAGTCTGCCTTGAAGTGCACAATGGGTGCCTGACGGGAAGGGGCAAAAGGGTTCATTGCGCCACTGCTGATCATACTGAGTTCATACTGTACATGCGAGCAGTGCGGGACCCCCACACTGCTCCTGTCAGTCTAACTTCCCTTTGACCCGTTCTGCCTCATTTTAAAGTCAATGTGACAACTCCTTCGTGGCCTCCTCCTCCATTTCCTGCCAATGTGCTGTGTTTTTGGGCAAAGCCGGAGCATGGGGGTGCTTGACGTAACGAGCATATGACAGATGGAGACGTAGGCAGCAGGATCTATGGAACAGGCAGGATGCTGCTATTAAATCTCGGGAGATGCACTGTGCTTCCTCCCTCTGTCATATCTCCCCTCCTTGTCATTCTCCCTTTCTCCTCATTCTGCTGTTTCTCTACCTCCTCTTTGTCTTTCTGTCTTTGCCGTTCCCTCTCTGTCTTCCTCATTCATTCCTGTCATTCCACAGTCATTTTTCCCTGTCCATCTTCTTCACCATTCTTCATCTAATCCCTCCCCCGCTTTTTGCACACTCTCCTACACATCAAGTATTTGACTACAGCAGAATTGTCAGTCAGTGCATATAGACAAAAGATAAAATAACAGCAACATTTAATCCAAGCACATCCTATTTGTGAGGCTTGTAATATCACAGTGGGCATTGTGCGCTCCATCCTGGCATGTATGTAAGTGTAATCGAGAGAGCGGTATTACTGCTAATGTAAGCCACGTGCTTCTTACCTCTGCAAATTAAAATCATTATTCCACAATTACTGACTGCAGCATCGCTACCTCTCTCAATCATCCCTGTCTTTACGCTGCATTCATTTCTCCACACACATCGTGCTTACATTATTATGGGAGGTGTTGACAATAATGTAAGGCCCTGTCTCCGAGCATGACACTGCACAACTGCTGCCCAATTTTACCGCTCTGCATATTTGCGCCTTATGTGCTCAGACACTGTGTCCTGCTTTGGTGTATTACGGGATGGGGGAGGTGAATCACTGGGTGTTATAGAGCCACTGAAAGAGACGACCGGCAAGAGGGGGGAATAAAAAGAAAAAAAAAACACTTTTATACAGTAAGTACTAAAATATCCCAGACCTGGCTCTGACTATTTAGACTGTGAAATGAAAAGTAGTTTCTTAAATTCTGCCAGAAATGAAATAGGCTTATTTGAATTTGTTGGCCCAGCAGACGATTTATGTTTCTTTGGAAAGCTTCTGATAATGTACAAAGTAGAAGCAACAAGACCTGCATCTCAACGACACCGATTCCACTTGCATCTAGTCGAGCTTTAGCAAAGCCCACAAAATCAAGCAAATATAAGCCGCAGAGCTTTGCCACCTTTCCTGACTCGAAGTCTTTCTTATCTCGGAGGTAACACTTTGAACTGAAGTTGTGTCTTAAATAATTACGGCTTGAATCGGAGCTTGGGGTGCAGGCCGTTTCATCATTTCGTATGTGAGAACTGGCTTTTATAACCTCTTGCCACAGTACTCAGCGTCTCCCTAGTGTGCTTATTTTCCGAAGCACAACCTTATTAAGGGCCAGCGAGGGATGTCATTCGACGATGCATCCGTGATGCACAGTGTTTAGTCTTAAAGGTTACCCGGCATCGGTACAGGAGGTGGCTTATCAGATACGTAACTGATGGGTGTCATGGAAAATGAGAAGGTCAAAGAGGTCTCCTGCGAATGGTTGTCAAGGAACGAATTGCTAATTCACACTCTGGAGCGCTGGGGAAAGCTCTTAAAAGGTTGACAAGCTACGGTATTCATTCATCCACAAGGAACAGCATTGGCAATTGGGGAAGGTGGCTGTGTAATAACATTTTGGGTCTTTACACACACGTCATGCCACATAGATACATAGAGCATGAAGAAAGCAGACTGTCTCTCATACACCAGTGATTAACAATGACAGCTCAACAGTTGACTTAACTACAATGTGTTTCAGTTTTAAGACTAAATTGCCGTCAGTGAAGTTGCATACGCGGTTACCCTCAAATTTGACTTTTTAAGCCCCTGAAATTTTAGTGTCTAGAACACTAAAAACTGTCTAGAGTTTTACTGTCCAGAACTTGTTACAGATTGCAAAGAACTTTAAGGCCTGTAAACAGGCTAAATCACAGCGAGTGCTGTGAGTTAACACATTTTTTGCCTTAACAACTTTCTTAAGAGAGTTTCATAAACATAAACTCTAATGATTGCAACGCTTTCAGAGTGTAAGGCACGGCCACCTCTCCACATTGCTTGTTTGGTTGCATCCTTCACACAAATTGCCTGGGCAGAAAGAAGAGAGGCAACCTCCTGTTGCTCGACTACAAAATCAATTGATGGCGTAGCTATGGCAACCGTTATAATGCCACAATCCGTTAACGTTAATATCACTCTTGCACTCTTTTCTTTCTCTCCATGAGGTATAATCATAATCATTCCCGGTCGCTGCCATTTTGAAATTGCTGTACATGAACTCGGCATGTATCCCAATACTATTAGAGAAGTCTTTCATGGCACTTTGGCACCAAGGATAACTCATCGCCTCAAGTGGTCCCCTGAGCCTGTGCAAGGCTAACCAGTGTTAACAACCGCTGCATGGAGCACGAGGCTTTCAGTCTGCGGGCCTGCGAGAGTGAAAGTGGGTTGGACTCACTCAGTTCTGTGCGATTTCCTTAAAATGATCTTTAATTATTCACTTTATGCCGCGCTGACGTTGCTGCTCTGCTGATGAAAGAATAAGCGAGCCTAAGAGCCTAATGGACTCTGTCATGGAGATGTTCATCTCAGTATCCACTGTGCCCTAATACAGTTGTTCACAACAGGGACACTGATGCAGCGCATTTCAGCCCTTTGGACCGCAATCTCATTTGGACCACAATGCATTGTGATAGAGACATGTAAATAGTTTAATTTATTGATTCTTCCAATCAATAAATTAAAGTTGTTCATGTGGCGAAACGCAGCCCCGGCGGTGCAATTTGGTTCTGTTGTTCAAACCCTGACTGCAAAATAATGATATTTCATGACCATAATCTAGACTCAGTATGAGACCCATATATGATTGCAAATAAATCTTATCTTTGACCTGACTCACAGTTTAACAGCGTAACAGGGGCCAAAAACACCAGAGGCTCGTCTGTTGAGCACCTTGTCATTTACTGTAAACACAACGGCGTAACAGACCTAAGATCACACAGCTTTGAATCATGAATTATCTCACCACAAACAGTCTGCTCCTGTGCAGAAAAACACTGAAACTAACGTGATTGTGTGTATGATTTAATGAGGCACATGTGCCGCTGCTTATATCATCGTGCATGGTGGATGCAGTGACAGCAGGGAGTCCGTTTGTCACTGGAAGGTTTGTAATAACAATATAATGATACTCAGCATTGTGTTGATTATAAAAGAAAAAAAAGAAGACGTGCTGCAACAGTGTGTGACATGGTTTAAAGTCAGAAGGTAAAAACTGCTTGAGGTCAACTGTGAAATAATTGGACTTGTAAAAAGCGCACTGAGCTGGTGTTAGTGCATTGCCTTTGAGCCGATATAATTAATGTTTAACAGTATTTCATTAAATGGCGACATGAAGACACGAAAGGAAAGGGTACGACAGAGAAGGAAAAAAAAATGAAAAGGTTGTTTTAACTTGTTTTTGAGAACAAAAGGCCTCACATGCTCAAGCGGTGCCAAATGTGGCAACATGTGTGCCATCTTCGGGAGACAGCGAGCAGTTGGTATAGTAACAGTCAAGCGGAGACTCTGGATAATGATCCAGAAATCCTTTTTTGAGATATATAGACACAGTCTTCCTTTTAATTGCTTTCTTTCTTGCAGGGCGGTGAAGAAAGGAGGGTGGGAGGTACGAGTGGGGGTGGCAGGGATGGAAATGGAGGGCGGGAATGAAGGATGGGGAGAGGTTGTCTTGTTTCTTAGAGCAACTGTTCCAGCAGATAATACAGAGCGACGCTGACTGGGGAAGGGGATGAGAAGGAAAACCAGAAAACAGAATCATTTCTATCCACATCTGCTAAAGAGACAGAGGGAGGCAGCTTGAAGCTAATAATCTTGTTAAAATACTCGAATGACACTCGAAAATAAACAGGCAGACAAGTGTAATTTCATCACAGTGCTGGCTTCATAACAAAAGAAACACTGCCGTTGTTGTAAAACGCTGAATTCGAGCAGGAGGAAATTAGCCTCTGGCACAAACAAGGATTAGGAAGGTTTTTGAACAACAAAACAAAATGCCACACACCGCTGTGTGTCTCTTACACAGCACTGCTCAATGTGGCAAACAGCGGCAAATCCAGAATTCACCAATAGGCACAATGGATTTGCTGCTGATCTATGCTGTGACAAACCTATGAACAAGGTTGAGCAGCTTTTAGAAAGAACTAGCGGCTGTGTCGACACGTCTCACTGTAGTTGGGTTAGGGTTAGCATTTGGTCACGATTAATTTGCTATTTTCGTGTTAAAAATGATGGTCTAGTTTGTTTTAGTTTGAACCTTTGAATGATAATTACTGAATGTGCACTGTTTCTTTCTTTCTGTTTTAAAGAATTCCAAAAAAATTAATTTTACTCACACGTTTCAGTGTTACTATGCTACAATCAGTTGAGATATTCTATCCTGAGGTAGCAAGTAGGAAGTTTGTGTGGTAAATACCAGCCATTGAACAAGAACCAAATACTTCCTCCAGGACAGGACAGAGCAGATTTAGAAAAAACAACAACAAACACAACTTCACAAAAGGACATGGCATGCAGCACATGGCAGCATCCTCGTTTCCTTCCAGTGTGAAAGGTCACTGTGTTGCACAGCTCACCTCCAAAGAGTTAATCAGTCGCTGCGGGTTTTCATCCAAGCAAAGAGAAATCTGAAGTAACACTTTCCCAGCAGTGCGAACCAGGTTGTTATGACTTTCTACCGCCATCTGCCAGTTTTTGAGGATGCTAGAAAAGGGCATATTTTAAACAATGTCCCTTTCCCAACAGCTCGGGCCTCACTCTCTGATGACCACATTTCATGTATTTAGAGCAAAAATACCAGACTTGAGTGTGTCAGTGTGCAGGAAGTGAGAGGTTATCAGGGACAAGGAAGAGAATTTGACCTTATCTTCCTCTGGTGTCGAACAACACCTGCCTGTGCCAGCGTCTTTGCCAGACGCCGGCTGTGTGTACCCACAAGCCGGCGAAGCGCCATTACTGTTTCAAGCAATCTGAACTCCAGCTGATTCCGTTTCGTCCTCCGAGTCACTTGCTTTGGTGCCCGCGCTCACGTCAACTGGAAAACCCATTTGCAGGGCTGTGGCCTGGCCAATTTCTATCTGTCACAGGTAGTGGGGGAATTGACTGTGCGACATGTAGCATATCACTTTAAAGTGACGGTAAAACGGGGAAATCACTTGTTCCAGCCACATGCTCTTGTCGCCTTCCATAAGAACTTTGTTCAGTCAGAGGGAAAAGTCCTTAAAGCTAAATGGTTTGTGGGGGAGCGGGGATAGTGAATCAGCGGCAAGTCCTGTCTCCTTGGACCCACCGAGGACACAACACGAGCCACCAGGTCTCCGAATTGTGTGCTTTGATGACCGTGCTCTCGACCTGAGCATATGCACACACACACACACTCACACACACACACACACAAAGAAAAATGTGCGGCCGCAAGTTGAGGTACATAGAGGAAGTCTCATAAAAGATAGACAGTCCCACTGCACTACATTACACAGTATATACACGCACGACTGACCATATAGCAGCTGCATACCCAGCCAGAATTCTACACGTGAGCACCAGCACAACACTTGGGGCTAAGCTACTCACACAGAGAATGACACACACACACACACACACACACACACACACACACACACACACACACACACACACACACACACACACACACACACACACACAAATACATAAAGATAGCACATAAGCTGAGCTCTAGGTATACAGGATAAATATGTTAAGACAATCAAAGGTGAACGATTTCAGGTCCTGATACTCTACAGGCACTGAAAGATGATAAAATTCCTTCTGGAGAAAAGAGACAAAGGGTGACTCCAATGCCACAGGTATCTGATGTTTTGTATTGTTCATGCATGACCTAGCGCTGGTGAGGTGATTCCTCAGATTTTGAGATTGTCATAGTAGATTTGAAAGCAAATGAAGCTAGAAATGTGAATATAAAAGGTCAAAAACTAAACTGTGACCTGTTGGGGAATTTGCATAGCGGCAATTACTTTGTTATTGACAGTGGCCTTTATAGATACTGCATATATAACAATCAAACACTAAAAACCATTTAAAGCATTTTTATTTTCTCTTGTCCTCAGTTTCTATGACAACAATGTCATACACAAGTTGACAGAAAAGGCTTATAAAGGATTGTTTTCAACATTTAGTTACAACTACAGTTTAGGAGCACTGCTAAATCTTTATAATACACTATTTACAACAGCGTGGGGATGACATTTTCACAACAGTGATGATGGAAGTAATCAATATATGCAATACAGAGCTACACCTTAAAAAACAGAGGCTGACTGTACAGGATGTGGCTAAGGTACTGCGAACGGGGCAGTTCGCTGCAGTGTCTGACCGGTTAATGCATTTGTGGGCATTTTGATGTCTTCCTTAAATGAGTGTGTCAGGTGCATCGGGCCGAGCACCAGCCAGGGAGAGAAATGTGTGTGGAGCGGAGAGATGAGAGACACTGAGAAAAATGGACCGGAGGAGGAAGACAGATTGCAGAGGTGGCGTAAAAGCGAGAAACGATAAATGTCTCCACGGTATATTTGCATGTAAAAGGTGGCTTGTGATTGTTTCACTGGCTCTCACATAACCTTGCAGTGTTGGTTGCACGTTCGCACTGAAGTGAGAGACCGAGCAGTTTAAGGTGAACTTCACATGACTTGAAAGGCCTATGATGTATCTGATCAAAAGTGAAGTTATTTTTCTATCACAGACAGACCGTGCGTGTTGAGGGCAAGTCGTTAATCACTTGGACAGGGCTCCTGCTTCAGCTTCGGCTCGAGCAGTGTCGGAGGAGAGAGGAGCAAGGACTCCACAGCAGAGAGAAAAAAAATACAGCACTGCGAGCTGTCAGCTCAGAGATTTGCATGGCGCTCTTTGCAGACGGCTGGAGAGAGGTGAGCGCAGAGCTCGCCGAACACAATCAACTCTTTGAGGCGAATTGTTTCAAAGAAAAAAACTTCTCCGTGATGAAGTAGCTTTGTCTGAGAGGTGAATACAACTTGGCTTCATGAAACACCCTTGATTTATGAGGCTTTTTCTTGAGCCCGTTTGCTGGTTATTTTTATGAAGGCAGCACAGTTCCTACTATGTTTCGGGGTCAGAACAGGAATTTTTGGAAGTATAAGAGATCGTGAAGGCATAAAAAAATCTTTCGGTCAGCCAGTCAGAATTCAGCAAGATTCAGAAATTCAGAAACACATGAAATCTAAAAGGAACGACTAGGATAAAGGTGACAGACGTCATAATTATAACAATGATTATTATTGTGATCATGCTTGGGGTGACGTAAGAGTTTACTTTAAGTGCAGTTTTAAGCTGAGTTTAAGTTTTAAACCGCACATATTCGTAACAGAGGAACTATAAACTGTCCATTTAGATATTAAAGTGTCTGTAATGGGGAAATAAAGATGCAGCATTGCCTAGTGTTTAGGTATGTGAGCAGCCTCCTTCAAGTTGTAACACCTCCACCTGCTCTGGGCCTATTTCCACTGCAGACATTTTGACACGTCCTGTTAGGGGGAAAGAAGAGGTTCTCTTCATAATACTAACGATGGCTCAGGTCTTTCAAGTTTCCCAGCCAGCCAAATGTGACACGGAGCCAGACTGTACAATAACGGAAGTCTGAAACTGAACCAGCAAAGTCAAATTCAACCGTCCCTCGTTTTACCCTTTACGCCTCTTTTTCCACTGAGGGACGCCTCCGCTTCCACTGTTCATCTGTTCTGCAGGGCTAATGACATCCCGCATGCACAGCTCGCGGAGAAAAATAAGCCATCTGACACAGAGACTTACTGGCTGCAGTTACCAAGAGGTCATTAGAAGTCAGGAGGGCCTGACACCGGCGTGCCCACTGTTGCCTCGTTAGAGTGCTTTGTTGCTGAAAGACACGGCAGCTAAGATACAAGAGGAGCCAAACATCAATCCTTTTGTCTGGCATCGCTTGTGTGGCTTTGGACTCAATAAACACTGGCAGATCAACTCGAGCACTCTATGAAGAGAACTTTGAAGGGAATTCTCCACAGTTGGTGTTGGCAGCGAGCAAATGGCTGAATCAACCCACTAAGAAACACATCCAGCGCCAGGATAAAGTTTACTGGTACCGGCAATGCCAATAGGAGGAGCTGTCCTGCTGGACAAATAACAAAAAAGAAAAAAAAAAAATCAAGTAATACATATTGAAGTAAACTATGACATTACAAAGTGCTCTCCTTAGTACTTACACAGCAGGGCTTTACTGATAATGTATATGGATAATAACATAAACATATGTTTTCTTTGGCGGGGTCTTCAAGTTCTAAAGATAAAGCAGCTGGAGTGTGAGAGGAAATGGGGAGAGAGTGAGCAGCAAAGGGTCACCAGTGGGATTTGAAGATGCTGCAGTAAGAACTGTAGCCTCTAAGCTAAACGACGTCTGAAAACGTTACGTGTTTTAACGACTCATCAGAATGACAAGCATGACTTGACTTGCCTTTTCGCACTCTGTCTGCCCTGGCAGCAAAGAGAATACGAGAAGTCAGGCTTGTAATTTTTTGTCCCCCATGGGAAACGTATTCCTGCATTCCTGCAGTAGAGGAAGCACCTCAGCACTTGAAAGAGAGCTACAGTCTGCCTCTGCTATGTTATTCTCACTGTAGACTGGAAGCTAAGCCTGACCTCAGTTGTTCATGTAACCTAGAATGAGGCAACACTTGACTAGCACTTCTACTACCTTTAACTAGGAATAATAGGTGACAAAGTTGCATAAATACAATTTTTTAAAAGTGTTTGAAAGTCGAAAACAAAAGCCAGTCAATTTGTTGAGAGGATATAAGATGAAATGCACCACCTTGGAAAACACTTGACAAATTCTCATTCTTGTTTACAATCATTATATATAAAAAAAACAAAATCTTGATCTTTTTGTTCCGCATCAACACTTTTTACACCATAACCTTGTACAATTAATACATTACTTAAAGGGCTTTAAAATGTGAATATTGTGTGGGCCATATAGAAGAAATGATGTGTGGGAAAGCGACACAGTGGACTGGATTTATCCAAATAGTTTCTGTGACAGAATCATACTTCAAGCTGCATGTGAAAGGCACCGTCGCTTTTGTACGTGGTGTGACGACAAAGCCATCAGAGGAGGTCCAACCTCACCGACGCCATGTAAAGGGACAGTCGCACCAAGTGTGTCGTCTGCACCCAGCGCAGATATTGTGACGTCCTCGGGTCTGTGACTGTGCATCCTGACACGAGATCTCACCTCGGACTGACAGAATTGGGTAGCTGCTTTGTCACACGGTGAGTGTTGCGTCTGTAAACCCTCTGTAGTTGGTGTCTGACTCTGCTTGATGTGGTTGGCTTTGTCCTCTGCCTCTTGCATTTGGCAGCCTTTGAACATAGGAATCTTAGGGAGCGAAAGCAAAGCAGCTTTGGTGCGGAAATAAAAACAGCGCCCTGCCACTATATGCAAACAAAAATCTTTCCATACGGTACACGAGAAGAGGACGCAGTTGGTTTAAAATTAAATGATACAACGGCTGAGCTGCGTTTTGCCATCGCAAACAGATTGCGCTGGTTAAGATGCTCACGCTCTGCTGCCGCTACATATGCATCTCACACCGAATTATCATAACAGCTGCAATTGATGTTATACTTGCTCTCACTCTGGGCTGCCTTTAAATTACGCTTTGCAGCGTGTGATATCAAAACGACTGTGGACAGCAAACTAAATATCACATTTTGCTCCCTCCTCAGGTCTCTTCTACTCGACCGGCTTGATAGGAATGTATTATTCATCCAATTTCTACCTGACCTCAATGTTAACGCAGCCATTGTTTGTTGCGAGGATCTATCGGGCCTGCGTCTCTGTTTTTGACACAAGCTTTGATTGCGAGATCTGCACAGACTGAGAAGACGCGAGTGGTGTAAATGAATACAATGATCTCAATAAACAACTGCGATGTCACTGACCCTGAGATAATTGCACTTCTGAGGGGCCCTGTTAAGTTTTTAATAACTCAGAGACATGTCATTCAAGTTCTTTTCTGTATCCCTTTATTTATTTTTCAAATATTGAATTGTCTCTCAATGCAGACAAATTCTTATAATCATTCAACGTATTCCTATGTACAAATTTTGCACCATTTTGCACCAGAAAGTTGGGCTGCACTAGTCTTGATTTGGCCCGATAGAGAGCCTACTGTGACCCTGTGTCCCTCCTCTAGCTGCAGCTTAGGCCTTTGATGCTGATGCAAACTAGCTCTGGAGAGAGCCACATGCAGGGCACAGAGAAGAGCTGACCCCTGTGATCTGGCAACCGATGTCATCATGGGCATATTGACTTTGTCACTTAGCAGCGATGAAACACCACATAGACACATCCTTTCATAATCTGGCAAAAAGATGTTTTTATCTGCACACTGCTAAGTTAATTAAGCACTCAGCTAATTCACTAATTGCAATTTGCAGCGATGGTAACTGACATTTGCAAAATCTTTTTTTTTCTGGCATAATAATTAGTATGTGTTTTTCAGACACATCATTAGAATGAAAAATGAAATAAAATTACATGATTTGTGATTTGTGAGGAGGTTTCTCCTGTCAACATTTAACGGCATTGCACCAGAAAGTCTAAAAGTGACATCATACTTGCTCAGTGATCTATGGGAAAGAGATTCAAGTTTTAAAGTCTTTTTTTTGTCTCCAATAAGGACTGGCGGAGCGTAAAGAGAGAACTCAAAGATACAGCTCACAGCTGTTCCAGTGAAACTCATGTGATATTCAGCTACGCCTTTATCACTATTTTCATCACAGCTACATCAAAGTAAGCCAAACGCTGAGCAACCCGAAGATTCTCATTGCGAGCCCTGATCCTCGATCGATACACAGTAGGCTCAGGGCGTCTTCTGATGTGACTCTGGGTGCGCGGGTTCAGCTTTTATGCCGTCTGCCAGCCAATGCTCTGGCTGTATGGAACCCGGCCAGCACGTCACTGGGACTCAGAAGCACGGATCTGTCAGTCTGAGATGCTGACTGATGACTGATCTCCTCCCTGGTGCGCCATCACTGGGTCCCATTTATTAAAGGGAAACTCATCCAGGGGCAGGGTAGACAGCTCTTATTTCATCAAGAATGAAAAGGATGAAAAAAAAAATATCTTGGCCAAAATACTGATTCTGTGAACCTCTGCTGATGATGTCCAACCTGACGGACAATAGCAGTTGTGATGGCTTGGTGAGATGGGTAATGTGTAAAAAAAATAAATGGGTAAAGAAATAAAGACTTGATACCGAGTCCACGCAAAGATGAATATTTACCTTGTCATATAGTCTCACAGCTAATATCAATACTTCTAATAATAATATATTTGATTTTGGGTATGCTGTATATACTGTAGGTGCAGTTCTGAAGAGGTGACGTTTGTGAGGGAGTGGCCTCTGTCATCCTTGGCGTTTAGTCACCGGAGGGTGGTGTCAGAGGAGCTGTGACTTTAGGAAAGGGGAGGGTGGCTGAGCAGATTGTTTGAACAATGGTGTTTTTATCCGATTTTTGAGTGAGGGAGTGAATGATAGAGTCACAGGTAAAGTGCAATACAGCCTGCTGCTCAAGTAGTCTAGATGTGGTGAATGCATTGACTTTCACCAGCAGAGAAAGAAAGCGGTGGGCAGAGAGGGGTTTGTTTGGTTTTTTTTGTTATCAAAAGGCAGCTCTGACGATTTGACTGACGTGGTGTTCAAAGGAGAGTGTGCTAAGATAACTTCAAGGTTGCAGACAGGTGGGCAGACAGGCTGGATTTATTGATAGTCAAAGTGTGAGACGTTTTTTTTTTTTTCTTTTTTTCTTTTTTCTGCAGGGCTCTGGGCCTGACCATGTTAATGAGGCATCCGATTTGGGTGAGGCAGGTTGCCAGCAGGCAGTGAGGTGCTGTGGTGATAGAGACATTGGAAATGTCTCTCACCTTGTGTTCCAGTTAAATGGTGCAAATGGAGACAGCCAGTATGTCTGGGGGAGATGGGAAATGACCAAATACTGAACCCTGGAGAATGTAGAGGGATAGCGGGGCATAGGTGGATGTGCAGTTGTTAATGGACTCTTAGCTGTTCATGAGGAACGACAATAGTCAGGAAGCAGGAGAACATCATTGATGCTGACTGAGGATATAAGATGAAGGAAGGACTGTTCATTTTTTGGTGCCAGAAGTTGCAGTGGGATTGAAGTGTTTCTTACCCACTTCAAACTCAAATATTTCTAACAGAAAGAGGCATGGAGGCAATATCCAGGGAGGTTTAAAAAGTGCAAGTACAGATGTCACCATGAAATTTAACATAAACCCAAAGTATACAAAATTGGGCTATTTTATTACATGATTTTGTACAGTAGTGGTAGCTTAAAGTCAGCTGTATTTCAGCATATATAAGTTTTCATTGTAAAAATATATTAACTGTACTTAACTTTGTTTACCACTAGTGCCACTGTGTCCATATTTTCTTTATTGTCTTTTCACCTCTGTCCTTGCTCTCCACTAGTTGCAACAGTGGGACTAAAATGGAATATCTTATATTAAAAAATGGATCAAATTGCCTTGTTTAATGCAAAATACGCCTATAACTCAGCCTGTTTTCAGCCACCTCATTTCCTGCAGCTTGATTCTAGCACCTGTTTTCAGCAGGAAACTGTACACACCCACTCGACGCTGCTTGCCATGCACACGCTGGCAGACAGATTAAATTAGAAGCTAGACGGTGAGCAGAGCGATGCCTTCAGCAGTCTCAGTGCCACATTTCACAACCAGGGCTGAAAGCCGGCAGAATACAGAACTTGTTTTGGAAAGGTGGGCAGAGAAACCTCTTCGGAAAAACGCTAATGCTACCCTCTGTCCTCTAGACCAAGATGCCAGCCAGTTCTGTCAGCCTTAAATCAGATTTTAAGCCCCTGCAAATTTATTCTACATTTTCTGTTATACATTTCTAACATTCTTTGCTTCTAAACGCTGATACTTGCAGAAAATATGTTTGTAATGTAAACATTATGTGTGATATTTGATTAAAGAGACATTCCAAGTGGCTCTTAAGATTAACTCAGCATGAACTTTCGCAACTGAACTGGAACACTGATTAATATCTGCTTGCTGCAGGCCTCCTTTATGAACAGATCATTGCAGCTGTGGTGTGCAGGTGCTCACAACAATGGTCCAGAGACTCGGGAAGATTCCAGCGACGACAAGAATTACTGACTTTTGACTGCTTTAAAAATGTGTTTACTGAAAAACATGCAAAAGCAAGAGCACAAACAGCTCCTACATATTAAGTGCAACTGTCCGTCTCCCTCCCTGCAGTGGCTCGACTCACTTTGCTACAGATGATTTACCGTTTTCTCTTCTTCACTCTTGGATGTTTTAAAACGTTAAGGACTGTAGTGCTTTCTTTGTTATTCACTTCATTTTGATTTTAAAAAGTTTGCTTTTTGCCCTCGGGCTGCTCTCTGAATAGCTGACACTTGTGCCACAGCGTATTCAGGTGCTTCGAGAACCTCCAACGCAAACATTTCATGACTTAAAAATTGCCGTGTGCTGAGTGTTTGTTTTATACGCTTGACTTTCTGACAGCATAGCTCATGAATACAGCACCCTCCACATGCACATACACACACAGTGACCCAAATTATACAGCTTGTAAGCGACTGACTTCACATTACCTTGAGAATCAAATCAAAGAGTGTTAAATATTCTGCAAAAATGTCGTTGGTTCATAAATGAGCAACAATGGAGAGGTCAGTACCTCATCAAAAGCTACACTTAATGGATGAAATAATTAAGTAATTTAACAACCTAACATCAATACTTCTGTAAAAGCTGGTATGTAATTATTGCTCTTTGGATTTAACTGGCACAAAATGAACTTGGACTTATTGACTGCCAGTCTCTTAGACAGTGAGGTCCCTTCAGATTAAAGGACCCATGGATGAGACATGATGGATGGGTGGATTGGCAGAGTGAGGGACAGAGACAGAGCAGATTTTTAAATGGCAGTTCTCCTATTGTAAGTAATTACAAAGCTCAATGTTTTCCAGTGGAGAGTAGAGGTGTAGATGGAGCAAGGTGGAGGCAAAGCTAGGTAGGTGAGTAGGTAACTGACCCGGACGCCGTTTCTGAGTGTGCAGAGAAAGTTCCAGAGGGACTGAACTGCTCTGCATTATGAGACCAGGGATGCACCCTTCATTCACACACTGAACTACATACTGTATATTGGTGAACTACTGTGCATTTTGTGTGTTCATCGGAGTATGATTTGGTGCCTGGCATCTTTTGGAGTCGTCAAAAGGAGTGCTTCAGTCCAGGGCTTATTACCCAGAGAGCACTGCAGTTAGACATTTCTGGCACTCAGGTCCTTAGCTAATGAAGTGCAGTGTCAGGCACTGTGTATGTGTATGTTTGCATATGGAAGTGTATGAGACATCCCACTGTGGCATCACATTTAATAGTGACTCAACAAACCGTTGGATTGGAAAGTGTGTACAACACACACACACACACACACACACACACACACACACACACACACACACACACAGGGCCCCACACACACACACAGGGCCCCACACACATAGAAGCTCTTTAAAGCTTGCACAGAGGCACACAAGGGCAGTCACTGGATCATAATAATAATTCTTTTCATCATGTTTTGAACAAGATCAGCCAAATGTCGCTCTGCTCTAAAGGAAATACTGTCAACAATTATATTTCTTTTGAATGCCTGTGTTGTTACAATAACAAAAAAAGTGATAAATGACTGTAATCAGCAGTGCCATTTTACCCAGTGTAACACCCACGGCCTTTTGAAGGACACTCAGTTACTGAAGCAGCCTTTAAAATAAACCCCAAGAATAGGTGACAGCATAATTTCCATGGTGTCTCCTGATTGCTGCGCCGTCACATCACCAAATTTGTGTTGTACCATATTTATACTCTCGTCGAACCTGCTCTCAATGACACATTCACAGCTGTCAGTGCCAAGGTAAAAACCTGTCTCTCCTACAGGGATGACAGTGCAGCTCTGGGCCCCCAAAATAAAAAAAAGGAGGAAAATGTAGCTGTAGCTTTTCCTTCCTAACAGTTAAACAAGAAGAACCTGCATCTCTAAATGGTTTAACGGTCTAAAAGGTTTCGATGAGGCAAAAAGGGCCGTGTAGACCTACATGTGAAAATTTTTATATATATATATATATATATATATATACACACACACACACATATATATATATATATATATATATATATATATATATAGACACACATTTATATGGGCATAAAGCGCTGTTTACAGTCTGTTCTGACACGTGGGAGGGGAGTTAACTCGGTGGTGGCCTTCAAAATAAATGATGTGCCCAAGGCCTGCTCCTGGATAGAGGTGATCCAGGGCTCTGTGGCCTCACTGCTATGAATGTGCATACAGCATTTGTACACACTGGTGTGCATGTTTGCTGCTGTGATGCGTTTGAGCGCTCCGGGGCTTGTTATTTTGTCAGCGCAGACAGGGACTTGAAAATGTCAGGTTGTTTCCCAAAAGTACACCAGATATATGGTCGTGAATTCCCTGCAACCGAATGCGTGTAGGAAAATCATTACGCAGGAAATGTTGACAAGTATAGCATATGCCTTACGGGGCTGCAGGGGGCTTGTTTGTACAAGTGGGTAAGTGATCTGTGAAAACAGCAGCCTGGGTGTCTGTTTTAATATGATGAACAAACTTCAGGAGAGCCTGAAGAGCTGAATGGATGCATCCATTGGATGGACTGACTCAGTGGGTACAGAGGCATGGATGAAACAGAAGACTAAATGAAAGATAATTATGTGTACACAGGGATGAAGGATGGGCTGATGATGGATGGATATTATGTTGCGTTAGACTCGAACTGTAAATGCATTGACAGACTGCCCTGCAACGCTGCCTCCCCGCACCTGGTGCACATGCTGCGCCAACAGCTGTTCACTCACCCATCATCTGCACCTGACGCAAGGCACATGAGCTCCAGCTAACCCCACATTATTATAAGCTTAACTGAGTTACAAGGCAGTTTAGCTGAGCGTTGCTCCTTCGCGCTAATCAATAATGCTAGATTGTGTTGCTGACAGAACGGCTACAACAGGTGCTGTAAAAAACAAATGCAGCATGTTTATTTCAATTTACTTCCATTTGTGCATTCTAATGCATTATAGTTATGACTGTGTTTGTGTGTGTGTGTGTGCAAGTATTTACACCTTCATAGAGCAAATGCGACGATGCAAAGGACTTTGACAGATGATAAATGTTATCGATCCCTTTGGGGATATTCTGTAATTTATCACAGCAATAAAAGCCAAATACGAAATCAATTAAGTTATAGATTTTGGAATAAACAGAGATAGCAAACAGCCAATCAAGAAAGACATTAACGCTGTTTAAAATCCAGTAACAATACAATTATGGGGACATGAGCACCAACCACCAGGCCTGAATAATACAAAGGAACAGCGATTGGGTGGACGTACAGTTACCTCTCAGCTCATCATATTTTAGACACACAGATCCAGGGAACTATGTATCATGAATTTAGTGCAAAAAGAAAAGATCAAAATGCATGTTATCCTTCATTAATTTAAGCCCTGGCTAGTAATTGGACAGCAGTCTCAGGGTGAGACATGCATATTATTAAAAAAAAGCAATCAGTGAATACCACTCAATGACACACACACACACCAATACCATGACAGGTGGCTGCTCTGCCGAGTGTCTAAACTCCAGGCCATCAGACATGTGGACCGAACGAGCCACATGTCCAACCCTGTGATTGGTGGACGACTTGTTCTAGTCCAAGATCTGTTCTTCCGCAGCTCTTTGACGTGTCAAAATCACTGCAATATCCCTGTGAATCCTGCCAGCAGAGCGCTGGTTACGTAACTAAATGAATGCATGGAATTGGTGTAAATGTGAAGCTAACAGGGAAGCAGCAAACAATCATTTCACTTTGCAAAGACTTTGAGGTTAAATATCGCTCTGATAGTTGGTGCAAACCAAAGATAATACGAAGATAATAACAATAAAGAAAGTAATCCTGTTCATTTCTGCGGGGAAGGAAATGTGCAAATCATTGACTTTAATAGGGTAAGGTTACAGTTTACCAAGTCAAATATAAAGATGATTAACACCAGTTCAAATCAAATTTGAGACCATTTTCATTTCAAAGTAAGCCTGGTGATTAAAAGCAGAAAACAGTGCATGTCCCTGCAAACACACAGTCTCATTAAAGGAGCTGAGCAAACATAACACCCGCATCTCTGAGAACTTAAAGATCACAGTGCTCAAAAGGCGCAGCCAGCTGCTGAGCTGTGCGTGATGGCAGTTTTTCATTATATGAGCTGCAGCAGGACTCGTCTGCTGTGTACAACAAGGCCCTCGCTTTGCAAATGTCACAGGATCACAGAAACCCGCATGCCTGGTCCTGGGTGCCACAATCAAACACTAGCTGCTCAGGAGATTACTTCACAGCTGCTGCTTGTTATGTCACAGGGTCTCTTGGAAATCACGAGGTATAAACAAGTAATGCCCTTTGCAATTTAGCTGTTTAATCCTAATATCTGATGCGTGTTTAAAGCTATACATTCATCAACACTGAGACAGGATGTGTGAGCGGGGCTAGACTGAGAGAGATTAGAGCCAGACAGTCACTCTGAGAGTTTTTGCCTTCTAAGGGGCTACTTATCTGTGGATTGTAGAGCCTCGTGTGTGCATGTAGATCTTTTTACAATATGGAAACTGTCTTTCTGCCTCTTCTTCATCCTGACTTTTCCCCAGCGTCTCCCTCACTGCCCGCTAATCTCCCGCCTCTCTGTTTCGCCTCCCTTTTGTTGTCTCAATCATCTCTCTTCTCTAGCGAATTCATCTCCTTTCCTCTACCTCCCTCCTCCCCTCGCTGTGATGTTGGAGCTGTAGCCCATGGATGCGTCAGAACACTGTGAACACGACATCCTTCCATCTCTTGCCACAGGCCACTCCCTTATCCCCATTAGACAGGAGTTGGGGGAGAGATGCCGCCAACAAACGATGTTCCACTGCCCGAGGACCCCAGAACACATTTGCATGGACATAAATGCACCCACACACACATTCAGACATACACATGTTGAGAGGTGGCCAAACATATAAAAACAAATGTACACACAAGTGGATGATAACACCATGCTTCAGGGCACCACAAGGGTCTTGAATTAATTTTTTTTCTCACATAAATCTCACTTAACGTAGATGATGCTACTAATTATCTCCTCATGTCCTAATTTTAATTATTTGTTTGTTTGTCCAATGTGGCTCTTGCATTGTGATGCTCTTATTTGAGCCAGCACTGTTAGTTGGCCTTTTGGATTGAATTGGAGGGTGCAATGAACCACAATTACTGGGCATTTTAATGCTGTTGTTTGTAGTGTTGTTTTGAAAATCACACAGTTGTGGTTTTATCCTACTTCTGTTCAGTTCGGCACAGCTTCACCATAACAGTGGTTCATCTATTACTGATGATTATCTTATAACTTTTATTAACTTGCTTTACAAATATAGTTAAATTTCCTCTGTGCAGTCTGACCTGCACAATCAACCATCCAACATATAACCCACTTACTTTCTCAGATTATTTGTTTTTTTCTTCCACTAGCTCTGCATTTGACATCAATCACCCTTTTTCCCCGTGGCAAGCTCATTTCAGAGTGGTAGGACAGTGGGACTTTTTTCTGCTGTTTTGGGGGTAAATCTCTCTCTCTCTCTCTCACACACACACACACACACACACACACACACACACACACACACACACACACACACACACAAGACAAGAGATTAAAGCATTACAGATTTCAACATCGACTTGGAACATGACGATCTTGTTTGTTCCCCAAAAAATGTCAAAGAGAGTTTAGTCCCCTGTTTGCCTCATGATCTCTGGTATTTTTCACCTCCTAAGACCAAAATAAAGCAACGAATATTTGTGACTCAGAAACCAAAACTCTGGTTTCCTTAAGTCAAAGACTACACATCATATCATTTCATACAAAGCAAAATAACAGCTGTGTTCTCATTTGAAACTGTTTATGTGCAGACTCATGTCTAATATAATTCTGAACATAACTCTGCTGAGACACAGTGAGTCCTCAAATGTACAACCTCTCCTCTAACCACAAAAGACATGAAAGTCTGTCTGTCTTCTCCCCAAATCCTTCAGCCTTTATTGTTTCTGATGCATTTAAACAGACTGACAGTGAACTGAGAGATATTTTTCATTCAGTGTGTTCTCTGCTCCTGGGCTAAATCAGTCCTTCCTCCTCACACAAACCACAGGTGTGAGACACAGCTCCTTTGCCTCGGGTTTAGTGCGATTTAATGTGTGCCATAAAGAGGAAGCCACCCTCTTGAAGGAGGACAGAAAAGTGTCATCAGTTTGGGAGACGGAGGTGAGAGTTACTTCCATGCCAATCTGTCACATGACCTACAGGCATGGTAGACAATGGGAGCAGAAAAAATTTCAAGATGGAAGGCAAAATGCAAGAGGTGGTTGACAGATGACTGTGCAGGAGGAGAGACAGAGGGATATGGTACA
This sequence comes from Karalla daura, assembly GCA_029224185.1. Taxonomy (NCBI): domain Eukaryota; kingdom Metazoa; phylum Chordata; class Actinopteri; order Chaetodontiformes; family Leiognathidae; genus Karalla; species Karalla daura. Next base: position 6,346,309 of record CM055198.1, read on the forward strand.
AGTCACCCCACTGCTATAAGGATTGCAGCCGTGTGTCATTTATCGTATGTACATGTGTGTGACTGTGTGTGTCTCAGACATGTGGGCACCCGTTTTTATATTTCCTGAACTGGACTGAGCCTCTATTACCCCTTGCAGACACCAGTGAACACTGTTTCCTTAGAATCCAATAGTCCTGGACAAAGACATGGCTCACCATTTAGGAGATTATGGTTTATTTTCAGCAAACAGATGGAACGTGCGCTGGAGAGGAGGGTTGGAGAGATGGCTGCAGGCCACAACGCAGCTCATGCACCCATGTGTGCACTACTGGACAGATCTAGTTAGGCGGAAAAACGCTTGGGCATAAAGCAATTAGACCGCATGTTCTAAAATGTGGACTGAGAATGAAGTCGTTTTATGGCAGAGACATCTCTAATGAGAAGGAGAGAGAGGAGGGAGGAGGCGGAATTTAGTGACCCTCTCTCCCCAGCTCCTAGCACTGCACGGAGCGCCTGCACCAAAAGATGAATAACGATCTGAGCCTTTTTTCCATATGGTGTCAAACTCCATCTGGAGTCACCCAATTACTGTAACTCTCAAAACCAACATAACATTGAAGAAACAGCCCTCGTTAGACAGCTAGAAACAACAAGTCATGTAATATATCGACTTATTGTTGCAACAGTGTGTGTCTTGCATACTTTCTGTTGACGTAATTAGGTGCCGACTTTAACTTTTTTTGTCATATTAATGACATCTCTTGATTGACTGAGTATCTGAAACATCCCGTGTTTTGTATTGGTAGTGAAAAGCTCAAAGGGTTTAAAGGGTCTGGTGGCTCTGGAACACACTTGTTTTCCATTTCCTGTGGATGTAGTCCAAAGAGCTGCCCCTGATGTTTGTTTTGGCATTCGGTAGATCTGATGAAGCTTTTACTGCACCCCAGGAATTATGTGGTTCTGGGAGCAGTTTGAAAAAAAAAAAGCATCAAACAAACAAATAAAAACATTGTTATGTTGATGTTAATGTAATTTAAATTTCAATAGCAACACATTTCATTGGGTATATTTTAGGACTGATTGTTCCTCTTGTTTTGGGTTACATTTTCATGTAATTTCAGGTAGTTATTATGCCAATCATCCATGTAAATCATGTGTCCACAGTGCCAATTAAAAAAAATCAACAAAACAAACAAAACTTTGGAATTGCTTACATTCACAAATACATAACACAATTCTTATACTCAGAGTAGTATATATAGTACACGTCCTATAGGGAATTACTGTAAATACTAGCTCTCATCCTCAATGCCTGGCATTGGTTCAGCAGATCAGACCAACTGTCAAGCCCCCACTTCACTGCCCTTTTGTTTTGCAGTCCGCCTTGCCCTCTCTGGATTTTGTTTATCCAAAACTGGGGCAGACACTGTCGTGGTGGCATTTCATGTGATGGCACAAAATCAGGGATTAGTTTGTAGGCTAGGGGCTTAGGGGCCGGTTAGGGCCCAGACGGCCCAATGCACAAGAAGGCATGTCATCTCCACCCCCCTGCAAACGGCTGCTTGGTTGAGGAAGTCTTATGGGCGTAAAGGCGAGAGAGCAGTTGGAAAAAAAGATAATGTCATGTACCACCTGGTGACAGTCTGTCTGGTGACAGCCTTGGACATGGTTTTACCTACTACAGAGAAATTAAATCAGAAGTTATTGGTGCTCTATAAAGAAATCTTACTCTATGGTGGAAAAAATATATGGACTATGAATGTATGCAACTGGCCAAGGGCTGTGGATTTAATGTCCGATGTGTCACAGGCTGTGCTTCTACTGGTGTGTTGTTCTCTCTGTCTCTCTCTCTCTCTGTTTTTGTTTTTTTTCTACGTCCATGGCTGTGGTCATGCTTTTCCTGCTCCTGGCTTCATGCTGCTGAAACATCTGCAAGTAATCACCACATCAAGTGCAGCACTACATCAAGCCCTGTGCAGCCTCCAGTCTCCCCCGGATCATCACGTCACTCACAGTGGTGGCTGCGCTTCGGGCTGTACCTTCAGCTCTATAGTCCTCTTATTCTTTGTGATTAATCCCTTGTGCTCACATCCAGTTTCCCTGCACTCCAGACCTCCTTCACAGTCTACTTGCCTCTATCTCCCGTTGATCTGCCTACACGGCACTGTTATTCTTGTCTCTGAGCAAACAGCCATTGGGTCGTTTTTCTCATCCTCAGTCCAAGGACTGCACTCTGCACTGCCAACCACAATGTGGTTCAGTGGCCATCTTCTTTCCTTCAGTCAACCTTTATACACTCTGTTAAGTAAAAAATGTTGTGTTGTTCCATCAAGTCTGTGTGTTGCATCTGGGTTTGACGGTTTCAACGTACTCTGTAATAATTATATTTGTGCATTTGGGGCACGGGCACAAACAACATGGCAGCGATAACAGAAACATTTCCTTCATTAATTTGAAATCCAAATGATTTAATTTAACTCACATTGTATGCTCACAATATAAGAGGGACAATCCATTTCAGTTTCCATTTCTCGGCATGCTGTTAGATTCTTTCATGAATTGCATATTATCTTTTATATACAAATCAGGTGAGAGACACTGCAAAACTGGTTTAGCAAAAGTCTTGGGAAATTGGCAGCAGGGTATAGATGCAGCCAAAAATGTGGGTGTCTAATCTCTATTTGGACAGAGTTTCAATATCCTTTCCTGCTCCTTTGGCTGTTAGCTACCACAGTGGATCATCTGTTTCCATCTCATTGGCACACGGGGCTGATCAGATTGCCTTTTTCTTTTCAGCCTCTTTGTTTGTGATCAGAAAATTTGATTTGGCATTAGCTTTTTACACTGGCTGCCTATCCTGATACAGCCGTCTCCCCTTTTTACTGTTGCTAGGGACCAATAATTTAGGATGCATTGGCTTGAGCATGCCCTGTTTTTGTGGAACAAAGCACAGTTCAATGTCTTGCTCAAGGATACTCGACCATGTGGAGGCGAGTGGTTAAGATGCCAAAGCCTGAGACTCCTGTGCTGCCCCCATCCCTTGGAGAGAGCTCCTTTCTAATGCACTCTTTGTTTTTTATTTCATCAACAATAAACTATGGTCCTATGGTCTCCTCTCTATTAAGTCCCAAAAAAGGTTCAAGGTACGGTGCAAAGGCGACACCTTCGGAGAGAAAATCTCTTTGACATATCACAGGTGCATTAAATGCCACAGGAAACGTGTCTTCTCCTAAGTATCCCTCACAGGCAGTGAATGGCAAGTAAAAGGTTCTGTTTGGGTTTTTAATCCATCATTTGCTTTCAGCAGAACTGGGAAAAAAGGTTTTGGTATAGTTTTGGGAAACAAAGTCAGATGTAATTGTACAGTAATCCAATCAAATTGATAATACAATCAAAACCTCAAAAAATAAACAAGTGGACTTCGGTATCTCTGATGAGAATGTAGTCCCTGTACATTCTGTGGATGTGTAAACCACGATGCAGTGCTCCGATCAAAGCACGATGATCATTGTGCCCCATGCATCCAGCGGAGAGCAACCAGCATCTATGCATTGCTAGGATAATTGAAGACATGCATTAAGTCACAGCACAGGTTCCACTGATACAAACTCCCTCTCTAGAACTCTATGTGGTGCGCTCTGGTGTATGAGCCGCCGGCACGTTTTGACATGTGTATGTGCGCCTCGGTGCAACTGTGTGTGTGTGTGTGTGAATGTGTGTGCTTGCACAGCACTCCCGGCTAACTCAAACATTATTAAGTGATGGTAGGATGGAAGGCACGTCAGCTGGAGATGGAAAACAGCTGTTCAATTTCACACTCTCTCCCTCAGTTGTGTGCCTACAGTCTCTTTACCTCTCCCCACACTCCAGCCCCCTTTCCACACACATGCTTACACACACACACACACACACAAACACCTCCATATCTGGGACTTATACCATCTCTACCCACTGAATATACAATGACAGTATATACAATCTATATAGAATATACAATGGAATTACAGGCAGCAGCTTCTATGGTCTTTCAAACCTACTATGGTAACACACACACACACTGACACACACACTGACACACACACACACACACACACACACACACACACACACACACACACACACACACACACACACACACACATACACACACACAGTATATAAAGCTTGTTCGGACCCAGACCACTGAGCTGAGTCAACATTTCAATTATTTATCACAAGTCTAGTACAGCACGCAGGGGCTGTCCAGCAGAGGGACTGAGGGACTTGTCGCCACATAAGAACAGTGATGAGTTCCTATTACCCAGCTCAGCATTTTAACACTTATACTGCAAACTGACCTCCAAGACCATAGCTCTCAAAAACATAACTGGCCATCATTCACTGCAGCTTCTTTTGGTATTGGTCAGGGTTTTTTTTTTTTCAATGCTCGCTATCTCTTTCTTTTCTCTTTGCAGATGGAAACACGCACCAACACAAGGAGCTTTGTCCTGGGTGCAGCAGATCCTGTAGAAAAACACAGGATTTGCAGTGTGACACAACCACCTCTTACAGAATAAACTTATTGCACAAACAGACGAGCCAATTTCTTCTCAGGCAAATAAATGTGACATGTTTTTCTCTTTGCAAGTGTATTTTTTTTCAGCTAGATAGATTAAGCTAAGCCAGGTAAAAAGATAGACAGATGCAGAAAACCCACATAGACCCACCAGGAGGACATGCAAACAACCCAGGAGCTGAACACAAGTCCTTCCTGCTGCAAGCCGTCCACACTAACTATGAACGCACCATGCAATCAGATAGACGTGACACAAGCCATTTCTCTGTTTCACACCCACTTTGGCTGCTTCTCAAATTCGTCATGGAGCTGCCTTAAACGTCAGTTTGACAAAATCTGGGAACATGCACCCCCTCTTCAACATGTGAAATGACTTCATGTTTTAGTATACGGCCCACATACACTCGTACACCAGTGCGTAGGTGTGGATCAGTGTGATCAGATGGCGATGTTTTTTTTTTTCCTCATGTGAAAAACAGAGGAGTCCAACTTACACAACAGCAGTTACCTGAAGATGACCTCATTTACCGCATCATGACCCCCATTCAATTGCTCCCCATGGTGCCCGACGCAACAGATAAGCAACAGTAATGTGCACATGTTCTTATGAAGACGCAGACACGGGCCCATTGACACCGAGGCCACGGCTAAATTGACTCAATCTAAATGGATTAAAAAAAGGCTTTTGCCCCAGAGGCAGTGGCAGCGAGCTCGACCTGCTCAGAGAGGAGGCGGGGTAAAAGTGAGACACACACGGACACAGTTACTGACATGCATCGCTCGTCTGTGACGTCGTAATCTCTTCATTTCAGTTGTGATCAAGATAACAAGAGATCTGATTTGATGTCCGATTTCCGTCTTGCAGTCGGAACAAAGAGGAACACAAGGGTGAAAGTGAAGCAGACGCCCCACGCCCCATCCACAAACCTATGAAACGAGGCTCCATTCAGTCTCGACTCAGAAAGCCCGGCATGCATTATACATCATGTAGAGTTGGCTGCCAGTGAGTGGGCGAGAGTATTACGGCGGCACCAGTCGTGTCCACTTGGTGGTCCTGAAGAAACACGGCCACTGATTTCAGTCCTGCTTTGCTCTCATAAATGCACGCATGGGGTCAAAATTAGAATCATAACAACGATTTAGAGCCTGTGGTCTTAAAAGCAGGGAGTGAGTCAGCACTTCGGATCAGTGAGTAAGTTGATGTTTTTATTAAGAAAATAAGGTCAGCGCTGAATACATGACCTCAGGGAGTTTGTTAATGATGTTATCACATAAAGTGCATTTGTGCTCATGGCCTTGCAGCATGAAACATGCTTTTAGAATTTCCACCCATAGGTGATGCCACTTCCCTTCAATGACTCTACACCCAGTGTGACATAATTAGAATTTTTTGGGAATCCTGAGATGAACCAATGTCTGTTTGTTGAAATGTTGAAAGCGAACATGTTGGATTACCTTTAAAAGGATGGCGGGTTTGATTGCTACCACTGCCAACAGCCTCTTGAACAAATCCAACTGGGCTCTCCTGTGCATCACTTGACTCTTGACTTTGCATCAAGTTATTTTCATCAGTCCATAATGGATGGTGTCAAAGTGTGCATCCCTGTATGTACAGCTGTAGTATTTGATTATATGTGGCAGGTAATGCCACTTAGATGTCTAGCAGCGTATATGGTCACACCTGGAGTTATTTTCAAGACAGAATCAGTAAGGCAATGTCACACACAGAGTTCTACCCTGCACTCCCAAGGGAGGTGTTAAAAATACGCCACCCATGACAGCAGCCTTACATCAGCTGAGGATATCTTTGTTATGTCTCTGATACGGAGTCTGGCTGCTCTTTCATATGATTTATTCACTTTTATCTTTTCCGAGAAAGCTGCAGAATAGCTCGCACAGAACATGCTGCAGAAATAAAAAGGGAGCCCTTTGCAGGGAAAACAAAAACGAGCCTAATCCAAGTAAATAATTTCAAAGATTGTCTTTCTTTTATGCTTTCCTATTAAAGGTTAAAATGCTTCAATGCTGCAAAGTGTGAACTCTGGTGCTGTACCATAATTTACTGTTTGGCACACATTGCTGGGTACACAAGTGTTCATGTTTAAAAGCAAAAAAAACAACAAAACATATAAGATAAACATTAGAAGGCGGCTGGATTGTTTTTGTGCTGATTTAGAGAAGCAAGAAATGGAGAGAAGAACTGAAAACTCTGTCCTTTCTAAATATGCACCGTCCTATGACTCATGATTGGAGCCACTTTCAAAATGTTGGATATTGTGTTTCATTCATTTATCGATGTATTTACAAAATGCAGAAGTGCATGTCACTTAGAATCAAAATCACTGTCTTCGAATGCTTCTGTCATATTTTCTGTGTAACTTAAAACTGAATGGAACTAAGTTAGCAAAACAAAATGTGGTTTAAGGTACTTGCATTCTCCAATAATATGTGTAAGCTGCTGAATAGATTTGATGATTTAGAACTAACATGTTGCATTGCTGAGGTTAATACATTATGTGCAATCACAATGAAAACAAATGACCTGCTCTTACTTTGACTAGTACCCTCACATTCATATCAACATTTACTGCACAATAGCCAGTGATTGTAATCTTGCTTTGGCACTTGGTTGTCCATAAACACTGTTGCCATGTAGTGAAAGGGAAATGACTAAATCCACAGAAGAAACTTAACATGATCACAAGAAGGTAAAACTCTGAATTTTCATCTGCAAGTCTGCCACTTTCTGCATTCACCTTATTCATATATTACTCTTTTAGTTTAGATAACATCCCATGTTCTTACTTTCTCATGCATTTTCCATCCAGTCAAAACTAGAGTGCCAGAACAGCAATGAAGCAACATCAAAGCCCTCACTTTTTCACAATTTTGTATTTGACTCATGTTTGCAGTTGTTTTCATGAGTTGGCACATGTCAACACAGATTCAATTTGTTAAAAGAAATTTTTTTAAGTTTTCAAACTTTTGCAAAAGTTCTTCAAAAACAGTTGTCAAGGAAACCAGAGAGTGCAAAAAGTAAGCTTCAATTATGGGTATAAAGAAACACATGGATGCAAACAGTGTCACATAAAGCACACGGTAACATCAAAGATAACAAATATCAAAGAGGCACACTCATATTTTTCTGCCGGCACGTTTCATCAAACTGAAAGAACATGGCGGAGCTCTGTGATAGTACCAGCACCTCTGCATATGTATATATATATATATATATATATATGTATATATATATATATATATATATATATATATGTGTATATATGAGAGTTGAAATCATGCATATCCTAAGACATCTCAAATGTTATGACAGATGACTTTTTCTATTGTCTGCATAAAAAATATAGAAAGTTTTACCTTGGAGTTCTACTTGGAGTAGCATGACAAAAGACTGCATATCTTGGCAAAGGACAGTGTCTCAAAGGTTGGTCAGAAAGGTCTGGGTTGCATGAAATATGTTGCAGGACTGGAAATTTTAGGAAATCCTCGCATAGCTCAGCTCATTCAAGACAGTGAGAACTCAGTGTCCCTCAGTGTGGCTGGGATGATACTCAGCAGGCCAAATTAAACAAGTCATGTGAAGTATCATGGGTATGAATGCTTCCCATTGTCCAGTCCTCCACAATGGCCCTTTGGGCACAGCACTGGCCTGGCTCAGAGATCAAGCACAGCCATCACTTCTGCAGAGATGTGTCACTCTGCCAGGCACATACCTGCACACACGCACTTGTTGGCTCAAAGAAACAGACAAGGACTTCAATTATTTAGATGGGCCGAAGCAGCAGCTTGCAAAACCTCGCTCCCCCACTCACTGGTATGCAAATACAGACAGCTGGACACACATACACACATTCACACTCCAACGCACACAGTCATTCATCTCTACCCCTCATCCTTCAAAATGACAGAAAACGAGTTGGTTGTTTTAGAGTCGAGCTGCCACGAAATGGTTCCTGAGCTGTGCAGCCACTGTACCAGCGCTGCCTGCGTCTTCATGGAGACCATATGGAGGTTGGAGCCGGGGGCTGCTCGGGCCTGGCCAGCAGGGAGCCCTCACAGCTGTCCGCTGGCACAGTCCTGCCACCACCCCCCTGCTGGTAGGCCACCATCATTAAAAGGCCTACTGGATGAGAGGGGGTGGGATGTTTCCAACCCCCGGGGCGAGCGATCTATAATGTCCACGGCCTGACAGAAAGATCACAGCCCAGCGGACATGCAGAGCAGAGACACATGCCAGGGCAGACGCGCTTCTGCAGACTGACATGTGCTGTCACACAAAAGGCCTGCCTTGACTGTATGTTCCACACATAGACAACTGTTGCTAACCAGTCAGGGTCTATAGTTGTCTGTTTCAGAGTGTTTATCAGATGGGAGATGCGAGAGGGAAACACATTTTTGAACAAGTCATACTTAATATTGGTGGTAGAATTGTGTTGCCATCCTAACTGCAAACTTCTGTCCAAACGTATTATAGTGTTAAGATATGGGTAGAGCCAGGCATGGTAGAGTTGCCACTCCATTTACAACCACATTAGTTCCAGCGCTTTGGTTCTGACTGGAACAAAAACAGCAATTAACGGAGATCCTTTTCTGACAGAACCCTAATTCAAGTCAGCCGTGAGACAATTTAATGATTCTTTGTATACATGCAATACTTTGCGTCCCTAAAAACAAGAGCCTTGGTCCAACTGGCAGTGAAATGGCTGCTGTGGTATGTTTTCTGGCAATAACATTATCCGCATGTCTTTTGACATTCTAAATACAAGCTGCACTTTCTGAGAGAGTGATTTCACCTTTGTTGTGTCATGAGTAAACCCATGAGTAAATGTGACCCATACAGTGCCGACTAGGTCAGCACTGAAGAAGAAGTGGTTCAGTAGTAACATATTGCAAATAATGCACATGAGTGATAAAGATGTGCTTTTATGGGGGGAATCATTTTGATTGTCCTTATTTATAACTGAGCTTCTATTCTTTGTCAATATTTTAGTGCCAACAATCATCTTTTCACTTTTTTGCTGTACTCATTCTGTCCATAATTGCACTTTTTAACATCATAGGACACTTGTCCAAATACCCTGAACAAACAATTAACTTGTAATGTGCTTCCTGATATGGACATGTTTTTTAAAATCTTGTTTTATTGCTTTCAGCACAAAGTATAATGTGTTAATTCTCATTCTCATGTGGATCTGGGAATTGTGCTTGAGGACATATTAAGTACTGTGCCCACCACTGTTGTTGCAAAGGGAAATTAAATTTGTTTGCAACCTCATCTTTTTGCAAAGCTTCTCATGTGATAAAGATGTTTTTTTGTTCCTCCCTCTGCCGCCACTGAAGCATCAAACCCCTCAGTCAGCAGCTGGATCTGACAAAACCATTTTGGACACACTAAGTAGTTTCCCACTATATTCTAACAGAGGACATTATGGATTATTTCATGTCTCACGGCAAGCTGTCAGCGTGGCGGGTTCCAGCAGAGTGAGGATGGAAAAGTCTTGGCACCTCTAGACCATAAAAATTTTGATTTGATTTTATTCTGGTTAAGGGCGCCTCTAAAAGAGCTTTTGTTGGAACTTGCTTTTTGGCGTGCTGTACAGCACAAGGATTCAGTACAATACAAGCAGAGATAAGCTTAATAAATGCAGTCTGTGCTGAGCAAGCCTTTAGTGTTCACTTTATGAAGCCGTGGATGCATTTTATTGGACAATCAGACATTCAAAAGCTGCCTGACAATCCCTTTAGATATTGTTGTGGATTTGAAAAGCATAGAGAGGCCTACAGGTTTATTGAAAGCTGGGCTGACAGGTTCCTGATGCCTAGGCATTGTAGAAATATCCCATAACATTAGTTGAAATGGCAACAAAGAGGCTAATGAGGCTGTCTCTCTAGGGGAGAGACCACGTAAACAATCTTTTGGTTTTCGGAGGCAGGTTTCCTCACTTGAAGTTGATCATCTGGGGACAGGGGTGTATAAATAAAACTCCCCAGGCAATTTTGTGGCATGAGCTACAAATAAAACTGAATACCATTACAAAGGTACGAGAAGATTTGTCTAGGTTGCAGTAGGTTTAAACCTGATCTCAAATTAATCATTACTTAACAGTAAAGCAATAATGGGTTAATGCCAGACAGTCGTATCACTTAAATTGACATTAACAATTAACACATCTTTTGGCTGCTGGTAAATGCACTCTATTCATTAGTACAAATGCAGCATTATGTATATACACAAGCATGTTCAAAGATATATTTAGCAAACCTTTCTTTGCCTCCAGGATCTCAAAGATTTGCTGTAATTTATCACATAATATGTTCTGAAATTGAAGATCTTTGTTTTTGTAGCTATCAGGAGGACAAAACTAATACAAGAGGTTGATGAGGTTTATGACTTAAAAACAAGCTTATGGGCGCTTATTTGAATGAAAGACATCCATGATTATGCTTATAATTATTATAATTATATGTAATCCACAACCAGCACAGCCAAGCAGAGGTGCTGTGGCTGCAGTCACAGTAAGGTGCTGTGTACTGGTGGATATCAGCCCTTTGAAAGCAGTAATGAGCCATAAATGCAGAATCATCTTCTTTGAATAGGCCAGAGTGTTGCACAAGCAGTGCTGCACTGTACTATAAGTGGATTGGACCAACACACTTGCTGCTTGTAAAGATCTGAGGGATGCAGAACACAAGATTTAATGCAAGGTAATGCAGTATTTCCAAAGTCTTTAGTCATGAAATGCCTCTGTAAAGTCCATAAAGCCACAACATAGACATGTAAATCTGTGGCTGTGTTTTGTGAATTAACCACCAGGTTGTCCAGCAGCTGCTGACTTACAGTATGTCATTCACCTTGGTGAATACACAAAACTGCATAGCTACTTGGCAATAAATGCTATTATTATTCTGATTATCGATGTCAGCATCGATAGCCATGGGAGACCCTACCAGAGTCTAACAGGGGACTCAAACCCCTCCACCACGATAAGATGGAGGTTGAGGGAGGTGCAAAGCCAAGGTAAAAAAGGTTTTTCATTCCAATGTCCCCCGTAATTCAAGCCTGTATGTATAGACCATGATTGTAGTTGTTAGTTAGTGCATACCTCCCTACCTCCCACTGTCTCACAGCCGCACCGTGTGTATGTGTGACACCGGTGAACTGGGCTGAGCTGGTCCTAACTGGCAATCTAATGGTCAGACCCTCCAGACTGAGCAAAACTGCACAAGTATGGCATGAGTGAAAATAGCACCTTTCCTCTGTCTGTGACACCTGTGGCAGCTTGAGCCCAGCCAGCTAAATCTCTGAGAGCACACCTCAGGTGTACTGGGAATTGGAATTATGTTCACTTTTACAGGCAGAGGTGGGCTGCAGTGTTAACGAAGCCCATGTCAAGTAAATTGGAGAGAGGGTACATGTCAAACTTTTCTTTTCTTTTTTTTTTTTATTATTATTCTACTGCTGGCAAGAGTGTGGAGGGGGATGTGATTCAGGATGGCAGGTATGGAGCCATTTAATGACCGGAGGTTCAAATTGTTCCTGTTGCCATACTCAGGCCATCCAGACTCAGAGACGGTGTGAATAATTTGAAGCCATGAGATTGGGACATGCAACTGACCAGGCACGTCAGCACTGTCATCACATCATGGAAATACAGCTAGATTGATTTGGCACTGGAGCAGCTTCTTCAAACTTTAGGCATGGCAGCCGGGTCTATTATTTGGAAGGTTAAACATGCATTTCATTACAAAAAGGCCCCCTACAAAATACTACATGTTTTCAGAATTATTTAGCTTTTAAATCAAATGAGTAAAGGGCAACTGTTAAGTGCCTGCATTTAATAACTGGATGGATTGTTATTGCATTAACGACAAAGCACAATGGAGTAGGGAATGTGCTGTTGTTGACAGCATTTTCCTGCCCACTCACACAATCATTAGCTTTCATGAGGATGGAAACACTCAGCTGTCTTCCATTGGGTCTCGGTCCTCTGATGATTTAGTGTATTTATTTTTATTTTATTTTTTATTTTTTTGCTGCTGCCTTGTTGGGTCACAAATAGGTTGTTGTGACCATGCCAGAAATATTTCAAATAATCTCCATTTTCGTACAAAAGTCAAATGCCATGGTAAGATTATCCAGGTAGAATGGAGGAGCTCTGCTCCAAACAGGATTTTAAGCACAGAGCGTTTAAGCACATAACGTTCACTAAAACAGTCAGTGAATGTGGCTGTGAATATTACAGGGAACAGGGTGAAAAATTACCCACGCAAGTACTCTGGACAGGATTAAAATCATTCACCAGCACAGGTAATTCTCAAGTCACCAACCTCTCCTCGAGACATAAATCCGGTCAAATAAGGTCTTAGTGAGACTTCCGGGGACAATGCTTGGTGAGTGTTGACAGCAAATTAGTGCTAGTTAGCCAGCCTTAGACTGAAGAACACTGGCTGCTTTAATGGAGAAGGATAAGTTTCCTGAAAGGTGCCTGCAAAGTGAGCAGAGAGAAATGGTGGCCCGAAGAGCTGAATGTGAAACCACAGCAAGACTAGTGTCAAGTGTCACCATTACAAGTGTAGATTTGTGTTAAGGTGCACACAATTAATGTAAAAAATGTAACAATGATCGATACAATGGTAGAGTGTAAGAGTGCTCTAATTGTGAAATTGTAAAATAATCAGAAAAATGAAATACATTGAACATTGAAATGTCACATTACGTTGTCTTCTGTGTAATAACAGCAAGACAGAACGTGTACACCAGAGGGAAAGAGCAGATATGAGATTCACTTGAACAGCAAAGGAAACACAGTACAGAGACAGAGTTTGCATTAGTTACATCCATTTAACTTCAACCAGCAATACTGCCTGCCATTTGTTGCTTTTCTGTTCCACTGTGAAAACTTAATGAAAACCATCCATCTCCTAAGAAGCATTTGCCTGATCGGTGTTGCAGACAATAGATCCCTGTGGCAGCTAATTTCAGACGTTCCTGGCGTCAAAAAAAGACAAAAAAAAAGACAAAAAGAGATAATGCTCAACGTGCGGGCATAAAAAGGACCTGACAATAATTTATCAAAGAGAGAGATTATTCGACAGAGGAGAAGATGGTTGAGTACAAGCCCATGGGAGTGTTATAAAGCCGATGTCGCCAAGGCAATCAAGGGGATTCTCCTCACATCCTTTAGGCTCCCTCCATATGGCACCGGAGTGACTTTCACAATGCATACTTTGCACATCTTACTTCATCTTGCTGGAATGGCTCTCCGGGAGCAAAGCTGTGCTGATGATAATCTTGCCAGATGGCGGAAGCAGTAAAACAGTAGAAGCAGCTTCGTCCCTTCATCTATATCTCACTTTCTCAACAGGGGAACACAGCTTTGGACCAGTGGATACTGGAGAATATGTATGCGGTTACTAAGTACATCTGCGCGAGCTTCATCTTCTTGCCATGTTGCGTCTGGGCTGCTTTCACATTCAGTGCAAAAAAAAGGGTAAAAAAAAAAAAAAAAACGTGTCTGCTTTGAATCTATTTTGGAAATGTGGAGCCGTGTGTCATTTAGCGCTATAGCAAGTAAATACATAAGACATCATCCTGGGCCTCTTTTTTCCCAAAGCTTGACCTGACTTGATTCAGACTATTGAGTGATGCTAAAAAAAGGAAATAAGATACAGCACGCCACATCAGAGCTTTAATCAATGCTGCCCCACACAACATTTCATCCTTGAATAAGCCTTTCAGACTAAAATGTCTGATCCCTCGCTAGAATAACACAGAGGTCAAAGTAGGCCTGCCCGGCAGGCAGCCATGGGCTGAACACGTTATGTCCCAGGGATAAAAACCTTGGATGAGCACATTATTCATGAGAGCGTATCTTCACAAATGATCCCTTCACATTTGCATGAATAAAAAAAACATGCTGGCGGCAGAGCGAGATGTTGATCGCTGAGCCCAGTATCGGGCTGGAGGACACTGGTGATGAAGAAATTAATAAAATAATCATGAACTATGGAGCCAACAATTTGCCAGTGGAAAAGAAAATTCATAAGACAACCGCTTGCATTTTGCATTATCATTATTATTATTATTATTATCATTATTATTATCTTGTTTTTGTATTTCTTACATTTGCACTTGTGGCACTGGCAATGGCATAAATGTTCTAAGGTCAGACACGAACAACACTCAGGCCCAGCATTATTCCTGTACGTGAAAGCCGATAGTCGGTTTGTTGCCATGGTAATGGGCATGCCATGGCAACTCATACTACCAAGTATTGAGAGGAAAAAGAAAAGTTACCTTTTGCCTGCTGTCTGTGACAATGGAGTTTCTGAGGACAGTCTATTCTAACCCTGCACACATTCACACATACATGCACAAAAAAAAGATTAAATTCAGCTTGAGTGCATCTGAATTGTGACAAAGCGTCTCTACACTGCCAAAGCAAGGAGTAGGAATTTTTATAAGGATTCACAAGTCATTGACGCGTTCACTGTGTCAGTCCCCGGAGGAAGAGAAGAAGTTTAAGTCAAACTGTGGAAGTAGACCATTAAACCACAAACACAGCCTCTTTTATCATCTCTAGCCTCTCCCCTACTCCTCTCTTTTGCTCTAAACCACCCCCTTTCCTAATAGAAATCAGTCACTAAGCTTC
The DNA here is from genome assembly GCA_029224185.1 of Karalla daura. Lineage (NCBI taxonomy): Eukaryota > Metazoa > Chordata > Actinopteri > Chaetodontiformes > Leiognathidae > Karalla > Karalla daura. Next base: position 6,361,515 of record CM055198.1, read on the forward strand.
CCAGGGACAACCTCATTAGAAGAGTGGTGCAGACTTCCATCTGTCTCCTAGTCTAGTTTAATGAGCTTTTACTTGTGTGCTTCACCAATTGCAAGACATGCCTGCATTACTCATTCAGAGCAGGATCATCCCCTGGAGGCCAATCGACTTACAGTACACATACTTGTGTGGTGAGAGCATGCCCTCGTCCATACTGATACATACCCGTGCTCACTGTGGCAGGTTAGTGTTAGCAGACTGGTCAGCAGCTTCCTCTTTAGAGTCGGTCACTTTAAACCAGGTACAGTAGAATAGGGCTCTCATTATTCCAAGTTTGACAGTCTTGAAAAAAAAAAAAGACCAAGCGGAAAAGCAAGAGCAATATGTGCATTCATTTAAGTTCCCTTTAATTTCCACCCACTCCTGTGGAGAATAGCTGCATTTTTAGCGCCAAACTGTTGCATAAAGTTGTCTGTCAGTCAAACAATGGGCTTTCATCATTTAAACCAGTTGCCTGCTGCTGCTCCACAGGGTTTGTTAAAGTGGAAGAACTTAATCAACATCAGACGTCAAATCAGCTAAGCTAAAAGCTGCTCAAATGCCACATGGAACAGAAGAATTAAAATTCTAGGGTCACATACTCGGGTGCTTTTTAAAAGTCTGCACAGGAAATGAATGCCCTGCAATTCTCTGTGCACCTTTCCAAAAATACACAGCGACTGGATGTTTCAGCTTAGCTGACTGAACAAAGAAATCTCTTTTGCAATCTTCACCTATGATTCTCCTCTACCGCTCCCCAATCCCCAAACATCCTACCGTTTACAGTACCTGCCAAATCAAAGCCCAAGCCAGTGAGGATCATAGGCGAGTGCTGAGAACGAGCCACAAAGTCAAGTTCATTTAAAAATCAATCAGGTCGTCACCTCGGCAACTTGCTCGCAACACCGCTGTCCGTCCCCCCCCCCCCCCCCCCCCCCCCCCCGCACCCCACGTCGCAGCCCTGCCCTGAATGAACGGAGCCACTGAGCCGTGTGAGTATTTAAGTGAAATGGGTAGGTGGGGAGACGCATGAAATAGCCGAAAGTATGAAAATTTTTCAGGTGTTTCAGCGAGCAGAAGAGACGGCGCGGAGACATGAGGCGCGGCTGTTATTTCCATCACCGTCTGTTGCTGGGAACGGCATGAAATACAGTCTATTTCACAGGCCAGTGGGTGGAGTGGGGCCAAAACGGCACACACCTCCTCTTTACTCACTCTCAAATAAGCACTTCACTCTGCAATGAAGCACAGGGTGATGAACCTGTGCTCGATATCGCCACAGTGTGGAACGGGTGCATCTGTCAGGGGTGGGCGGTGTTGATGATGGGATTTGTATGTGTATGTGTGTGTGTTTGTGTGTGTGTGTGTGAGAGAGAGAGAGCGAGAGAGAGAGAGAGAGAGAGATAGAGAGAGAGAGAGAGCAGGAGAAAGAGTAAGAGAGAGAGTTCCAGGGACAAATTTCACACTGTTGATAGTTAATTAGGGACATAATGGTGTCACATCTTTGGCAAAAATCTGATGCTGCATGGTGTTCAGTGGATAGCCCTTACAGTGCCTCACAGTGCTACTTAGGTTTTATTCCCCAGTATCCCCTCACAGTCCAAAAATATACATGTTTACAATTTTGAGTGACTGGGGTGTGTGAGTGTGTGTGTGCGCCCTCTGGGCCTTTCCAGAGTGTGTCGTTTTTTTTCCTGTTTCTCTTTTTTTTTTGTATGAGCTTGAAACAAGCTGCAGACGACCCCTGTTACCCCATTGAGGGACAATGCGGGTAAGTAAATGGCTGGATGGTTGAGGTAAGGTATGAAGTGGCTTATATTGAGTGTCCAGGTAATGAATGCGAGTCAATGCAGCCAGTGACCTAACTGTGTGTGTGTGTGGGTCGCAGGTTGCTGCTGGGATTGCAGCTGTGTGCATGTGGCCTATCACAGATGGTTGTTCTGCTGACTTTGCAACGCCTTTCCTATGCAAACCCCTTTTTCACAGGTAAAATGTGCGGCTGAGGCAACCAGCAAAGCGGCACCAGAGGCGCCTTATCGGGATCCCACAGCGCTGTGCCTTATCTCCTCGCTATATGCGCTGAAGTATTCTGTGTTCTCTGTAAAGTGTCGGAGTGACTGGGCTGTTACACACAGGGGAGCGTGGAAATGCAGCATACAATTAACAGTGGAAATGGCACATTATGACAATGAATGAAATTAAACGGAGACCCTTTCAGCAGCAAAATAGGATGTGCAATCTTCAAAATGCCACACTTGCGTCAACTGTGAAGCCTGAAACAAAATTAGAATTTGGGACCACTTCATTACAACCAAGTGAGAACTCAAAAGGAGAGCGTTCTGGCATTCCTCTTGATGATGAGGCTTTCAGCTTCCTGACAGGCAGCTCTCATCATTTATTTTCTCTGTTTAAAACACTGAACTCTGGGAGGCCTTTGAAAGGAAAAAAAAAAAAAACCTCTGAAGAGACTTTATTCAAAACCAAAATGTTTTATGTATTGTATATGCAGAGTCTGTAGGTTATATTAAAACAGCTGTGCTGTGTTGTGCTCTGATGAGCAAAAGACAACTTTCATACTTGGTGGAAAGTGTAAATGCTGCCTAAAAAGAGGCTATAAAAACCTATTTTTTATGAATCATAAGCATCAGATTTTGAAGGTTTTAAAGGAACGCTATGTGAGTCAAAGGTGATGATCATCAGCATTGAAGTCGTGGTTGAAGCCCTGTTCCAGCGCTGTAGAGGCCTACTGTAAGCCAGTCAGTCAGCAGCATTAGCGATGGAAACATTCTACATCGGGCACACGGGGGAGAAGTAAAGTGCGGAGGTGCACTGTAGTCTCGCTCCTTTGGTGAAATATGAAATTTGCTTTGAATAAAATCAGGAGCAAAGCAAGCGAATTCATCAGTGCACAAATGGCTTCCTGCACGGTTGCCTGAGAGCACGGCAAACAACGGCAAATACAAAACAATCCCATTTAAATGGCTGCGGCCCCATGAGGGCACTCAGTTCGCAGACAAGGTTCAAAGTACAAATCACCACATAGATCATGTAAATACACTAAATGCACACACACACACACACACACACACACACACACACACACACACACACACACACACACACAAGGTAATCCGCTCCCCTGTAGAATGTAATGGATACTGACCAAGGTTTTCTCTGCCTACGCTGTTAACTCTCATGATGTATATGGGACATTCCCCCGTATGTGGCCATATCCGTCAATGTAACACCGCTTGCATTGAGACAGGTGCACACATCCGTCAGGACTGATCGGGAACATGAGCCGCTGAGCCCTCTGCGCCATCAATACAGAGCCAGGCTGAGCGACTGTCTGCAGCTGAGGTGCTTTTGATTCATACTCGACCAGAGACCAGCAAGGGTAAAAAAAAAAAAAAAAAAGCCTCGGTAAATAACATTACAATCAAAAGTGCCTCAGTGAGCATGACTCACATTATTATTTGATATGTGTACGATACGGGTCAGGCACACTGCTGACCTCTTAATAGAAACGGAGTAGAATCGGTGTGCGAGATGAGACGAGTCAGCGCTATCCATATTCCAGTGCCATAAATATAAGAAATGGACATGAAATATAGATGGACTGTGCACTGGCTATGCTCTAATGACGCCTGCTGCGTGAATCCAGTGGAGAAAAGGAAAATAGAGTGAAAGGAAAATATTTCGATCTATTTTTGAATATCAAAAAGTATCGCGGTGACTTAAACCCTGAGGGACTTGTATGTAGCTTGATTACACGCAGAGACATGGATTACATGCTTAAGGATGATAATATTCATATTATATTCAATATACATATTTCATACATACATGTAGCAGGTTCACAGCAGGATTGTGTCAAGTGAGGCAGCAGAAATGTATTTGGTTTTCCTACTTTAACAACTGGAAGTGTACTCTATGTGTGTATGAGGGGTTGTGTGTGCAGGAGATGTCATGTTCCTGGTGAACGTCTGTCAAATCAAGCCAATCTCACGTCTCTCTATAGCTGCTCTGTGAAATATGCGCCGGACCTCTCCATGCTCCATCTCCACCACCCACCGAGGGAGAAAAAGCACGGCCTCAGGGTGCATTACCGCCAAATGAAGTGCTCCTCCAGACTTTGCATATTACAACTATTTTAGATATGTCTCCCGCCTCCATCAGGTGCACTCTTCAGGCAAACCTCTGCCTCCTCTCTCGGAGATGCATTAGTCCATTCCTATTTACTCTACAGTTCCTGAGAGACCGTGATAAAAAAAAAAAAAAAACATCTAGCCGAGCCCTCCTGTGCCTCAAGGGCCCGAAACCCTGTTTTCTATCGATGTATCAAGCGAGCAAGTGTGTGTGTCTGTGTGTTTATTGTGTTGAAAAGCAGGGCTGTGTGTTGCACACTTCGCACACTCTCTTAAATGCGTGTGTGCTAACAGCCCACGCTAAGGTGTCCGACTGAACAAGCAACTTTCGCTCCTTCTCTCCTCTTTTCCTCCTAATCCATAAAACATAGAGAGAGCCCTCGCTCCTCTGCTGCCACCAAAGGGACGCACATGTAAAACTCCCATCTCGTCCCATGACATGAATATCATTCCCCCCTCCATCGCCATGCATGCACAAAGTCATGAGCACTAAGAAGTGTGAGTGCTCTGCAGAACGCAGGGTCTGGGTCAGTTTTGTTTCTTTGCGCAGCTTGAGGGGACCTTTATATATGCTGGCCAAAAATTTATTTTCTTACACGGGAGAGAGGCCTCGGGACAAAAGTTACTGTTAAGCCATCCAGAATGAATGATTTCATGTTTATGCAACATGCAGGTGTGGAGACAGCCACAGGCGCTGTGAATTTTGGAAAGCCGCACTCATGTCCCAAAGCCTTGAACTTTGCCTCCATAGGGGGAAGTTGAAGGCACTTTTTCAAGAGCTGTTTTGGAAATAAATTTCCATCCAGCACAATAAAAATGGAGGAATTTATCTTCCGGCATATCCCTACCTGACAAGCATCCATGTGGACATAATATTAAAGTGGGAGAGCTGAGATGCAGGCAGGAGAGCTGCCTCCGGAGCATTAAACGGGTTAAGTGTCTCGCCCAAGGCCATGACAGAGCACAGACACTGACAGCGACCTTCTGGCCACACAGCGCCTCACCTCACCAACCAGGCAGACTGTCAAAGCTCTGCTTCAACCCCGCAAAGCTTTGACATCTTTGTGGTACTTGACCACACAGTTAATACACTTTTTCTCCCCTGTAACACAATACCTCTGGACTCAGCCTGAACTGCTCTGTGCCACAGGTCTGTAGTCAAAGCTATAGAAATCAACTTTAAAATATGGCTCCAGTTGGCAATTAAAGGAACGCGGCAAACATGGATCTCTTAACACTTTGCAGGGTTCTGTCTTTGTTCCTCCTTGTGAAAAGACGGAGAAACGTAACAACACCGCGCTGTTAATGTCAGGAATAATTGCACACGCTAGCTTTCATGTGGCCTCATCAGTCAATAAGTGAGAAATAATTAATTCCATCTGTCCACCATCGAAAGCCGTTTACATATTTGATATGCGGGCTTCAGGAGTGGAGCCGAGGCCCGGGAGAGAGTCAGGCTCCACAAGCCCTAGCTCCACATGGCTGCATTTAATTAGGAGGGATGCTGGAGAGGATGTGGGGGGTGGTGCTTATGTTAACTGATTTCCCTCTTTAATCAGTGCTAATCTCCAGTCATTTTCACAGTACAATGCCGCCTCATTCATGAAGTCAAATTAATAAGTGAGGAATATAGTGTCTGTCTGGCCCAGCTGGGCATCACACACACCATTCTGAGTCTTATCTCTTCCTGTCTCTTTTCTCACTTGTTTTATCTGTTCCTGTGGTGGGCAGGAGATTCTGCTGAAAGAAATGTGAAGAAGTAGATTGAGTGCGCATGACAAAAGACATAAAGGAAGTGTGTAAGAGACAGACAAGGAGATAGATTACTGTTTTCACTCGTACGGGATATTGCATTGTGGGAGGATAATTACAGCTTGTGAGCACCTGACGTCCTGTCTTGTCTCTGTCCTGGAGAGGAGCTCATATGTAGAAGATCCAGCTGATATTGCAATAATGTCTTGAAATGCATCTTACACTCTGAAACAGGCTCATGTGAGGGATAGGGCTGGCGGGAGGTGGAGACATGGAAGCGTAGTCTCTTTGACTTAAGAGGTTGTTACAGAATGAGTGGGGCTACTATCTTTTAAGCAAGTGATGACTTGATAGTGATAAAAAGCTCTGAAAGCTCTGCCTATCCCTCGTGTCTTGGAATTGAACTGAACTGGACAGAGAAAGCAGATGAAGTGTAGACAGGAGAGGCTGCAGCTGCTCCAAGACACCAGCAATTAGTGTGGGTAACTTTCAGGCTCCAGCCATTAGACTTATTAGTTTTACTCTTGGTTTCTATCTCTGCGAGTGTTGGAGAAGAATGAGTAGCCTTGAGATGCTGCAAAATGCAGTTAATAAAACTACTTTTGCCCCAGAACTGAGGTGGAAGGTAACGTGAGCCAGAGGAGAAGATTCAAGTGAAGCCAGATGTGCAGATTTGGATGCGGTAGGGAGATAAAAAGAGCGGTGTGTGTGTCTGTGTGTGTGTGTGTCTGTGGCGAGGATAGAGACAGAGAGAGAGAGAGAGAGAGAGCAAGTAGAGCTGGCCATCTGCAGGGTTATTACAGGCTGCTCCGCAGGGGTAAATGAGGTAGAAGGCAGGGACATTAGGTGGCACACGTTAGGTAACAGGGCACACATGTGCAGCGTAGAGAAAGGGATGCCTCAGTGTGACACATTCACGTTAACGGCTGAGTCACAGCCCAAACGATGCTGTCGGAGGCAGCGCCTCTCCGACGGCGACCTCTGTCTTCCCTCAGTGGCACAACATGAGAAGGAGCAGGAATGGGTAGAGATTATAGGCCTGTGTCCAACAAGACATTTTGGGCGAGGGACACTGATCCTGCGTCACGGAGCAATGAAGATGTGTCCGATTTATTCTACAAGTAAAGTTTCCCCTCACAGTCCAGAACATGCTGTCCATGGTGTGTTCTGCCAACCACAGTGACACCAGCTGGGTACAAAGTGGGTCAAGAAAGGGGATGAATGAAAAGCACTGTGCTTTCGGGTGGAAATATCATGCATGGTTTGCAACACATTTTGGAGCTTTGCAGATTGGAGTACCAAAGATCCAATTTGAAGAGTACTGATATTAATGGTAACTCCTGAGCTGCATATTGGACTCACACTGTTATTGCTCTCCTATGAATTATGATGCTTTTTCATACATTAGTTTCCTGTGTGTTACTGGGTTTCTGCTCTCAGTGTTTTGTTGAATTAACTCCCACTGCTCTGCACGTCTTTCTGAATGGAAATAAATTCACAACTAAATCACACGCAGTCCTCTTTTCTGCAGTGATAATGAGCTTCTCCTTTAAAGTGTCTGAAAACGTGGTGCGTGTTGCCGACAGACCAGGACCTGCAATAGCAGCTGTTCGTCATCTCTACCTCGATCACTTATTTATACCACCCTTTAAAATTTTAGAGGTTTTTCATCATTTTCTACTGTGTCTCAGTAACCGACCCAAAAAATAATTCCAAGAAGCCTTAATTGATATTTTGGCTGCAGGGCCTCTCTGCATTTCCCCTTTGGTGTCTTGAACTGGAGACTTACAATGCAGGTTAAATGCTTCCCTGCCAGTTTGATTAGCTTTTTTTCCTGCTAGTTTTGTTTTACTCAGGGAGCAAACATGCTGAAGAAAAGTCCACAGGGCATTTAATAAGTGCTTGAAAACAATCTCTTGCCTTGCTATTGTCTAAAGACTATTCCCAACCAGTACAAATGCATGATTCATAGTGTCAAGACCTTTAATTACCAAGTTGTGAATGAAGTCCCAGAAAACTCCAGCTTGACTAAAAATGACTTGACTAACAGTACTGGAGTATTATCAGCCACATCTACCTGAAAAGTGCATTTTTGAAGTTTTGGGTTTCATTTTTTGACTGTTGTCAGTATGCATTAAAATGCACTCTGCACTTTATTGTTTATCAAACCGTGATAAGATCATTTGAAACGCTGTTCATACGAAACCAAGTGAGTTCTTTGGGGAAATGCTGGGGAAAAAAGCTGCTCTCTCACATTGTTAAAACGCATGCATCCTGAAAGATTAGAGAGAGCAACAGCTATATACAGTAGTGATTTTTTATTGAAGCTCATTAGCCAAAAAACACATCAGATTTAATCTTAAATGCATTTCCATTTAGTCCAAGCCTCAAGGCAACATTTAAACCCCTCCACTTCTAATTAAATCATCTGTTATTATGAGGTCTTTATGACGATATTATGTATTTATGTATCAGAAGACTTGAGACCTTTAATACTTCTCTCTTCCATTGCTCATGCTGCCTTGTGTTATTGCTTAAGCACAACCAACACTAAACATGAGACAGGTTTACAAAGAATGCTTTGGTAAATTCCTGTGGACAATGATGAGTTTTTAGTAGTAATCAAGGTTTATGCTGAATTGTCTTAAACCACATTCTGGATGACAGAGTAAGGAATTTTTTTTGCCTTAATTGCCACTGTAGACAGTTATATGAACACAGAGTGATTATTTTTCACCTTCCAGACTCTTTCAGATTGTACATGGCAAGCTTTAAATGAACGAATGAGTGTGTAATGTAATACCCACACTGTGAATATGCCTGTGTGTGTGTGTGAGCATGTGCATGTGTGTGTCAACAGAAGGTCAGTTATGCATGCCCATCCTCAGAAATCCCCCTGGCACTTCTCACCTCTTCTCACAAAAACAGCATTACACGCACACCCAGACAGACCAGAACGCATCTCCTCCCCTTTTCTGCCAAGACTGTGTCTATGCCGAGGCTGACAACACAGCAGACCCTAATCCTTCTACCTGTGACTTTTTACAAACAGGATTAGTCCCAGTTTTCCCACTAAATTCCCCCTGAAACGCCAGTAAATCCAGGGCTGCTGGCTGATCTGCAGGCCATGGCCCCAACCCTCAGTTTCATCTTGTGAATACCCTGCTGCTCTTATCTAAATGAACAGCTCTGCTCGCAATGTAAAGCATCTCCGTTCCTCATTCAGACATTCTTCAGTATGCTGGCATGTGCACAGGGAAGCAGAGCCGGATGCAGGCATGAGTGGAGAGCTCGCGCCAGGGAACGTCCAGGAGTGAGGGAGAAAAATAGAAAATAGAAAAAAAAACATGCTGATCCCATTCCTTTAAACACACACACACACAAACACACACACCCACACACACCCACACACACAGACACACACAGACACACACACACACACACACACACACACACACACACACACACACACACTGACATGCACACAACTCTACGTCTCTGACAAAAACGAATTAAATGTGTAGGTGAAATAAGACATCTATAATGCAGCACAGGGCGTATACCGCTGAATGTAGACCATTGGGTTTCTACTTGAGTTTTGAACATTAATAAAGTGGTTTACCAGGGGAGACAGAGAGAGAGAGAGAGGGAGGGAGAGAGAGGGAGAGAGAGGGAGAGAGAGAGAGATAGAGAGACAGTGATTTACTTATCAGTCAGAAGAAGTAGTGTATCAAAACGTTGAAGCAAAGCTGGACAGTGTGGCAAGGCTGACCGTGTGGTCAGCCTTGCCACACATACATGAAATCAACTTCCCAAGAGAGCAGAACTGTGTGGGTGGCATTAAAAAGCACGACTGTGTTGGAGTTCTATTGTTGTTGAATGACTGTGATGGAATACGTCTTTCTTTTCTTCTGTGTGATGACTCATTCAAACCATGAATGACAATGGCTAGTTTCTAAATAATCAGTCATGGCAATTTTCCTATGCGTTGTGGGTAAGTTTACATCAAAGCAGGGGAGAGAAGACTTAGATTCAGATGCCTTCACCGCACCACCAGCACTACATGGCCTCGAATGAGAGCAAGCCCCTGAGTGCAGGCACCTTCCAGCAAAGTTTAGGTTTGGATCAATTTACTTTCATTGTGTAAGACAATGGCTGTAATCTCTGAGACCTCACCCATACATTTCTTGGAGAAGCTCATTTACGAAAGCTGGCACAGCATAACTGCCAGCTAATGCAAACATAGTTAAAGAGGTAAGAGGTGGGTGGAGCTGAGGTGGGCAGAATGAAGCCTGGCTGCATAAATCGAATGACCATGCTGTCATTTAATCTGTTTCACCTTTATACTGCAATATAAATCATACTGTATGAATGACACCCCTGTCCAGTATAATCAAGGACATAAGCTATGAGAGAAAGAATCATTGCATGTGGCTGTAAACAGCTTTCTGCATTGATTTCTGCAGTGAGAATTAATTTAAATATGGATGATAGGAAGAAGTCTCGAGAGGGACTTCAATGGTTTCCCATTGGCTTCATTTCTAATCACGGAGCTCACCCATTAGCTCCAATATAAAGAGTCTACTGTATAGCCTTTAACTACTGTTGTACTGACCTGACAAATGATGATCTGACAAATGATGATCTGATCTCAAATTCTAACACATGTCTATATGGCCTTCCATCACAATATGAACAGAGCAGTGACCATTCATCAGTATGGATAAAACCTGCCTTATAACACTGACTTGACATGTTGACACATACATACAGTCTGCTTAAATTCCAGAACTTAGTGTAAACCTGCCAGCCAGTTCTCTGTGAGATTGTTTGATATTGCTTTTTGGGAATTATGAATAATTTCTTGGCAAGACTATGAGGAGAATTTCACTGCCACTTCACCTAAGATTTGCATAAAGACAGGAAACGGGAGGGGAGACACAGTGGCTGGCGCTGCCTAACAGTCTCTTTGCAGGGGGTGATGCATGAGCGGCATGTTAAAGCAGCAGCATCGCTGCTCTGTGGGGATGCACCACTCGGGTGCAGTGAGAGCACAGGTCACCTGTGTTTGGGCAATGCCTGGAGACAGAAACAATCCTGTGGTTATTTTTGAAAAAAGAGCCACTGAAAAGCATAAAATAGCATCTTCAGATATCTATCCATCAATTATCCTAGCTGCAGTGCACCCAGACAGTGTCGCAGGACTCCTCTGGAGCCTATCTCCTGGGCACACATGCAAACGCAGACACAAACATACACACACACACACACACACACACTTTCACACCTAGGGGCAACATAGAGTCTCCATGCATGTGTTTGGACTGTGTGGGTGAAAGCTGAACAGCATACTCAGTATGCCTCCCCAAATTTCGAAATGTTTGCATTTTAGTTTCAAGATGTAATCAAAAAAGGACATGCCTTTTTTTTCACATTGACAATTTGACAGACTCAGCTGGTTGACTTCGTGACTTCATCTGAAAATTGATGGTTTCCTTCTTCATTGCCATTGATTTTCTTTCTTCCTCATCTCTACATATTCCATCCTCATTTCCACCCTTATCCTCTTCCTCCTTTTCGTTCGAACCAGTTTCATTCGGGCCACTGGCTTTCCCTGACCTTTCATAATTGCCAGACTAAAGGAGAACAGTCAACTTGAAGAAACATAACTAAGTCCCATTTCCGTGCCTTACAAAGGTCACAAGCATTTCCCCCTTATTAACAAGAAGCGACGCCACGTCTAACTCAACCTGATAGGAGAGGGAAATGACAGGGAACAGGCACTGCAAGATCTTTACCTCTCTCACCACATTTTGTGCTCCCACTATAGGCTTTGGGAGGTAAACACTTTTAAGGCTCCCTTAGTCACATCTGAGAGTGAGCTGAGGCGACACCTCCAGTGGATGCAGCATGACACTTCAAGCTTGTAGCTGTCCGCTGGTTTTATTAGCTCTACCCCTTCTTGAAGTGAGATTTGAGAGAGTGCGTCTGAAGTGATAGTGTGTGACACATCAAGCTGCAACCCCCCTCAGTGGGCTTTTCTTAAAAACCGTCCCCTGGTCTAAAAGGAGACGTCAGCGATATGAAGTGGATCTGTGGCCCCATGAATGTGCCTGTGTCTGTGTGTGTGTGTGTTTACCGGATGACAGCAGGCAGTGCTGATTACAGTGCCCTCAAGAGCCAAAATTGCTCTGTGAGTCACAGGCTATGACAGCAATCTCTCTTTCAAAATCAAAGCCTTGTTTTCAGCTGCATGTGAATACTCAATGAGATCCAGGAGCGCGCGCTTAGTATGCAAATATGAGCTCACAGTCGGTCCTGAGCTGTGCGCTCGTGTCAGTGATACAGAGTTTGATTCGTATTAGGGATCGGCGCTAAGTGCTCCTGGAGGGCATCATTAAGAGAGAAGGAAGCGTGCGTGTCTTACCTGTGGTGAGGCGCGTGGGTGTGTATGAGAGAGACAGTCATGGTTCAGATGGATGACAGGTGCAAACGTCCCGCAGAGGCCATAGAAGAAAACAAGACAGAGAGAGGCATTCTTAGTCACAGTGATGTAATAGACATTCAATTCAATTCAGACATTCAATGAGGTGAATGTGGGGAAGTTCATTCCTGTGTTGAGTCAGAAAATGGATGTAATAGATAAAGATTACATGTCCTATAGAGTAAATATCCTCATTGACAATTTATTCAGTTAGGAATCTTGCTTTTGTGAACCTATATTACCTAGCTGTAATAAAGCTTCACTCCGCCCTTACAATGTTATCACAAAGTCTAGCAGACAGTTGCATGAAAATTGATTGCAAGACCTTTTACAAGAAAAGCTACAAAAACAGTATACAGTATAAATAAGAAAGACAATGTAAAGAAATGAGTGGAAATGTGTCAATTTGAAACATTAATACCATGTGTTTGAAGAGCGAAAAATCCCCCGATAATGTGCCGCGTTTGAAAGGCATGAATAAGAAAAATGACATCAGTAATGTTTAGCTGTTGAAAAGGTGGAAGAAGATGAAAAATTACAATAAAGAATTTTGAGTGCAGCAGAAGAGCTCAGGTTAATGAATGCTTCGAGAAGATGTACATAAACTTTTCATTCTGAGTCAGTCATTGAGGCATTACAATCCCTTGCACTTCCACTCACTTTTTCCTTGAACTCTGCAATAGAAGGTGTTTCACTCCTTTTGCCCTGAAGCTGTTTTCACGATTTGTAAGAAACTGAGTTGATGAGATGCTTGCCACTGCCTGAATTATATCTGACATAAGTCCTGCAGCTACTGATTATTTTAGTAATGGGTGATTCTAGTGTTTATTTCACCAATGAATTGAATACAAAATCCTGTATTAGAATTAAAAGTTAATGAAACAAAGACTTATCAAATAATTATCCTGTACGGATGTGACCACTGAAAAAACAGATATTTTTGTATATCCAGTAGGCCTATTTAATGCCAACACTGAGGCGCAAGAGTGAGTGAAATGAAGCATCAATTCAGGAAAATCTTCCCCTGATTTTTTGTAATGGACTTATTCCAGGAATACGAATAAACTTGACATACTCAGGCACCTCGTGATAAACAACCCGACAGATGGAGGCGGTTCCATTTACCGATTCAGTTGGAGCCCAAATCCCTGTCTAGTCAGTACTCTCAACGACTATAACCTTTCAACTTCCCTTGCTTCTCATTGCAGTTCCCTACGGGGCCTTGGCGAGGGATAGATGACTTATATAAATGGCAGCCTCCCCTCCCTGCCACTGCCGCCATGGCTGCTGGTGATTTCGGCTTTCGGCCCAGTGACAGATCTCTACCGTTCCAGGGACAGGTGTTGAGTTGTGGAGCCGTCCATGCCTCGGCGCAACAGAAGTAAAATGGGAGAGTATCGATTGGGAAGATGGAGGACTTTAAAGCCAGAGCTGGGGGAGTCCTTGGGCAAGGTCACGCTCCTTGCCTTCAAACCATTATAACCAGCAGCCGGTGCAAAACAAAACGTGCACAAACAACACCTCTGTACACATGAAGACAAGTCCATAAAGTATCCAATGCACAGAGACATTCAGAGGCTGGATTATGAGAAATCACTGGTGAGCAACCACCCAAGGCTTTTTCCAATAATAACAATCTCTTTCAGTAATAACCACATAAAAAGGCAAGATGAGATTCTGCATGACGGCACGTAATCTGTTTGGTTCCCCTGAGTTATGAGTATAATGTGAAAATGGCTCAGAGTTCACAAGTAAAAATTGATTGTTGATTTGATCATAAAGCACCTGCAGTCTCCTTTGAAATATTAATTCACACTAAGCTGCGTGGGAATTTAGCCAGCACGAGTAAAGGACAACCAGCGACTGTAATGATTGGTAATGCGGCTTAATGGGAGATCAGTCAGACGAGGGTGACGAAGCATTCTTGTAATGCACGACTCCCATGCATGAACCTAAGTGGCTCAACAGGCTGACACGTCCCCTCGCAGAAGGTAACAGGCCAATGTGTTTTAATAAGGCAAGTCTTGCCACGGGGGCACCACGGTAATAATGAACAACTTTAAAATCAGGGCATGATAAAATTATATACACAGGCAACGTTACAACAGTAAACGCAGTGCCCTACTTTACTCACTTTTGAAAACAAGGTCTCGAGACCGCGAGTGAGCGGTGAAAAGGTTACTTCCGCTGACATATCGAATGGGGTAGGTTAATGAGCAGACCAGAGAGTGCCTGTGCCACATAGCTGGCATTTAATTAACTGCATTTATACGGAGAGGTTACTGACATCTTGTACTTCCCTTACAGCCCTGCTGGGATGTATGCAGGAAGGTTTAATTGTGAGCTTTGAAGAAAACAGCTTTTAATTGGCTTTTAACTGCTGACACACTATTGATGCATTTAATGCAAGGAGGCAGCCGGGACATGACCATTCAAATATCACTGAGATTAAGCGTGTGATTGTGGATTTTATAAAAACAACTCTACATTTATTTCACCACACATGGTATTTTCCACTGCAGCCAGGCTGGTAAATGAAAAACAATGTTCTTCTTTCTAATGTAGGATTCACTCTAGTGTCCAATGCTCAAGCTAGATAATTCACTTTTCTGGTTAAAACAAGAAGAAAACTGTGGACCCAGTGTGCTCTCAACTTTTAAAAGGTTGAAACCTGCATCAGCCAGTTTGCTCCATGACGAACCGTCCAGATCTGCAAAATGACTTGACAGAAGTTCTTGATTTCTTTCTGCACCGACTTTGACATCTACAAGCAAGATAAGTCCCAGGAGGGAGCACATGTCATTCCATTTAAAATCACTTTATAAGATCTACTTCAACTGGTTGCGTTTTGTTGCGAGCAACCTAGCTAACCTTCATCTCAGTATCATAGCATTTCAATTTGTGCCTTGGGATTGAAAAGGCCTTTTCATCTACAGGCAGTCTTAGATGGTCATTCTCACAGAGATGCCATCTCTCTCTCTCTCTGCGTAAAGTGAATGAAGGTCTGGGTGGAAATTAGTCCAGAATGAGCCCACGTAGCAGACCTGGCTGCGGTCTGAGCTTCTGGGACCGTAGTATTGAGCTGTCGCACAGGGATTTCAGACATAGACTTTCAGCGAAGGGTGAGCATACAAAAGTATAGATAAATTTCAATGTGTTTTTTTTTTATGATAGACGATTTCAAATCAAACCATCCCTGGACTTTCTTTTGGTCTGTATTCTAAACCAAATGTAAGGTTTCAGCTGCTGCATCTGACCTACAGTATTTCATATAAGCCAGGGTTTGCCCTACCACTCCCTGTCAGCCTTTGAACACCATGTTTGATTTCTATCAAAGAACGTCTCTGCTGGGCAGGAGCCGTCTGACAATTGGTGTTTGTATTCCTTCAAGAATGTGTGTTTGATTTGGTCATCGATTGTTTGTGGCGGTTTGTTCAGCTGCCAGAAGGGGACGTCGAGTGGTCAAATTGCACATTTCATTCAAGACAGAATGATGATGCAGCCAACACAAGCACAAAAGAGCACGAAATGCACATACACAAACACAAACACAGAAACACACACAATTCCAATCAATCCGTCGGACAACCTCCACTGGGCATTATTGGAGAAGGAAAAAAAAAAGATAAAAAAAAATCAATAGTGCAGTGGCCACCCACATGTGCACTGGTCCCAATGTGGACAGGGGAAAAGTGGAAATAAATACTGGGAACAGGGTCAGAAACTCAGGAGATCATGGTTTACGTAATAAATGTGCAGCTCCTTCTCTACGTTTGTGACACATGCCGCGGTGTGTTTGCTGAATTGCTGGAAAAATAATATGATTCAGAAAGAGAAACGAGCCTTCTTCCATGCGGCAGCGCACTCAGGCTTGAACGAGGGTGAATGGGAGGTGTGAAACGAGCAATTACTGTATGTGGTGGCCTTAAGGCCAAACGCCCACATGAAGATGTTTTGTTTGAAACCACGTCCCTTTTTTTCTGAGAGTAATTTCACCAGTGAAGGCAGAACAGTGGGCACAAGAAGCAAAAAGGACTGTGCCATCCATGGGGTGCACTTACTGGTGCCTAAAATCCAGTGGTTCATTCATTCAAATATAGATGGAAATTTACATTTCACACAGACCCAAACAGATCCAACATCCAAGTGTAGAGCAACAAGTTTTTCCAACTTTCCAAAATCTTCAATGAGACATTAGCCCATGCTTTTCAGTTTAATATGTCAGCTGTCTGCAAAAGCACAAAAGTAACCAGAGGTTGTACTTCATTACTCATGTATTATACAACCATGTCTGTGTACTCTCTATGTTGACAGGCACCAAGCACCTTTAAATCCATTATGAGACACTAATTTCTCTGTGACAGGCAGATTTTTTTTTTTGAGTGTTTGGAACAGGTACATTTGGCTTCACTTGCAGCCCAATAACATGAATAATAATACGTTGGAGGAGTTCATTTCTGGGGCAGCCCAGCCCTAAGGCAGTAAAGAGAAATGATTGGGTAAAAACGGGGATTATTTACAAATCAACTTGAACTGGTTTATCACACAAAATACAGTCTCCTTTTACATTCACCGATGCTGCACCCTCAACAGCTATATCAGATGTTAAATCATATACTTTGCTTCATCCCTTAGACCCTTGAACCATCATTCCCTTGGGAAGGTTCACTTTGGGAAATTTTGGGCAGTGCAGGGATTTATACCTGCAACCTTTTAGTTATACCTGCAACCTTTTGTTTACAAACCAAGGTTCCCCAGATTCAAGCTTTATGGTGAATGAAATATGTTCTAGTCAACTTTACATTACATTGCTTTTATCTAGCTGATCTGATCTTGATTTAGAAACATTGAAGAACAAGGACTCTAGCTTTTCAGTAGGACTATAAAAAGGAAGGATGACATTGAAGTCAGTCAGACAGGATAATAGTCTCTTCTGCTGGTTCAAGAACCAGCAGAAGAGAGTTATTATTGCTAATCAGCCACAGACAGAAAAAGGTGACGAATTAGGCAGTGGCAGTGAGAGAACGGCATTGTCTGAGCATCAAGCCTGGATGAGTGTGACAAGAGGCTGCATCTCAAAGGTCATGACTGGACCTGTTGATTGGCTCTCCCCCACACTAGACCTCTCCATTCCTTTTCTTCTGTTTTCCTCCTCTGTATGTCTCATATAGACCCTCTCTGACCTTCTCAAGCTCAGGTTGCTGGATAAATGGATCAGAGAAAATACCCTGAGACTTTGGGGGGGTGGGGGTGGGTGGTTACTCAGAGATAGGCACATATGCGTGCAGCTGCATATCCACAGCTGTTGAGCTCTATGACAGTGAGAAGGTAAAACTTATTGTGGTTACACTGCTGGATCTCAAAAAGGCTTAAATTTGTGTGTGTGTGTGTGTGTGTGTGTGTGTGTGTGTGTGTGAGTGTTTCTATGTGTGTGTTTCCCATGGGAGTCAAGAGGATGGACGGTGAGTGCGGAGAAAGAAAGGGAAGAGATGAAGAAGCTTGTGGATGCATGCAGCGTTATCTCTCCTCTCACAGTGGAGGAGAGAAAAGAGGAAAGGTGGTAGAGGAAAAAACGGGGATGCAGAGACGCCAGGGATTCGCAGATCAAGTCCATGGGGGTCTGCAGACTTGAGAGACAGGGCAAAGAGAGAAGGAAAGAAAAAATAGAGGAGGAGAACGTGAATGCTTGGCTGTTGGAACTGGCTTATCAGCTTGCTTTCCTCTGGATAGGAGGGGAAGGAGGAGGAGGAGGGTGAGGGCAGTAGAAAAATAGAGAGTGGGAGAGGGAAGCAGGGAATGAGTCAAGGAGCAGGAAAGAGATGGAGAAGTGCAGAAGGGATGAGAGGAGGAGAGGAGAAACTGAACAAAAAAATGGGGAGTAAAAAGAAAGAGGAGCATGGGGGTCACATCTAAGATAATTACTTGGAAAAGAGTTCGATAAGAGGTAAGAGTATGGAGCCATGATGGGGAAAAAGGGCATATGTTAATGTAACAGGAAAGTTGTAAGAGGAGGCAAAAAGGGCACAGGAAATACGAGGGTGGCAAGGACTGATTAGAAGCATGAAATGAGGTAGAGAGAAGGAGGAAGAGAGGAGGAGATCATGAAAGCAACAAAAGGCCAAATGAAAAAAGGCTTTCCCTATAGGCCGTGCTATCAAATGGCTCTACACACCTGCTCCATCCTCACCTGTGTTTAATAAAACATTCCTTGGCAAGGATCAATACAGACATACTCAGGGAGGCACAATACACACAAACACACACATGCTGCCTCACAGTCTGCACCAGGACTGGAATCAAAGCCAGAGGAGGAATGAGAGAAAATGCGTCATCTGTGCATCCATTCATGTACTCCTCCACATGTTCACTACTCTCTCCCAGCTCTTTGTCTCTCATCATTTAAATTCAATCTGTCTGTTTAACTTTACAGACACCACACACACACACACACACACACACACACACACACACACACACACACACACACACACACACACACACACACACACACACACACACACACACACAGCATATTCAAACACTTCTTCCCACCACACATATCCTCACTTCCATCCTCCCACGCATACAGAGGTCAGTTGGAGAGGAGATTGGAGATTTAGTTAGACAAACATTCCAGGGATTCAGGCTCTATTTCTGGAGCCTGGAGTCTGGATCAACGTATTTCATTTGCAAATTACTTTTTGTCTTGTTTGTTTGGTTTTTTGTTTAGGTAATTAATGCCAAAGCCATCTTAAGGTCGCCTCACATGAGCTGCTGGAACAGAGGGAGGTGCAAGAAAAAAGAAGAGGAGTTACAAAAAAGTCACATGTCAACGACTGAGTGAGCTAGTGTGGATGCTTATAAAAAAGACTGAACAATGTAAAGCAAAAGGCTGACGACAGTGGTGTATTCATGATTTCGCCCCAGTGGATTATGTAACATTAGGGTTAAAAAAGTACAAAAAGAAGTAGTAAGAAGTCATTCATACAGTCATATAGTCACCACGCTACCTCAGTTAATAGTAGGAGTAACTACACTAAGGGAAGAAAGGAGGAACATGTGTGGAGCTCTGAACAAGTTTATTTTTTTATTTTTATTTTATTTTTTCAAAAATCAAACCTTTGCCTTTTTTTGAGACAATGACAATATCACCTACGTCCTTCCAGTTTGTGACATTGACACTGCACTTACAAGCTAAATTATTGAAATTTTAGAGTGCACTAACTTCGCAGAGAGAACGACAGATGGGTGCACGAAACGAAACAGATTTTCCACAAAACCCAAGGTTAGCCAGACAAATTTGGAAGCGAAAACAAAGAAGAGCAAGAAAATAATTAACAGTTGCTACAGTTTACAGGAAATGCAACGTGTGAGAGGGAAGCGACATGAGGAGTCAGCGGGCTGTTTTCCAGTAGCTGGAAAGTGCTGATTTGGCTGCTTGTACTGTACTTGATGTTTATCAGGAATTGAGCATCTATGGAAATATGTAAAACTCATTACTTAAAAGTAGAGAAGGGAATGAACAAGCCCCATGAAAGCTACATTTGTGATTATCAATACAAAAGAAATGTGACAATATAGCTATATCTATCTATCTATCTATCTATCTATCTATCTATCTATCTATCTATCTATCTATCTATCTATCTATCTATCTATCTATCTATCTATCTATCTATCTATCATCTATCTATCTATCTATCTATCTATCTATCTATCTATCTATCTATAGACATACACATACAGTACACACACACACACACACACACACACACACACACACACACACACACACACACACATACATGCATACACACAGGAGTTTATGGTACATATTTTGCAATTTTACTGTGAGCCTGCTCAGTGAAAAACTGTTCTCAATATTTTATCATCGAGACATGAAAATAAAAGCCAGGTTGTCATAAACCACAATGATCACATAATGATGAAGACGGTGGACTGTAAATCCTCCTACAACAGCTCCTGATATAGTGGAGAGCCTCTATAACTTGAGTCCAGTCTCCGTCTGAACCATTGTGTTTGTAACCACAAAACCCTGTTAAGCGCCTGTGATTAAAAGTATTGCTGCGCCCTTAAATTAGTTTTAAACGGTCACACTCTGAGAGTCCATTTGTATTATTTAAGATACTTAATCAAGTCCAATGTTCTCTGCAGAACTCGCACTTGAACAGCTTCACGGCCCCAGTCCCTCAGACAATCCTCCGCCGAGATAACCCCAATTACCACTGCTTAAGACACGCCCGCGCGCGGCTAAAATATCGTGTGCAATGTACTCAGCAATTGAGAGCCGAGAGGGGGGAAGATAAGGATGAGGAGATGAAGATGGAGCTGGACAGAGGGGCGGGCAGAGGGAGGGCAAAGAGTCGCCTGTTTGAATTAAAGTGGGGTCAAAGGTCAGAATCTGATGATGGCACCAGAGACCTGAACTCAAACACAACCTATATCATCTGCTCTCTCCTGCCTCTCTTTTCACACTTGACCTGAGAGTGTGTGTGTGTGTGTGTGTGTGTGTGTGTGTGAGTGTGTGTGTGTGAGAGAGAGAGAGAGAGAGAGAGAGAGAGAGAGAGAGAGAGAGAGAGAGAGGAGAGAGAGAGAGAGAGAGAGAGAGAGAGAGAGAGAGAGAGAGAGAGAGAGAGAGAGAGAGAGAGAGAGAGAGGAGAGAGAGAGAGAGAGAGAGAGAGAGAGAGAGAGAGAGAGAGAGAGAGAGAGAGAGAGAGAGAGAGAGAGAGATGAGAGAGAGAGAGAGAGAGAGAGAGAGAGAGAGAGAGAGAGAGAGAGAGAGAGAGAGAGAGAGAGAGAATGAAAGTGAGAAGAGGCGGAGGGACCACTTCACTCTCTCGTCCTGGCTTTTACTTCGATGTGATGTCCTGCCCTCAAAATGTCATCTCCGCCTCCCATCTTTTACCCTCTGTATCCAAAAGACAAATCGATTGTTCTATAGATCTTTAGCTGTGATGAGAATACATGGCCATGAAACATGCATTACCAGCACAGACAAAAAGAGAGGATCTGCAATATTTCTAATGTCAAAGCTCAGCTGCGCTGAAATATACTGCACTCCAGCAAACTTGTTTGTATCAGTGGCCTGAGGATTATGGGAGATGTGAGGGTTGAACCAGCTGTGCAGAGGTCAGGGATCAGCTCTGACTTTATCTGTGTTTGTGTGCATGTGTGTGTATGTGTATATGTCAGAGAGATGAGGCTATGAGCCTTTAAAAAGTGAAGTTTGAGTGGTATGATTTATATTGAAATCTCTCCACTACTATGAGATGGATATATACATATAGTACAATTGTGGTACCCAGAAGATGAGTCCCAGTGATGTTGGTGATTGCACTTTTTTCCTCCTGCCCCTAAAAGTTTCTGATATTTTGCGTTTTCATGGTTCTGGGGTGAACAACCCCTATGTGTGGCAGACAATGTATCCTCTAGACAACCTTTAATGGGCCTAAGTGCTCCACATTATCCCAGCTTAGCATGCAGACAATGACAAAACCCATTAAACACATTTTTCTTTTTTTTTAATTTTGTGTAATACACTGATGAATATAGAGATGAGAAAGGTGGATTCTGCTGCTGTTCAGCAGATGTCCGGCTGGTCTGCCAGAGCCATCCAGGATGTGCGTGTGACCTACATCCTTACATCATTTAGACATTACAATTTAACCTGCATTATCCGACGCTGTGAAGAGGCAACAGTTCTCATCTGCTGCGGCCATCGTTTCACCTCTGAACAGAGACAGGGTTAGTGGTAATACTACAGGAGAGGCCAACGCACAGAACACCGCTCTCAGCTACGCACCTTTCTGTCGAAAGGTTAAACTGTCTGTTTGCTAAAGTACGACAGCACTCCAGCTAATGGCTACAATTACTGCAATGTAGTACAAGGGTTGCTGTTAGGTGAGTCTCCCTGAAGCTCTCTCTCTCTCTCTTTCTCTCCCTCTCTCACCCTGTGTGTCTACAGTATGAATGTGAGCGTGTCTGGTGTCTACAGACACTTACTGACTTTCTGACCCTTGGGCTTATAGTTCAAAAATGCTGATTGATGAGGGAAAACACATATTTAGATGACGTCTTCTTGAAAATTGAGTATTTATCACAATGGAGTATTTATCACCACAGCAGTGATTACTTTTTTTTTGATAGACCAAAAGAAAAAAAAAATCTCATCTGGTACAACAACAAACATCTCTCGCTGTTCTCTGGTTATAATTACCTTAAGGGCAGTGAGGGCATTTTCAGCACTGAGTAAAGAAAGCACATTGTCAAAATCTAATCATATTTATGGAATTAACTGAGCCACATGGGTATGACTAGAACAGGCTGCATGATATTATGTATGTATTATGTATGATTAAGCGTGATGTGGAAAAAAATGCCTATGGGAATTAATACTGGATACTGCATTGTGTGTTTGTGTGGTGTTTTGGTGGCACAAATAGTTTTTGCGCTTTTTCTGTTAATTACTGAATTTGAGCACATTTCTATCTGCGGATAATGATGACAGACAGCGACTGAAGCACAACAGCTCAGACCCTAAAATGAGGACTGCAGAAATACATCACAGCCAAGACAAGTCTCTGAGCGCTTGTCATCCGTTACCTCCTCCACATGACAAATGATAACTTCACACATTGTTAATGTAAAAGATTGATCAGCACAGCCCTTTAAATTTGCTACATTGACAGCAAAAAATGAATTACTTGTCGCCTCCAAAGTTTCATTCATGTCCTCTGACAAGCAGGAATTCTTTGGCTACAGGACAAAAAAAGTATAAGAGTATAACATCCTTTGGTCCACAATATGGGCCCATTCTGAGTGTTATAAACCAGCGAGATCCATCAGTCCCCCAAGTATTCATAAAATGGGATCAGCATGGTCTGAGATATTACGAGTATTGGAGAAATGAATGAGTGGATATAGACCAATCAATAGTCTTCCAGCAGCTTTCATCACTGGTGACAACTGGAGCAAGAGGCACTCTGTAAATTTGCTAGAAATCAGGTTCTGGGACAGCGCTGTGCTGACCCATCACATTGCCAACTTATAAAATGAATGCCAAACTTTTTGCATGTGCCTCAAAACAGTTTCCATTTTTCCCTGGGAGAGGTGAATGGTCCTCATCATTCAAGACTTAAATCATGCGTCACAGTTCTGTGTAACAGAACAAGCCCAAGAAAAACGTCCCTGAAACTGGACATGAGCCATGGCGGCTTCAAGTCATCTCAACGAATCAAAGCCTTTTGCCACTGAACTGTGTCAAATTGCTCAGAAATGATCTGAAAAGGCTGCATGCTTGTAAGTGGGAAAGTTAACTTGCATCACTTGAATGCTGCGTCTCTTTTTTCCTTTGCCTGAAAGTACACAAACTGAGGTTTCTTTGCTTATGAAAGCTTGGACCGTTCCACTTCTTCACCTGAGAAAATTCAAATGCAGTATGTCTTTTTTCCACCTCGGCTGTTCACCGGGCCTTGATTCTCTGAGCAATGGGAAGTGGTAATTGCATAACAGGATTAAAGAGAGACAGTTTCTGAGGTAGCGCCGGTGGTAAAACACCATCCTGGACGAGGAAGATCCTGGGAAGCGCCACTGTCACCGGACCCTGAGGCTGGTGGGTTCCTCCTGACAAACTGGCCTGTCTTTATTGATGACACTGATTGATTGCGGCCTCCGGGGAGCTATGAGCTATAAAGTTATTTCTAATTGAAAGTTCACACAGTGTCACAGTCTGCACACACACAGACACACACATGCTCCCTTTGTCCTCAGAGAGGTCTCGCAGGCACCAAACCCACATTAGAGAACAGTGCACACAGATTTGGAATTTGCAAATGTGTGGGCAGATGAACACTGACACTGACACACACACACACACACACACACACACACACACACACACACACACACACACACACACACACACACACACACACACACACACACACACACACACACACACACACACACACACACACACACACACACACACACACACAGAACTTTGTGTCAACTGGCTTGGCTGACAGAAGTGATCAGGAAAGCAGAGTCACAGTGCATGCAGAGCCGTGCCTCCCTTGTGTAGCACGACCAACATACCAGACAGAATCTGTCCACACAACCACAAGGCATTCCTGCTCTGCTCCTTTAATCATATTTCTTTGTGTCGTGTCCAGTGTTTGCACGTTTGTTTGTTTTTTTTCCTGTCTCCAGCTGTAGCTATCTCTTGGCCTCGCTCTTCATTTTCCACCTAAAAGACAAATCTTGTTTTGTGTCCGCTCCAGTCGGCTTGATTTCTCTCTCAGTCTCGGAGCCTCTGGCCTCTCCTTCATCTGCCCCTCTCCCACCTGCTCTGTGTCCCTCCCTCCATACTGATAGATGTTTGTGAGTGTGTTAGCCTGGCTAAACTATTAATTAATCCCAGAGTGTGTGGGCCTCCGTGGTTATTGGGGGAGTGCAAATACTCTAAGAAAGCCTTGAGGGGCAGGGAAGCAGCAAGCTGACAGTTCAAACATTTTAATCACAAGGCAACTAAATTGTGAACCATCGTATGTGTCTGTGTGCACGCCTGTGTGTATGTGTGTATTTGCGTGTGTACTGTATGTCAGTGTGCAGACATGATAAAGCTGCATAAATGCATGAGCAGATATTAAGATTGCACATTAAAATGATGCAAAACAGGTTTTTGTTGGGGGTAATGACAATAATGACACCTGTGCATGCACATACTGTACATACACACACACCCACACACTAACAAACAGGTACACACACATACATAGTGAGAGTTAGATTTATTTGGTCAGGGAACATAAATCCAGCTCTCAGGTTGCTTCTGCAGTCCCGAGAAACGGTATATCTCTGGCTGTTTGACAGTAGATCAAACCTCGGGCCATTAAGAACACCGTTAGCCACTGGTGTCTGGTGTGTGTGTGTGCAGGTGTGTGTGTGTGTGTGTGAAGGAGAGACGGAGATAAAATTGGGAAGTGAGAGACAACCAGAGGGGGAGACGATGAAGGAGAGAGTGCTCGTGGTGCAGCCCACAGCAAACTCAGTCTAAATGGCTCCTTAGGGAATCACTAAAGCGGAACAATCGATTTCAACAATGGATGGCTTAAAGAACAAAAAAAAAAGCACTATGGTGTCCCACCCTCACTCCAACTTCAGTAGTTTCCTTCTAAACTATTAACCGATTCCCCTCTCTTATCAACTGATTGCTTCAGTGTGAGCAAGGTAAAGGGAGAGGCCCTGTGGAGCTCTAATGACGGCCTGCAAAACTGCTGCATTGCTGCAAGGTGTCCACCTGTCTCCATTCATTCCAACTCATTCTGAGTCCAATAACGGACGCTGCGATTGGATTATACCTCAAAACCCCCCGAGAGTTGTCAAACTTAGTGGATCTTTTGAATAGCTATGTGATCATCTCAGTTCCTTTCACAGCAGTTAACAACGGTTTGATGGCAGTGTCAAGAAATGTGCAAAAATGGACCAAAAAACTAGCGCTATTCCATGATGTTATATCTGCTGAGAGACATGGAGCCTGAAGTTTATTCCTTAATAAGCCTAATATGGAAGGAGTCAATAAGACTAATGCTCATTGTGTGATGTATGATGTCAATTTTCATACCACAGTATAACATCAAACCACTGCAGCACCACATGGGATTTTGACCTGATTCATTTCAAGGCTCTCACCTTACTATGTTGGAATCTAATCAATAGAGTACAAATTGAATACATTCCCTTTCACCTGTTACCAGAGGATACCATCTTACAGCAGATGGTGCTTGAAAAGAGTCTCTGGTGAATGGAAATGAGTTCTCTGAAAATACTGTTTACATATGCGCATTAGCAGTTAAACATGATCAAATGAAAGGAAGCACAGAGAGGGGATGTATATACACCATTATTAGATCAAGATTCAGTGGAAATTAATTAATGAGATTTTGATCTCAAAATAAATGATTATGATCTCAAAATAAGTAAAGCTGAGTTGAGTTGAGTAATTCTTGCATAGCATTTAACACTACTTTAATACTTTCTACAATGGCGATTTGTCACCATTGCGATACAAATGTTTAATGGAAGTCTATTGGATCTACACAACATTGAGTCTGCCTCAGACCTATCAAAACAATGGCTTCCAGAATCAGAGATAACAGCAAACATCAGCCATGTGTATCTCTTCCCAGCAGCTCTGGAGTCTAATCACACTTAAGGTCAATGCCGGTCAATTATGTAGTTATTTGTGCTTAGTCAAGCAATTTGGATTTCAATATCATGGCTGTTATTACCAAATCCATTTTATGAAGCGTAGAGCGAGCCGGCCAAGCAGAACACACACTTTGCCCTCCTCCACAGACGTTTTTAAGGCAAAGAGCAGCTCTGCCGGCAATATCAGCAGAGGGCCGGGGAACCCTTGCTCACGTGTGCATAATTAAATAATTAATAAATAAATAAATAAATGTGTGACAGAAAGTGTCAGAATTTCATCAGTCAGCCGGCTGCCTCTGCCTGCCTCCCTCGCTCCTCTCCTCCAACACAGGGCTCATTATGGAGCACTTTTGAGATTGGCGAAGACACCGGCGCTTAAGATGAGAGAACAATTAGTGTCAGGGATCATCATTCACTGCGTTCCCTGACACTCTGCTGGGGCCATTATCTCACATCGGTTTAGTGCGTATGGATGAACGAGGGGGATCTGCGGCTGTAAACATTGTTGAGGCAAACAAAAGGAACATGCTGCAAGAACCGGGAGACCTTCTCAGTTCTGGGGTGCTCTTCCCATCTGTGCCTGTTTAACAGTCTTCATAATGACTGAATCGGTATGCATAACATAACTTCTTTTCCTCCTGTGGCATTTAGGATAAAATGCAAGCCATATGCACTAAATACACATTGATTGTTGATGAGCTCCTTAGCTTGGCCATCAAAAGAGCAGGTTAGTGATGCTATTGTTCCACTGCTGGCTCAGTATCAAGTGGGTGTCTGGGAAATGTATGAGTGCAAAATGTCCTTGAAGTGCAGTGCAAAAGAAAAAAAAAAAAAGCAAACTTGACAAAACTGCCTACTTATTCTAGAACATGCCTCACATACAGATGAGCCAGCTAATACCTTGGAAAGCATAGAACAGAAGGAACTGTGCTATCTCTAACTGTGCCATTAACTATTGATAGCACTCCTACCGATTTAAAAGGGAAACTGTCTGAAAGTTTCTGAACCAGACTCTCAAGGGGAGACCAGAGGATAAAAGAATCCAATCACTACCATGGGATGTGGTGATCATTAGGACTAATATACTGCAGCCATCACAGTGTACCCTATTTAAGTTCACAGTTCACTTTAAGATCTTCAACTTCCAGCAGGCGATCTCAGACTGTCAACAGATTTAGTACCATGAGAAGCATCTCCGCTATAATCAGTCCAATTTTGGTATTAAAGAATGATGGATCATCACAGAGAAAGCAAGGATTTCATTTCGTATTCTGTGGGCTGATTTGCCGTGTCACTCCACGCTCTGACCAGATGGATCGAAACGTTTCCTTTTTTAAAGGCCACTGCAGAAGCACAGCGGGCCGAGCTTAAAACTGTGACTGCTTTAAGCGATGAATCACCATATTTACCCTGAGATAAATTCCCAAAGTTACAGCATAGAAATTATTGCAGGAGTTACCTCTTCTCTGGAGACTATTTAAAAACGTTCAACGAACAGGAAAATCAGCTTCTAAACAGTTACTGCAAGTGCCATACATATTTCATCTGTCACAAACTAAGCTTCAACCATATAGCACTCTCGCTTTACCACTCACTGCCATATATGCGACCTCCTGTCCTTCATTCTGCATAATTCAGAAAGTTTCCCAGTGCACTGCACTCTTTGTCACTCCTACTTTCGCTCCTGGCTTGATGTACACCAGGGGTGAGTCACATGTTCAGTTCTTTAATACTGATGCACTACTGATGCACTACTGATGCACTACTGCACTGCTACTACACGTGAATACATTTGAATATCCCAAACTCATGAGAACACACCTCCCAGGCAGATGTTAACTCCTATTGCCCTGGCCTGGCTTAACTAACAGTGGCAGCAGTTTTCCAGGAAGGACCATGACAAGTCCACCAGCATTCAGCTCCGGTTTGAATTTTAAGATCTCATTACAATGCAGGCAGGATCCAGAGTGTTATGAGAAGCGGGCGTGGATGCGAAGGCATGATCGGAAGTCATTATCTCGGTAAACCTGAGGCAGAATAAATGATAAAAGATGGATAAGACTGCGGCAGGTTCAACGCTGCAGAGGGAAGACTTGTTATTTTTATTTATGAGGGATCTTTGGACAACTTCATGACACATAAGGTTACAGGAGGGTAAGACAGTGGAACAGGATGGAAAGTAGGATGCATGCTCTCAAAGCGGAACATCTGTGCGATGCTGTTTGCATGTTGCCCTATAAGCAGGACTGGGCTGCTACGCTGCTACACCTGCAACCGACTTGCGTTTCAGTGTATGTACTTCTTGTGATCACTGTGGTGCCGTGACCACTCATGGTGATTCGTCGATGTCTATTCATCTGGACAAAAGCAGCCCCCCAGCAGAAGACATACTGTATACAGCGTCTAAGCCGTTCAAACGCACAGCGCCGGGTTAAAGAGTCGCTCCTTTCAGAGCTGACTAACTGCAACTATCTGACAGGGAGACAACTTGACTGCTGTGGTGAGGCAGAGCAGACATTGACACTGGTAAAAATTACCATCCTGTCTTCCAAACAAAAGAAATGGTTAACGCGCTGCGTAGCCAGGGAGCAATGCTTGCTGCATGCGTGCACTTGGATGGCCGTGTTTGTGTGTAGCACTGTGATAACGACCTCAAAAGTCTCAGTGAGTGATTACTGTACGTGGCTGAGTTCTGCCTTTGTTTTTGTGTACACGTGTGAGTGAGAAGGAGATTAAAGCTGATGAAGTCCTGATTCCTGCCCGTGAACTTCCGTTCAACTCACCGCATGATTCGCTCACACAGGAAAGACAATCTCCTGCGTAATTACAGCTGAGGTGATTCACAGCCACTGCTATCAACACATTACCTGATTAGGAGAACTCTGCTGAACGGAGAGAGAAAGAGAGAGAGAGAGAGAGAGAGAGAGCATCTGCTAAAACTTAAGAATCCCGATGAGTGAGATTGTGTTATATATGTCTGTTTTGTTGCTCTGTGTTCCGGATGGTGTTTGCTGCAATGTAATTCCACCAAACCAAAAAGATGATGGATCCAAGATCAGTGCCTAGCACTAAGTAAAAAAAAAAAGAAAAAAAAAACCTTGCATGTCTGTCAAATGCTTGAAATTGACACGCTTTTACCCTAAAGTCTGATCTCATGTGACGAAATACATCAGTCACTGAATGAATCATCAGAGAGTAATAGTATGAAAAAATTACTCAATTTGGAACATTATTATGGACTGCAAAGCCAGTTAAAGCCAGACCTTGGGTTAGCCTCCGACAGCCAGGCTCATTACATTCCCATCCCAGTTAGTGTCACACAGTTCAAGTGAGAAGAAAGCCTTTCAGTCCTCTGCCGTTGTTGTTGTTTTGAGTCTGTGTATAGCCCTCGTTTACTACAACACAGGCATTCTTTGTGTCTCCAAGGCCTCTCTGCTGTGCTCTGTCTCTGGCCCCTCTTCAACACACACACACACACACACACACACAGACGTGAAAACACACGCACACACACACATTCTCGCTCACAGCAAATGAGCTGCTGCTATTCCTTCCTCGCTTTGCGCGAGGAGGACATTCCATTCCTTGCATATTAATCACCTCATTCATCCACCAACACAGCATCCGCACTCCGGCCAACAATCGGACCCTTCCTTCCCCTGCTCCTTCTCCTGTTCCCAGCAGAGAGGAACCCTAACCCGGGTCAAGCAGTCCACAATCACCTCGGCACTAATTATGGAGCTAAACCCTGAAAAGGTTGGTTGTGGGTGTGTCAGGTCAGAGAGATTACTCTTCACGGATGACGCTGATGGGCTGAGACTACTGTTTATCTTCCTCCACGTTGTAAACGATACCTCTAGCAGCGTTGCATGCCAGAGATTAACTTGTTATAATATGAGGAGTGACGTGCCAGATATCATTCAAAATTAATGTGACAGATGGAAGTGGGCGCAGAGCAACAAGTCCAGGCATCAGAAGTTGTTTTTCCCCTGTCTGCGTCCCCATAATCTGCTCCGAGGCGAGAACAAAGAGTCAGTGATTCAGCTGCAGTAAATGTGATTAAGCGCGGGACCAAATTGTCCCTCAGTGATACTGCCTTTTATTTTGCAGCTGGGATAAGAGATTTCCATGACTTGGGTGGAGGCCAGGCGGGCACTATGGTAGTTTCTTCTCCCCCATCACTACGCTCTGCCTCTGCCATCCTCCATGCCGTCGTCCCCTCTGAGTCTCCGCCGCTGCCTCCCACACGCAGTCCAGACACACAGCAGGGCATTTGAGAACAGGTTGAAAGGATAAATGTCTTGTCCTGTCCATTTGCATGCACTGTTTTCTCTAACTTTACTTCGTATTCACACAGACACAGTGAAGACTCCTTTGTATACAATAGGCAGCAGAGCACATTGTGCTGAAGAGACTATTGAAGGTTGGAAGGTGGGTAAACAATGCCAGTTCAAACGACAACATCTATTCTGCACCGTTGGTACAATGGTGCTTACATTTATCTATTTATCTGCTGCTCTCGTCCTTCTCTACCCAGCAAACTCCTCCAAATGGGAGGCTTAAGACTGGAGACTGCAAAAGTCGGTCATACAGCTCTTCTTATGTCTTGCATACTTTCAGAGAGAGAGTGAGAATGAGAGAGGGAGAGAAAAAAAAAACAAAAACAACTTTACAATCCACTGTGAAAGCACCGTGTCAGGGGCAGGGCAACGTCTAGGACAGAAAAAAAGTAATTATGGCAAAGGGAAAATGTAGGAACTCAAATTGTACACACTAAAGAGGAAAGGCAAAGAAAATGGTCCTGGCAAACAGTCTTCTCTTCCTTTTGTTTTTCATTTTTGCTTCACTTAACATTGCACACCAAGCCAAGCGATGCATTCGCATTTATTTAGCTCATTGCTCACACTTGATGTTGTTGTTGTTGTTGTTGTAACCTTGTGAATCATACGAAATGTTGTTTGTGGTGAGCTTTGCTCCTCTGCACAACACGAATGATGTTCACAGGTTGCTCACTTTGACGCTGGTGACAGATTAGATTCAGATGTGCTAATCAGGTCAGCCTATGATCTGACCCAGTGCACTGGCCAACTGTGTGCCCCGACCAGTCAGCCTTTGGTCTACTTCGGCTAATGATAGAGCTCTGGAATCAATGGAAGCCTCATTGAGGGCCACTGAATTCCTCACACATGTACGTGCATACATGGACAAACACAAAACATCTATGTCTCCCACCCTGTCTTTCTCACC
Source organism: Karalla daura (assembly GCA_029224185.1). Lineage (NCBI taxonomy): Eukaryota > Metazoa > Chordata > Actinopteri > Chaetodontiformes > Leiognathidae > Karalla > Karalla daura. The sequence goes on from CM055198.1 coordinate 6,393,396, forward strand.
CTTTGCTTCCTCAGTCTGTCCTAATTTGGAAGTTCCACTCTGCCTGCGGGTCAACAATCGGTCTAGAGCTCATTAGAAATGATCAGAAACCTTTTTTTTGGCCAAATATAACAGCGAGTGGTCCACTCTGTGACACATTTTATACATTTAATTGAGGGAGGAGGGAAACTGAAAAGCAGAACAGATAACTCACTCGAAACATTTTTTAATCTCCTCTTTATTATCCTACCAGAAAATACTGCAATCCATACTGGAGAAGTCAATTTTCTAGAGTTTTTGTCTTTTGTGAGACTGTAATGAGGCCAAGACAGAAAGCAAATAGTTCTGCTATCTCGCTTTTATTACCTGTCATAATGCTCCAGTGTTCACAGAGTGTTCAGTTTAATTTAGCTTAATCCATGTGGAAAGGAAATAATAACACACAGGTACACTGATTGTGTTATTTATTCAAACCTCTCTATGTTTGCACGACCAACAAGGACATGCCAGTAATTAATTGGAGCCTGGAGGTTGGAAGGCCCAGGCCTATTGCACGGGGGTCAATATGGCGGTGAGGGCCGCGCCTGTCCTGTAATAAGCTGACATAGTTACTGCTGTAATTGGCTGGAGCAGCCAAGCGACAAGGGCAGGCCGGATGGGAGCACTGACCGTGGAAAATTAGAGAGGATGGTTTAAGATTGATCACCGAAAACCTCTCCACCGCGCTCCTCCGCTCATAATAACCCACAAGGATTACAGAATGGCAGGCAGACTAATCTGAGGCAGGGGGGTATAATTGCGGACGCCGTATCTCTCTGAGCATTTGCTTTCTAAGCCTGGTCATCCGTTTGGGAAAGGTGATTCCTTGTGGGAGGGGGCACAGGGGTGGGCAAAGAGCAAAGGAAAGTTCATCTAGCAGAACCACTCATTTATACCTTTGCTCAATACTCACTTTGATGTGGCACGGATGTCACTCTGCACGCTGCCCCGTGCAGGGAGATGTTCAGAGGGAATACTTTTGATCTCTAAAGGCTCAACACAGGTGGTAGGAATAAGACGTAAGCAGCAGAGGCGGTGAATGAAGACATAAAGCTGGGGCTGATCCCCCACCGGACCCGGCCGGGACGACAGTATTGACAGCGGCGGCTGTTTGCTGTTTAGCCTAATTGGAATAGTGATTTCCATATAAACAGGCAACAAATTGTTACAAATGACGTGTTAAGTGGGAGCGCATAATGCAAGGTGGCAGACTGCGCAAAACAAATTGGCAGCCGGAACCGGCGCCTAAATACAGATTGCGGAGCTCTCAGAGGACCGGAGGAGGATGGGAGGATTGGCCCAATTAGGCAAAATGGAGAGAGGGACAGTGGAGCCGAGGGTCGGGGAAATGAGTGAGCAATGGTATGGCTGAGCTGAGTTGAGCAAAGCGAGAAGGAGGAGGAGGAGGGAAGGAGAGGGCGTTTTGTCACACCTCCTGTGCTGTTTCTCAAGCATCAGATTGGCTTCACCATGCGTGGAATCACGCACACAGCCACCCCCCACCCCCTTGCCTGCGTAATAAAGTGCCATCCACCTACATCTCCCATCCGATGTGTAGCTCTACTCATCTCAGCAGCTGCCAAAACACATCTATTCACTCAAGTCCCCACTCTCTCCTGTGTGTCAGATGAAACAGCCCAGAGTGTCATGAGTATATCTTCTAAATACAAGTAATTGGTCGTCCTGTCAATTTTTTACTGCCTGCAGTGACACACAATGTATGCAGCACTGTCCTAATGCTACAGACTTTTAATACATACATATCCATCATCATGCCGATGACATTCATGTGACAGCACTGGCTGTTATGTAAAATTCATGATTCCAACATAAAGGTTGAGATGGCATTTTCAGCAGGGCAATGTGTTATTTATATACAGTATTCTGGCAGTAGCATAAGTTTATATAACTTGACACATACATGGAAAGTGCAATTTCCGTTCACTTTCTACTGGGGGCAGTAACTATTTTTGTTAGGAAAATGCACGGAAATCGCAGGCTGACATCCACGCAAGTTGTTTTGACACTTCACAGTCAGACAAAGCGAACCTTGTGATCGTGACACTGTGTTTTTATCTTACCACTAATAGCTCTATTTTTCTCTTACCATACATTAAATTAATCTAGAGTCTGATATGCAGTCCCAGGCTATTCTGATTTAAATCACTAATGAAGCGTTTCTCGCTGCCAAGAAAGAGCATCTGCTCAAAGAGACGGAGAGTCAATTTTCATAAATTCGAAACATCCTCTGGGGGATCACGTAGGGAGGAACAGGAAGGATGGAGGGAGGAAGAGGAGGAGGATGTGAGAAGAGATTGTGAACACGCTCAATGTAAATGTAGCCAACCGTACATGTCATACCGAAAGCACCGGTGTGACTGCTAAATAATTCATGTGACACACATAATGTCTTTAGTTAATGATAATAAAAGAGAGAAGGTTGCCACCTGTGTGTTCATGCACTGGTCAAGTTGTGTAAGGCAGTCTGTGATTAAATGGGCTACATGGCAGCAAGGGTGTGCAAAATCTTCACCTCAGATACAAAGTAGATTGAACTTGAGCCCAGACAGTTGTGGAAATCAATACAGTGAATAGTCAATGCCTCCTTTGCTACTTCAATTTATTTGTTTACTGTTTGACTGACAGTGCTGGAGGTGAACTACTCACACAGTTGCTGCAATCATCACCTTTGCTCGTTTAACCACTGCCAGTCATTATTGCAGCTCATCAACCACCTCCACCATCACATCCTCTTATGAATGTTGATTGTAATGGATTCATTCATACTGACTGACAGTAATCAGGCATTAATCTATTGAAACATGTTGAGATTCTCCAACTTTAAAGAGGGTGGTTTTAACCCATAGCTCATTTCCTGACACTCATGTTTTAGGTACAACAGTGTGGTTGCACCTTCCTTAGAGGGCCCCCCAGTTTGTAATTATGTAAGATGTATAATGTTTGCTACTTAATCATTGTTTTGTGATGGAAATCTTGTGCATCCTGAAGGGTATCACCACTCAGGATTTACTCTGATGTGGTTAATGTGGAGTGCGTAGCTATGAAAGACAATCTCTACAGAAAGTATGTTGGAAAATGTTATTATATGTTAACATTTGTTTTGTACTGCTTTCCCAAGTCTGAACTTGTTACCAATCCGATTTGTAAACAATAGCATCATTGTTTTAGTGCTATTGCAGCAGGCTGTTGTAAAGGCTACCAGCATTACTCATCAATGGATAATAGACTAACAGACTAGACAGAGAAATAAACCTGAGCCATTTCCATCCCAGACAACCAAACAACTGTGGCCTGAGGGGAGACATATGTTCACGACCACAAACTCCTGCTTGGAGAGTGGGTTAGCTAAATAACAACATGGCACATTAAAGGACATTGCATTGAGAGGCAATAAAATGTGGATCAATAAATGTACAATTATCCCTATACGTGTGAATGCAGACCTTGACAAAATGAGCAGACTAACAGCAGAGAACTCGGTGAAAACAATGTGGTTGTAGCAAAAGAGAGTCAGTAGCAGCGTGTGTAACAGCTGGAGTTGCAGCATTTCATCAATGATCATCGGAGCTGAAATTGACTTCACGTCAGATGCAGCGCACTTCATGAAATGTCCTCTGCGTGTTTTCTTTAATTGGCATAAGTGCTCAGTCCTTGTGACAGGTTCAGTGGAAGACCAGCGATTTCTAGTCAAACCGTGTGACCACAGCAGTAAAAAAAAACAAAAACACTGCATCATTTTCCCAGCAATTAGAAACCACAATGCTACAAGCCTCCATGGTAAATAACTAAAAGCTGCATCAGCCAGCGCAAGAAAAGCCTAATACTTCATCTTGTGCTGATCCTGTTAGTTGGATTAAGTCTACATGTTAAGACGGCTGGTTCTCTAATGCTCTCCACCTACTATCTCATCAGCTAATTCCCTGCTCAGAAAAGTAAACACTGATGGCCCCTCGCAGCATATAATGCAGCACATTCTAGGATGCGCTGATTGGTGTCCTAGCTGCTGCATGTCAAGTACGCCAAGGCGGCGGCACTCGCTCTGCAGTCTGTGACAGAGCTAACTCATGTGGTTGAAATCAACTGCACGAGGGTGAAGCGAGAATTAGGTTTTAAGAGTTGCCGTCACATAGACGCAAGTTTAATCTTAATTGGTTGTGTGTGTGTATGAAAGAGAGGCAGTGAGTGAATAATTGTATGCTTGTGTGTGTGTGTGTGTGCGCGCATGTAGCCAATCAGCGGGATGAAGTCAAGATTCTCAATGACACCATTAGACGTGTCACAAACCAATTCATCTGCCATCTCCGCAACGCGTTCCATTACCACCGTCACCCTCGGGGCTGGCACGCACACCCTTCACAATCGCTCACATCTCCATTGATTAGATGTGCTGCATCTCGAACAGTGAATCATTTTATCTGCAAGCCGTGGAAAATAAATGGGAGAAACCCTCAAAACCCATCACAATGTGTATAATGTCTATACATGGGATGCTGAATGGCTGGTTTGGCTGTTTGTCAGTGACTGTTTTAAATCACAGATTACACTTTATTTCCATAAAAATAGAAAGCAATCTGAAGAAGACATTGGCATGGTTGTGCAAAGAAAACACTAATGTGATACAAGCATCATGAGTGAATGAGACTGCAGAGTGCATCCCTGGCTCTGGCAACCACTGTATGACATGACTGACATTGAGTCTATAGGATAGAGCATGAGCACTCAATCAGTTTAACAAAGTGTTGAGTAATGAAGTAATGAATGAAGAGCATCCAAACCAGTCCGTACCTTCAGCACTTTGCCTTCAGAAACCAACAGATCCTGAGAGCAAAGGATACTAAAACATAATCCAGGACCCCATGGTGCACGCTGAGCCTTCTACCGTCTGAAATATAATTTAAAGTATACGTTGTTGCACCACCAGACTGCAGAGCAACTTCTCCCTTCAGGCAATGGGACTCCTCAACTCATCCTATATATTTTATAGCCATATATTTCTAGCTTTGTGAGCAGCCATAGGGCCACATTCTACACTCCCCCGTCCAAACCTGTATTGTGGAATGGTGAATAAATTAATATCGTATGAAATGACACTTGATTAAGAGGGACTCCTTCCTTTTCTCTCAACAGACCAAGTTGTTGGATTGAGTAGCATGTGGTGGTGAAGGTGTAAGCTGCTAACAACTGAACAGACCTCAGCTCACTTTCACTTACAGAATGTGACAGGAGCTCTCTAGACCCCGTGTCTGGTTGGACTGCCGTGGCAGGGCAGCTCGGCGGACTCTGACTGACGCATAGTCACGTCCAATTATTTTCATTATTTTCAAACACAAAAAATAATACACAGATAAACAGAGTGAAATAACAAGCTATGTATGTTGAGTGCTTTGTTTTTTGTTCTTTTTGTTTGGGAGAAGAGCTCGAATCTAATTCTAATTTTTTGCTATGCTGTAGAACTTAATGCAATAGAGATTAAAGGTACTGTTTCAGTGGAGCAACAGATATCAGGAAAAACTTTGCATGAACCCGGACTGAACACCTGCACATATTCTTCACTGTGTTTTTGGGGAGGTTCAGTCCGTCATTATGCAGTAGCTATTTTTTAAATATGTTTTTTGCAAATCTCCAGGCTTTTTTTTCCCCTTTGAAGCAGTGAACTCTGTCCCAACGGGATGTTTCGGATGTTTCCCTGGGATCAACCTGAGCCACATCACATGGTCCCACAGAAGAAGAGGAGCTATGTACAACACAGATGGAATGAAAGGGGATGCTGCACATTTACAACAGCAGCTAATTAGGATTCCTGTTGTCACACATTGCAACCCAGCGTGAGACATGAGACAGGGAGCTGTTACCTGACTGGCCCCACGATAAAATTCAGTTTCACATTCGCATTTTCTATTAACACTGTTTCAACATCTGCCAGTGGAATGTAGTGTACCGTAGAGAGACGATTGATCTCTTCTTCAAACTCCCTCCACTCCACTCCACTCGACTGGTGTGGAAAAACAGCTCCCAGATATGCATGATCTGTGGAGTTTATCCGCTCCGTTCATGCTTTAATTGCGTGGATGAGCAAAGTCTCCAGATTCTAAACCTCATGCCTATGAGGTTATTTATGGCTCCTACAAAAAGCATCTTATGTGCGTGCACACTGATCAAATCAGTACCTGTGAAGTTAAGTCTACACTGGTGCATTCCCCAGTGCCCTGCACAGCGGGAAGTAAAAGTTTATCCTAATTATTGTTTATTTTTGCACTTCATTTTAACCCGCTGTCTTCTTTTTCCTACAGATATCAAAGTACAGTGCTCTTTGAAAATCATGACAGTAAAAAAAAAAAAAGAAAAAATCATAACTATTGTTATTGTTATTATCTGCAACATGTTGACTCTCACTTTGCTGGTGAAATACATATCCATATGCACTCTGTTATCATCTGCTTGTATGTGTCTCACACTTTGAAAGCATCAGGAGCATCTGACTAATGAGCTCACTAGTGGATCTTTCAGCACCCTTAACATTTGTTCCTTTTCAGTAGTGAAACTGTGTGAAGTTTGCGTGTAGAGCTAGGCTTGGCAATACACCCTAAATTTGGTATCACACCATAAATCTTGTGTATCACATGAAAATAAAGACTTTTAAAGAGCTACACACTGATACAACAACTGCAGGGTTATCTGTGTCATTTACTTAACACATCATACATTGTTCAGAGGAACATTTATTGTGGAAATCATCTGAATGAAAATAAGCACATATCTCTCTATTCCTCGAGTAGATGCAGAGGATCCACTACTATTGATGTGACACGTTTACATGCATACATACATAGCCAAAGTCATAAGGCCAAACTGATACAGGTGTACTTTCAAGCAAACTTCATATCCTGTCAAAACAAACTTGATGTGTGTGTCAGCTCGTGCCAGTGTGGGGCCTGCTCTTTCTATCACGGCGGTGCTTTTGTGCTTTTGGTTATGTGCATGTGTATGTTTCCTGGGTCACTGATCCTCTCATAAAGTCGACCTTTGTCATGGAGATTAGAAGCATGTACGAAACTGTCAGTTACTAGGGGAGATACCGCAACAGGGCTGAACGCTTCGTTCTCTACCAGGCAGAGCACGTCCCAGCAGATTTGAGGCACGGCGAGAGAACGCGGCACTTGGAAATAACAAGAAACCATTATCACTGATATATATATACCTTCAGGTATTTCATAATTTCAAGGTATCAATTGCCACAGACTATATAGATACAACCAGACACATACTGTGCTTCTTAGCTTGTGAATAGATGTGGGTGTATAAGACCTGGGTTTATTCCATTTGATAAGATGTTTTAAAGTTTGAAGTCTTTGCTCGGTGGTCTCTCATTTACATTTGAAATCAGTTAATCAACCATCCTTGTCTCCCATTCTCATTGTGCATGTTTATTAAGTCTTTCAAAAGAATATTTGACCTATTGACCGTGCATTAAAATTAATTTGAATGAATTTAACATTTCTTTTAAATGCTTTTCTGTGAAAAAATTATTGAATTCCTTTGTAAAGTCCTTTAGATTTTCAAAGAATGAAGACTTGTTTGTGTAAATATTTATTGCCAGCATTTTCTTACATAAAATGTTGGGTAATTATCTTCCCTCATAGCAGTTTTCAGTGTTCATTGTGTAGTAATTGCCTCCACAGAAAGGCACAAGGGACTCGCTGGAAACAATGCGGCGTGTACTCCAGTGTTGCTGTTGTTTTGTCTCACCGGCCTCAGCCTCATTGTTGACTTTTCACTTGCCTAACCCTCAATCACACTTCTATAAGTTCCCGCTAATCAAAGCCTAACAATCTGCTGCAGTAGCTTTGCATTAAAAATCCTCCACTGTTGAAACACAGCATGGAATCTGCAATTCGCCCACTGATGTGACTGGAATCTCTCATCAAATATGCGTCAACAAAAACAAAAATTACCAACCGTGTCTGCAAGTCTGATAGAAAATGACGGTAGAGGAACACATTTTAATATTTAAACCTGTAATGAGTGGTGCTACGTGATTTCTTGTTGATCGAACCAATTCAAAAGGTGAGGTGAGAGCAGAGCACCATTCATCGAGCGCACCATTGTCTCTCAGGGATAGTTTCTCAGTAATTTGAGTTTGTAATGAAGTTGCCACTCCCAGCGGAATGGAAAAACACAAGGAGAAGGGAGGACGGAGGAGAGGAGAGTGGAGACCGAGTCTAGAGAATGGTGGAGTCAGACAGAGCGGGAAACCTGAGGAACATTGAGGCTCCTGCAGTCATATGCCAATGACAATCATCACTGTGGTGAGATCTGACAGCACGCTACTTCTACCACATATTCTCCCTGCCTACTGTATGAGACTCCATTTAAATGGGGTGCCTTCCATCCCTACATCCCCACATTTTCTGGTGGATTTCAATTTTGCATGCTTAGACATGCTCGCAACCACTCTGTGCTTCCAACCTCAATGTCAAAACAATTACATCTCATAGAGAAAAAGGGAGAGTTAAGAGTGTGAAGAAGCTCAGCAGTCCACTCAAGCAGCAGCAGACCGTTAGCCTCTCATTAGTACAACACTGAACGGGGTTGAAGACAAACGCCATCTTTAATTGTATCATACTGAGACAGATGCAGAGAGGCTTGATACAGCTAATATATATGGCGGTAGTGAGGAACACTTGGTTCGAGGTGACACACTTGTGTGTGCAACCTCTAGAGTATACTGTAAGAAAAGGGCGTAAATGTGAATATCTAGGCCAGCTGTAATGAGTTTTACATTTACAGTACACCACACTGTGATCCATTTCTACATCTCCCCTGCCCTACACCATACAACGCATTGGAGATAATGTCTGTACATGAACATGTGTGAGTCGATGCATGAGTGGCTGACTGTAGAACTGCAGACTGTGGGGTGGCAGTGGTCCAGATTGAGATGTCAGTCTAATATGTCATCATGCCATCTACAGAAGAGCATGTGTGTGTTGTTTGTTGTTGCTGCACAGTGACAATGGACAGCTGGTTTTACCGCAATGCAAACACACTCATGATCACACAGAGAACAACACACCCCCAACAAACCAATATGAAGCCAATCAATCTTATCTGTTCTGCTCACGTGCACACACCCACACAGACACAGACACACACACACACACACACACACACACACACACACACACAGACATACGCACACACAGACATACACACACTTAAAAATGCTTATGGGCATACAGTTGATTAGCTGTAACCTAGTTCAATAATATCCAGCATATTTAGGTCACTATAATCTAGGACCCGGGTGGTGGTGCTATGTGCATGTGTGTATGTGTGTGTGTGTGTGTGTGTGCGTGTGTGTGTGTACGCGCGTGTGCATAATGCAGCTGTGAACCTGCTGGATGGCAGAGTGAAGCAGGTCTGCATGGCCTCCAGCTGGGACTCAGCCTGCAGAGGTCAAATGCTATTGGTGTATTGATAGAACAGAGACGCTTGCAGACAGTCTAAAGCTAAGCTCTGAACTATCTGTGTAGACTCACATTCACGTTATCATATCATGCAGCATTTGACCAAATCCCGTGTCAAAGGTCGTGTCGCTTGTGAATCCCTCTCTTGAAAGGAATGAAGCTGTTCCTCTGAACAGGTGTCCAGACGGCGCAACGAGCACCGGCAGCCACATCTGACGAGATCCTCCAGCACAGACACTCACAATTCCCAGGGTGCAAACTTCAACACGGCCAAGTGGGGTTTTTTGCCAGATGGCCAGTACACGATGTTTATGGATCAAAAAACACCATTAGTTTATTTGAAGCTGTGGGCCAGCTGGATGTTGATTTCCGCTGGCAACAGCATGTTAAAGAGAATGAGAGGAATTTGATGTTGGGGACAGGGGAGCTGGCTAAATAATGAATAAGCCCCGCTAGACCTCGGCCAGCCCTTGCAGTTAAAAAACGAGCTGCTGCAACATGTGGCTCTAAGTGTCAGTGCATGACAATTTCACAAAGTTCAGTTATATTCTTCTTTTTTTATCCCTTTTTGGTTGGCAGGGGACACAGGGTGGCATAATAGTCATCAGGAGTTCCATTTCCTTCACACTCTGTGCCTCTGTGGTTGCAGGGTAGATTGTCCACTCAATTTGTTTCCTCTGTATCCTGAGCTGGCCTCCGCTCACTGAGGCGACGGCACTCAATTAAGAAGTGATATCAAGGGAATTGATAAAAAACTTTGATGAATGAGTGGACTTCCCACTCCCCTTACGGTGGCGAGCGCCAGTTGAGCGGCACAGCAAAAGATGAAAGGACAATTTGAACCTTCGAAATATGATCTAGTATAATGAGATTGTCTAAAAATTATCTCCCAGGGCAGGATAAAGATGAGGAAGTGCTCTCCTCTTGGAATCAATTAGACCAAAGAGGATTTCTGCTCCAAAACAGCTTTTTATTGTGATGTGAAGATTTTTTCAATCTTTCTTTTCCTCCAATAAAGTACAAATTTAAATTTAATTAAAGGGAATGATTATATATATATATATATATATATATATATATATATATATAGATATATATATATATATATATACATACACACATACATATATATATAAAGAACATGGGTGAAGCTGGCATTTGTGAAAGTAATCCATTTTGTTTGAAATTGTTGAAAAATAAAAGATCATAACATATGCCCAATTCATTAAAGTTTCTGTCTTTTGCTCAACTAAGCAGAAACAGGAACTTGTTTCAGTCTGACAGAAAAGAAAACTCTCCAGACCTGGCCTAGTTGGTGTCTCTAATCTAGTTTGTTACTTGACCGGCTTTTCTCATAACTTACAAGGTGCTCTGCTGTGCCTCATTATAGCACAAATCAAAGACTGGATTCTCATCAATAGCTGAAAAACAGTATTATAATTTGTATTGTGAATGACAGGAGTTGCACCTGTCAAAGGCTGCCGGTGAACCAGGAGGAAATAGAAGACAACCACATCACCACAGCACAGCATGGAGGCCGCACAGCGCAGGCCACTGCTGGGAATTCAGCTCAGCAACGCGGTGCTAATGACTGAGCCACTGCCTCTCCTTTCCCTCCACACTTCAAGAAGCACCACCAGGGACATGGGAGAATGCTAATAAATGTGCAGTGCCACTCACAGACACAACCTGCCACATGGAAAAAGCCAAACTTTGTCTACTCAGTTGTAGAAAAATAAATGCAAAAAAAAATTCTGAAGAAGACACAGGTCAAGGAGCGTGAGCAGACAAACTGAACAAACATATCATCTTCACTGTTTTCAGTCCACCCTCAGAACCGCACACAACTGTTATAGCTGTCTCTGTAATTTTAGCTCATCGTCTATAATATACAGTTGCATGTGCTCTCTGCCACTTCTTGGATTAATAAAACAATTCATGTCTGATTGGAATGATCTTACTTGGTGTCCGTGTTGATGGTGTTTCTTCATGCTGCCTCAATCATCTCCATACCTAGTACGTATAACTTATGATTGAGGCTGCCTTAATGGCATGAGCCTTTAAACCTTTTTGGTTTGGATCTTTAAATACATTTATCTAAAGGTTACACCCATTTATGTTCACTTGCATTTGTACGGTATTTGATGTCATGAACTCCGGCTACATGCAGGAACTATTCTTGAACACAAACCACTGCAAAACCACTCCTGGAAATCTTGTTTCACCCAATCAGCACCACCGACCAATCAATGAGCGTCACAGCTTTAATCCAAGCATTGCTACCAAGAAACACAGCGCATATGATGTGACGTGTGGAAAGAGATTAATCAGATTAGGGAGACTGTCACAGGGGCTAGCGCATCTGGCAGTAAGCTCGGCCTGAAGGCACACACTGATCCCACAGTTGAAAATTGCGTAAGGAGGTTTTGTCTCCGACCTGCCAGCTCTGTAATCAAAGTAGAGAGGCAGAATCTTCTGCATGAGCGTGCCCTCTTATTGAGCTCTTTTTTTAACAGACCAAAATAAGAACTGATGCAAGGAACACTTGCATAATTATTCTCATGTAAGTCAGACTCAGGCGTTTTGTTGGCAAAGAGCTAATGAGGAAACACAAGTGTGTGATTTTATTACTCTACAATTAAATACAACAAAACCATGGCTGAGGTCTGTTAGAAATGTGACAAAAGAAGCGGATGCTGTCAGGAGCATTTCAAATGACTGGCACCACGTTCCCTCAGCTTTCGGATTTAACAGATGACAAGTCGACCGGTCCATGTGAAATGGGACCCGCGTGTTTCGAAGAATTCAGCTTTTAATGATGGAAAAAAGACTAAATAAAAAAAAAAGACTAATAATAATAATAAGAGGGGTCAAGGTGTCCACTGAGAGCCCGCAGCACAAATATCTTGGCAACAAACAAGGCCGAGCGGAGCATCAGCGGCGTGCTTCCAGCTGTGTTTGCTGCGGGCTCTGTGTGCAAGCGTGATGGCTGATTGCGGAGATGGATCCCCTCCACAACAATGTGACTGCGCCAAGCATACACAGCGTCGAGCAGAGGGGTCTTAGTGTAATTGGCAGATTTCAGCAGCAGGGCATTGGAGGCAGAAACTCCTGAATGTGTCACAAGTGGCTGTGCCGTATGATTGATTATAATTACAGCTTTCTCTGCAATTCTCGCCTATCTCGGATGGGTGAGCTAGTGCGTCTGGCAGAGGGTGGGATGAAAGTCTATGGCACAGTAATATGCTATATACTACACACACCTATATGCACACACACAGCATGGTAAACAAACAGAGCCATTTGCACAAACTCACACACAAACATTTCTTCCCCTCGCTGGACCTCTTTTCTCAGTCTTGTCCTTGAACAGTGGATATAAGATTTTGACAAAACCAGTCAATTACAGAAAAACACTGGCTTTCTCTGGAGGAGACAGGGGGGAGGAAATTGTAGAGAAAAGAGAAAGCGGGAGAACAAAATCTAATGCAGGCATGACGGCAGTGAGGATAAAAGAGAGGAAACAGCAATGTGTCTTTACATAATCATACCAAGACAATTGTGCTACTACTAGGCCTCATTTTGGTGCAGTTTCTGATTTTAATTATAACTTTGCTTCAATTCTGTAGGTACTTACCAGGAGCAGGATGAAAGTACTTCAGGATAGGTATAGAAATGCAAACACTGTGAGGGAAAATGACTCACAGGGAACACACACACTGTCTGCTTGAGAAATGAAACCCAATATTGCAGTTCTCCACTAAACTTTAGCCTTAAGTTTATAATATATGCTGTACACAAAATCATTCTGAGAGAGAGAAAGGGAAAGAGAGGGAGAGAAAGAGTGTTTGTGAGGTAAGGTCTGCAAGAGCATTAGAAAAGTGTGAAAAAGAATACAAGTGGCAGCTTTCACATGTGGAAAACAGCATAGCCCGGGAGCACACTGACATTTCCACCCACTTGGTGATCAATCTCTTTCTTCTCCCTCATCCCCCTTTCTGCACACACACACACATAAACACGCGCGCGCACACACACACACCTCTTTATGCCAAATCATATGAGGCTGATTTCCTTTCAAGTGCCAGCTTGTGTGCCATCAACAAGACTGCCATCGTGTCTATTTGTCGTGCATAATGAGACCGAACAAAGGTTAAGTGCATTGATTGTGTTTTCAATAAAAAGAAAGAAAAAGAAGAAGAAGCCTCTGAGTGGGTGGAGTGGGGTGGGGCAGTGCCTCAGTTTCTCCTTCACTGGGCCAACCAAGACACCTCACATCAAGGGGAGCGGCAAGTCGGAAGTAATAAATGCCTCTTCTCGCAGGTTAGCATTTCTGTATACAATAGGATTTTCTATTGTGGTTTTCTGTCGCCGACGCCGACAAACACATCTCAAGCGTGCATGCTGCATCTCCGTAAAGCAAAACACGCACTGCACACATATGGATATGCTTCTGTATTGTTTGAAAACAGATACAAGCATTTAGTGCGCAATGAAGCAGGCCGCGCTCACACCTCTTAGTCATCGGCATCGTCAGAGGCGGCAGGCAAGCACTCTGAAACACGTCCCTCAGGTTCTGCCTCTTTTGTCTCGGCTCAGATAGAGTGTCTCGTCTCTTGTATCCTGTGATCTCTCCCTCTGTTTCTCCTCACAGCATACAAACACAACATTTATCACTCTCGAGGTTGAGTGGCTCCATATGCCGGATTAACAAGCTCTGAATCAGAGATAAGTCAGCTGGGATGGAGCCGTAGATCTTGTACCATGTCAAACTGCTTTTAGACTCATGGAATCGATAGACTTCCATAAGATAGAAGAGTTTGCTCACAGGGGTTTTCTTTTCCTTTTTTCCCCTCACAGCATGGGTGAATAAATTCAAGTTCTCTGGAGCCATCACACCAACTGATAAAACTCTCCGGCTGTTATATTTTAGCCTTGCCATCAATAAAGTGTTGTGGAGGCTGAGGCCCAGCGTTAAACACTCGGCATCTTACATAATCAGAGCAACTGAGAGGTGTGACAGTGTTCGGGATGGGATCACTGTGGTTCACTCACCCTCATAATCACAGTAACTTCATGCCCCTACAAGGAAACTTTTAGAAACATCTTGTTTCTCTGCAGCGCTGGACAATGCCACGGTGACATATTATTGGCCAAGTCTAGTAGTCTCAGATGAGACGTTGCTGACTAAATGTGCTGCTCTTATGGCAAGGCCACACACATTTTTGTGTTCTTCCCCTTTGATTTGTACACTCATTTGCACAAAGTGCTGACTCTGAGCTCTGTGGAACCTCTGGATGTGAAACTTTAGAGCTTAGGGCCAAGGTAATTACACTCAATGATACTCCTGCAATAGGCATTGACCCCAGGATGGAGGTGGAGCAGGCAGAGGGCCGATGCATTAACCTTAATCTAAATGCAATGTCAGAAAATAAAATCTTTTAAGAAAATACAATAAATAAAATGTCACCTTCCAAAGACACGTGCTACTGTTTTCAGCCTTTCATGCGCTCCAAAATTAGTCATGTGGAAACAAATCAAATCAGTTCCATGATTACTACCATGGTTTTGGAGAATAATCCTTGACTTAGTCTGTTTCTACCTTGGCCCCGAGACAAGTCTCAAAGAATACCCTCAAACCTAATATGATACATTGTGTGTGTGTGTGTGTGTGTGTGGGGAGGGTGTTAGCAGTGAGAAAAGAAAAGAGTTAAATGCAGCACACTCAATCAAAACTGACATTAATGACGGTATTCCACTGCTAATGATAAGCCCAATAGTTCATTACCATAATTAAAATGAGAATTTGCCCCAGAATGACAGAGTTTATTGGCAGCAGCACCACAAGTACTTCTATTCATGCATATGATCATTATTTTCATTATTATCTTCCCCACTGCTGCTCTCTTTATCTTCTTCACTGGCAGAATCTCCCCATGTGCTCTGCCCTATACACAGCATTGAGAACTTATGAATTGCAATGGTTTTGACCTGAGTAAGAGGCAGCAGAGCGCAGGGCACTCGGGGTAGGTCTGCTATATGCCTTTAAGGTAACAGGTGCCAGGGCTCCATTATTAATGAGCTTTTTTTAGGTGTTGTCCGTGGCCTTGGCAAAGAAAACAAACAAACAAACAAAAATAAATCTCTAAACCCTCCATAAGAGGTAGCTCATGAGAAATGCATGACACAACAAATCTTGGGAGAAAGCTGAAGGGACTGCTCTAACTGCTTGGCTGCTGCTTCAGCTTCAAAATCAGTCTGTCTGTGTTGGGTGAATTGACGGGTGACATAACCCAGGGAAGTCTAAAGGGTTCATTGCATAGTCTTCTCAGGATGTGTTTTGGCAATGACACAGATAAGGTGCAACAGGCCATAACTGTCACTGCAAGCCCAGGAGAAGAAGAACTACCTGGGGGGGGCAGAATAATATGCATCTGCGTCCTCAGCCTGCCCCTCTGAAGCCCCCTGAAGAACAGCAGCCAGAAGCATGCATTAACTCAGAGATGCTCAAACCGCAGAAGAAAGATAAAACTAAATTATGTGGAAAAACAAACATGAAGAGAATTACTGAAACAATCAACACATTCAGAAATGTGAGGCTACTCAATAGCTTTTTAACAACGCATGCCAAGACACATCTGTCGGTGTAAAGTCTGCTTTGTTTGAGACAAGTGAGACATCAAAATAAAGAGACGGAGGAGAGCAGTAACGGATACAAGCCGAATGTGTGATGTGCTTCAAACGGAGAGCGCAGTGGGATACCGCAGGGGCCGGTTCCAGAATTCAAATAAGCAGACAGCAAAGCTAAGGATGTTGTTACACAAACATGACTCATGTATTTGCCGGACAGCTAAAAGCATATTGCAAAATAGCTGCAGGGGCAACTTTTTCATTTTTTCTTATTAACGCTGCATATTTTCTGTGAGTGACTTGGCTTCATGAGTTAAGACTGCAGGTTCAATGTTATTTGTATTCACCAGGATCAACCAGTAGTAGTGAGCATAAAATGTATGCCTTCACTTTAGGGCTAATCCAATTTGCATTGGGGAAAAAAGCTTTTCTTTACATATCGGACAGACACTAGTCTTCATAGCTGAACAGAACTGTAGCTATGTCACCATAACAGCCTCTACTAACTTTCAAGAGAAATGAGTGTTTTTGGCCTAACCTCTAAATGCATGCTGAATGAGCACACACACACACACACACACACACACACACACACACACACACACAAATACATACTGTTGCAAGTCTAGGGCATTCAGTGTCAGGAACACTTCCTTCTCTCTTTGTGCAGTCTGTGAATATGAATAGCGCACCTTTCCTTTGTTGTCACATTGACAGAAGTCTTTAGTGAGTGCGACCGTCACTTTGAATCTAAATTGAAACCGCTGGTGTTTGTGCCTTTGACCTGGAAAAGCCCTGCTCAATAGGAAAAAAGTGAGTGACAGAGATTGTGCTTTCCTTTCTGTTACTGCACCATACATAACGTTTATGTCTGAAATATTTATAAAAATAAATCATCTCATAGCTCAGTTTGTCACATAGGATTTGTCATCTCACTGCTAAAAATGTGCCATAAGGGCAATTACAAGGTTAATTCATAGGAAAAGCTTTGGCTGTTTCACCTCTGCTTTATGGACTGGATAAGTACAACATTCAGGAACGAACATGCAATAGCATCAACTGTTGTTGACTACCTGTCGTTGGTGGTAAAAGAGGCGGTGAAAGAGGGGGAAAAAAGGAAATTAATTCAAACTGTGATGCCAGGACGTGGGATAAAAAAGAAAATCAATGTTACAAGTGAGTCAGACAGAGTTCAGTGGTACATGCCTTCCACACCTCCACACAGACTCACACATGCACTCGTGACAGGAAGCCACGTTTTTCAAAAAAATATATCAAATGTGATGAATCAATAGTGATTCAGGTGAGCCTGGGGGGGTAGAAAAGAAAAGAAAAAAAATAACATATGGAAAGATCAGACTTCAGGAGCGTAACGGTACAATGCATCCTCCTCGACAACACTGTAAAGGATGACTGTGGTCAGTGGTGCAGTCGGAGGCATGTCTGCCAACCCTTTATGGTGTTTTGTGCCATGGCTTATTGGATAACCACAGAGGTTTCTAATCCTTTTAACCCTGGCACAGGAGGCTTCTCACATGGCTGTAAGGAGGAGACACGGGCGTAAACAGGAGGAAATGGAGACACACACACACACAAACACACACACCTGAGAATACTGCAGGTACATACAAACACAAGAACTCTCCACCTCCCACTGAACAAGCCCAACATGTCCCTCAACTCACAATGGCATCTCCTGGGGTGTATGATTTATTTTCACAGTCTCTGTTGCCAGGGTATAAATATTGAATGAAAACGCCCCGAGACATAAAACAGACATTATTTCTGTGAAATGTCTTAGACTCTGAACCAAACCACCGTTAAACAGACAGAGCGGCTTGCTTTCTGTTTGAAGAAACAAAGGAAGGCTCTTACTGCCATCTCTGACAGTATTTGTACTTGGCCACCTGTTCCCATTTTCCAGGTCTATGTTTACTTCAGGCATACCACCGTCCTCTAGTGGTGTGGGGCAAAGCAATGAGATGCAAATGTCTGCAAACTCCTGCAGTTAAGAGCAAACTGAAAACTTAATAGAACTTTAATAAACTTTTTGGGGCCTGCTTTGCATAAAAAAAAACAAAGAAAACCAACCCAAATGACCTGAAACGTGGGGGTGGAAAGCTGTGTAGAGATGTCTTTTTGGGAGCCAAGGGATACTGAGTCACTCTCGTTCACAAACAACACATTTATGGATGGGGCAGAGTGGAGCAGTACAAGCATAAATCATTGTAAAATGCATAGACACGCCAAACAATGGGTAAATGTCACAAACAAGCCTACTGTTACATTTTGTCTGTTCTTCAGGAGTTCATTTAAATTGGTACTTTGCATATTTATGAAGAATTAATCTATACGTTTGTGGTCCTTCAAACTGTCTCTCAATTGAATTTCACTCTTTAATTCTGTTAATAACCTGGGAAAAGTAAGGCGTTCACCTGCCTGCCAATACATGAAAGACACATGCATCGGAGACAAAGAAAAAACTTGGACTAACACACACACACACACACACACACACACACACACACACACACACATAGACACTGAGCGTGGCTTCATCACCAATATCAAATATTTAAGATGACTGCGCTGTCACAAATGAGTGTGAGCGTGCAGTGAATTAATAAAAGCTACGTAGACTGAATAATTCAACCTTTCATGCCACTGACTGAGCTGAGTCGCCTGTTAGTCTGGACTAAGACAAATGGCCCTAATATGCTGCTAAATTACCTGAATTTCCTCTCACGTGTGTCTGCATTTGCATAAGCCGACAAGCATAGGACTTACTGTCGTGTGGAAATGGAAAAATCATTGTTTTCTGCAGACACCCGGCGCCATAAAAGCAAAGTTAACCAAGCAGCACTTTATTCTAAAGGTTTCATTGCTTTCTCCTCTCTCTCTGATTCGGTGCCAGATGCTGGCAAATGCCGTCCCCTGTCCTCAGGTGATGAGACCGCCTTCATACACAAACAGCCTTTTAAAGTGTGAGTGCACCGCAGCGCTTTAGCTAATGTAGTGTAAGTGCTGAACATCAGGTAATAATGAATTAGTCAAGCCTTCGATGTACTCCTGGGCCAGAGCGAGCTCTCTGCCAGCCGATGGGCGCAGGCTGACAAGAAGCCTCTGCTGAGGGTCAGTGACACAGTATGTTTAAAAAAAATGTAAAAGAAAAAAAAAACGTGGATGGCAGTATTTATGAATAGGGCACAAGCAGTCGTCAATACCTGAAATACTCACCAAGGGAGCAGTTTTAATTGGAGCTAATGTTATGGCATTGGGAGACAACTGAGAGCCAAGTAATTGAAAACAATGTTGTTCCTCTGGGTAGAGGATTAAATTGAGTTGAATGGGAATAATAAACCACAAATGAGTGAATGCTGGTCACATCCCTTTTACAACTTGTTGAAGACGTTAAAAATGATGAAAAGTTAAATCTAATGACACAATACAGTATGAACTGGAAAAAAAAAAATTAAAAATCAGCACTAATGAGAGAGGAGTGCAAAGCATGTAGGCCGTGGAGTCACCCTCATTTCTGCAAATGTCAAATGCTCCAGAGACAAACCGTAATTAATCTCCTACACCTTTAACACTGTGGCCTTTTCATATCCTCTCTTTTGAAATGGAAAGTACAACTCGGAAGGCTAACGCAGATCAAAACACACTGCCATTAAGACCACTTACAGCAAGCCATTGGACCAAACCTATACTGTTTCCCCTGGGGGTTTCACATGCCTCAAATGCTGCTATGAACACGGCTGAAAACCCTTTTAAAGCAATAATACTAAACAATACAGCCCTCTTTTATTACACTGATACAATTTTATCTTGTCGTTCTTACACTGATGCCTGAGTACAAAGGCACATGACTTCAAAGGACAGTGCATAAACTGAGGCAGTGAACCGGGGTGGAGGCTGCAGCAGGTGCACCTTTGTAGATGTTGTCAGAAGTGATGCTGACAATTAATGGCAAGGCAAATGACTCATAAATATG
Source organism: Karalla daura (assembly GCA_029224185.1). Taxonomy (NCBI): domain Eukaryota; kingdom Metazoa; phylum Chordata; class Actinopteri; order Chaetodontiformes; family Leiognathidae; genus Karalla; species Karalla daura. Next base: position 6,413,526 of record CM055198.1, read on the forward strand.
AACATGTTTTTTTTTTTCACGAGAGACGAGACACTTATTGTTATTACTCTAAGGTGTTGCCATATACCTTGATCTTCTAATCTGCAAACTAAACCCAAAGTGGTTGGGGCTGCAAAAAAATCAATTTTAACAACCCCGAGAACCATTCTCGTTTATACACTGACCATAAACACATTACAACAATTTCAGCCTCTACCGCACTATGGATCAACATATCTAAGGACCTTGGCTGCTTTTTGTTAAGTTTTTGAAACAATATTCAGTGCTACTGTAATGTCATATTAGATTTATCCAAAGAGATCTTATTTTTTAATTTTTCTCTAATTTCTCTCTTTTTTTCTTTTTTCCAAGCCATCGGATTATATTAGACAAATCACCTCTACCATATCTGTGCTGGTATCTGGCATGTCAGACAAATTACAGTGATCAACAAAGCTAATGATCAATATGAGTGTTTATTTGTCACATTAACAAAATGTTGGCTCAGTTTCCCACGACAGTGTCAAGACTGAGTGCATGATCAACCTTGAGGAGTTGGTTTTGTTTATGGGCTGCAGTGCTTACAACAGAATTCAACCTACAGTACCTCTATATATTCTGATTGACACACATCATTTTGGAAGTAAAAAGGAGCCTAACCATACGGATTTAGTTATAATCCGATTCTGATGCATCAGTGATATCATATCATATCAACGTGTATGTTATGTGAAAACTGACCCAGATACTAACACAGGATTGGATCAGGCCCAACCGATCTTTCACAAAACATGGAAAGAGGAAGACTCTATAACATCACAGTAAAGGATCCATGCATTGCACAGTCATGGCAACTAAACTCTCATCCAAGAGGCTTCTTCAGTTCTCCCAGACTTGGTTCTTTCCAGTTTTACTCAACTTTTGACTCACCTTTTTCAGACTCCGGAGTGTTAATACTGTAAGTTAAAGTCCACCTGACGAAGCGAAATTGCACTGAAGGCTTGAAGTGCCAGTATAGGTGAGTCAGTATAGCAAATGACACTTAAACAGCATCCGTGCAGATACACTCTGTCTGTACTTAAGTCATCCCTGGTGCCTCCTTTCAGATTATTGTTTATGGCAGAGCAAATAATGGTGTGTTGAGGAAAGGATTTTCCACTCTATTCCCCTGTTGTGCTGATGGTGCTCATTACTGGTGACTGTCTCACAGGCTTGGATACGGCACTGGAATAAGTGTGAGTACAATAAAAGCTACTTAGGAAGAACAAACACAAACGATCGATTTCTGCACTTAAGAGCTGTTTTTTCGAGCAAATATTAAAGCAAATTATTCGATAAGACAGCAAGCAAATACTTTCCCTGCAACAGTCATGTTGTTAACTAGTTTGGGGTAATACAATTACATCTCCATTCATCTGTCAACACAGTGATATACATCATAAAATAAAATATAATGATATGTTAAGCCACCAACTACATTTTTATTTATATATATATATAGAAGACAAATTAGATGCTGTACTTCCTGTGCCATACTGTACATGTACATGCAGCACTCATTAGCGAGTCATGTCCTCTTGTGGCTTAAGAGGTACACAGCAGGGACCAGACGCCTGCAAAAACAAAGCGAACTGAAGTCATTTACAGTGTTGTCTTGACAGAAACTATTCAGTCTGTCGGGAAGCGAAGTTAAAAAACAAACACGTCACAAAAAACGTGCAGAATCTGTTTCATCGTTGGCAGCGTGTTATTGCTTTAACTGCTGACTATCCTGCATACACATCCCTCAGACATGTAGTCAACAGTCGCGGCATCAAACCACAAACGCAGACTAAACACCGGACATCATCAGTCATACTGTACTTCACTGATGACGTGACCGCACGTCTCAGATATTGTGACAGTGTGCTGTATGTCAGTGAGCAAGTGAGTAGATTTTGCTGATCTGAGGAGGGATGGGAGGTAAACAATGAGTGCGCTCAGCCTGGACGATGCTTACTGCGCGCCTCTAATCTGCTTTAAAGCCATGTGGATTTACAGCTGCAGGGACTGCAGTCCTCACAGCTCAGGCCCACATGTTTCAGTTTTCATTTGAATTCATCCGGACCGATATAATTATTTAACCTGCGTCCGCAGTCACCGCTGAACGTAGCAGCACCCGGACTCGTTCTCTAAATCCTTTTCTCCCCCCAGTTTCATGGCAGGAGTGACAAGAGGGTGCTTGGGCAGTTATTTAATTTGAATTTAATTTTCCTGCTTTATTCGCTGACATTTTACATCACAGCCGCAATCGCAGCACGACCGGTATGTTAATGGTAGTCGAGATGAGCACTTGCAGTGAATGGCTTGTGCTTTTTCTGCAGCTGTGCTGATTTCTCAATTAATCACAATGGCACATTAGAACTGACGCTACACCTCTGAAAGATGGCAGCTCCATTATGATGACAAAGCCTGAGCGAACAGAGGCACACAGTGCAGCAAGAAAGACAGAGCCCTCTTCTCTAGAAAAGAACATACATCACAGTAGGTGGATTAAAGCATATGTTTCAATCTAGCGTGACAGTAACAAACTTTAACTTTCCAGTCAATCACCATCGACTCTTGCCACAATAAGTCCTGTGTTTACTGAATCAGGAGGGAGGCAGATAAGGGACAGACATCAGAGAAGCCAGAATGTTTTCAGAGAGAATTATTTTCAGTGATATAACAACTGCAGAGACTAAAACATGACGGAGTTTATCAGATTCCCTGATTAAAAAAAGAAAGAAAAAAGTACAGAATAACTTGTGTGAAGCAGCCAAGGTCTGGGCAACAACAGCCTCTGCAGCACTTTCCCATAAATTGAATATTAATTTTCACAAATGAAAGTCTGTTTCTTGTTGGTTTCTTACTTTAATCATTTCGAGATCTATTCGAATTATTAGAATATTTATAGACAGCCCTGGGTTGTGGGCACCAATGACTGAAAATAAACCCTTTGAGTCTGAACCTATCTCTATAGCGCATTGACTACACGTCTGTACCACTGACATTTTGGGGTTTTCTGAGAGCAGTAAGAACACTCCCCGCTCCACATCTACTACCTTCGCCTTTAGGTAGCCAGAGGCTGTGAGAAATTGCTGAGTTGTTTAAATATGCACTTAGAGACGGTCTAGCCTACCCAACAAAAGCCTGAGTAAAGAGGGAAATGGAGTGGAATTGCTTTTAGGGAGAAGCACTGCTTTAATATTCAGTTGTATAAAAGAAAAAAAAACATTTCAGGTCTGGGCTCCCTGGTTAGCTTACTGACAAAGGCATGCTCAAGCCACATAATGAAGAGCTCACAGTGTCCTCATGTGTTATCAGAAGAAGAAGCAAGCATCAAACTCAGGGCTGAGTGTGTAGCTGGTTGGAAGCTCTTGAAAGAAACCCATTGAACTCAATGGACTGGGGGTCTTAGATGAAAACATCAGTGTTCATCTTCTATGTGAAAAAAGACTTCACACTGTCTCTGCAGGCCATTATTCAGATCCCACTGACCACGATGAAAGCCTCTGGAACTTGTGATGACTCAGAGCGACTCCAAAAGACTTCAGAAAACTTTGCAGAATTGGCGAAATACCAACCGAATACCCCATATCCCGGTGCCCCTGACGCTGCCCTCCTTCCCCCTCACCTCTGCTCTGGAGCTAAAACGGGGACAAGATGATAATGACCTGACTGGCAGCCACTCAGCTCCCCCACTGTAGCGTCATGAGTAAAAAATGAAATTGATTTGAAAATCCTGCGTCGGCCCAGGCCGGAACAGAGGGGATTATTGTGCTGATTGTACTAATACTGTCCCTGCCCTCCCTGTCCCTGTGCCCATCCCACTCTAATACTACCCATCATATCCTTCTCCCATTGTATCTCCCTCACTTTGTGAGAGCTTTGCGACCATCATTCTTCCCCTTTTATGTCTTTCTTGCTTTTATTGCGCTCATAAAGAACACCCTAATTTTGTTTTTTTTTTCCTCATCTGACTCCTTGTTCATGCTGTGAATCGGGTTAAGATGGCAGCGCTGGACAGCTCAATGTTGGCAAAGAAAGAAAGAGATGGAAGCCTTGGAAGGCTCCAAACTGCAAAGAGAGAGAGAGAGAGAGAGCGAGGAGAGTAAGCACACTGATGTGATGAGCTAGAGAGAAATATAGAGGTCCTCCGGGGCTGGAAATCCCAAATTATGTTGCACTGTTGGCTTCTGCCTGGAAATCCAGACATTGATCTGTTTTCCTCAGTTTTCCTATCCTCCTGGAATACAGCCTGGACTGTATTGCCCATACTATCAAGTATCAAAGCTTCATGCCAGGAGTGAAAATGAATATCGGCACCGTGTCTCCATCATAACTCCATGTGACAGCAATAAATGCTGAGCCCAGGTGGGTCCAACTGAAAGGCAGGAAACATTGTACACAAACCTGTGGGTCCAGATGCATCAAATTAAAACTGTACTGCTACAACTAAAAGGCTCGGGTAAACAAAGGCTCAGAGGAGTGTATGACTGGAGCACCCCATTAATCACACACTCTGCTGACATCTTATTTTGAACCATGTGTCACTCAGTCAATTAACCTGAGCCGTGATCCCAAGTTAATATATATATACACATGATAGAGTGAACGCTGATAGAGATGATAGGGTGACATCATAAACTTCCATAAAGACTCGCCCCTGACAGCAGCCATGTCATTTTAATGTCAGTGAATAGGTACAACTGCTCCATCACACACTGTGTTTTTCATTAATGATTTCACTTCTTTCTCCTTTTTAAAGCTATTTCTCCATCTCTGATTATTTCTACCCACTGTTAAAATGCCATAAATATACAAAGCTACGGGAAAGCAGATTACAAAAGTCCTGTTGCCAGACATATTTGTGACATTTTTTACTTGTGTAATACACTCACACCACTCCTGCGTGGTGTTCACACACTGCCTCTTAGGGAATCACCATTGTTTCAGATTAAAAGGTCATCATTAACTGCTGACCCACAAAAAAGAGCAGCCCGAAGGCAGACGTGCCAGACACTGGTCCACTGTTTCGACTGTTCTCTTTACAAATAGGCCAAACTATTTCCTGCACTAATGCTAGAAACCGCCCTGACTGATGCAATGTCTAGCAGTCCAACAATAATTATTCCAGGGAAGCTTTATTTTTTTGAACAAAAAGAGATATTGATAGATAATGATAGGTGATTCAAAGTATTTACAACAAGGCAAAGAGCTCTTGAAATGTTCCAGGCAATTTGAAAGCTCTTACAGCTGAATACATTTCAGTCAGATTACTCTCTTCTTAGTAAATGCAAATCTGATTTACTTAAAGTAACTTGAGCCATGACTGGTTTACTACAGCAAACCTGACTAAATTTGTTGTGTTGATCTAAGGGCTCGGGTTGAATTTTAATGAAGTGATAATAAAGAAATAAGATTGGACTTCTAGCTGGTAAAGTTATAAGATAAACATATAATGTCTATATTGTTTATATTTGTGTTAATGTTTATGACTCAGCTCATAGTTAGTTCATATTTAGCTATTTTGTACACATGATGGTTTTGAACTTAACTTCAGTTGGCAAACTGACCAAATGCAAACTTACTCTATTTCATGACTATTCAGGAACAAATAAGACAAGATAAAATTTCATTCTAACAGCAATTTTGGCAGAATCACAACACTTAAACACAAATAGACATTTTAAGATAAGCAAAAGCTGTGTTTTAATCTTTCTAGAATTTTAGTTAAGTTAGTTAGTTAAGTTAAAATACTTATTTTTTTTTTGGAGAAGGCTTATTACACAAAAAACAAAAAACAAAAAAAGAAACGCCTTTTCTGGCGACCGCCTCCAGAGTTGTCTCATAGATTTACTGCAAGCAGGAGTGCTTCCAGGTGTACTGTGGAAATAAACCAGCAGCGTTTCTCACACTGCAATACAACGAGAATGTCAACCAATTCCCCAGATGCTGAAAGTCTTTGTCTCTCATTTCTGAGTGCAGTTTGTCAGAATGCGGCTGATGCACATCGCAGCACTCAAAAACGCATCAGCCATCCCAGTTCAATAGTTGAGCTTTAAATAATGCAAATGACAATAACTGTATTCACTATTATTAGCCACATAGTTGTATGGGAAAAAGCTGTATTAGACAAAGACGGTGCCTTGTGTTGTGTCAGTGCCTCTGGCAGCTTCCACATACAGTACATAATATCGAGCTGAGTCTGGCTCAAATTAAAGGCTGAGTTCTGGGGTAAGTTTTGACAAAGATCCTTTAGTGCAAAGCACAAGTGCAGAATCATCCTGCCTGAACGTAACAAGATGGGCAGAGTGTATTGTCACAGGGCAGATAATTGACCCAGAGGAGAGCAGTCACAGAGACTGTGTCATTAATGCTTTAATAAGCAATTGTCAATTATCAGGGCTTCGCCTGACACTGCAATCTCCCCCTTAAGGCCACTGCACAGTAAGGACTCAACGAAAGCAATTAAAAAGTAAACTATTGTAAAACAGAAATGGCTAGAAGAAATCTGAAAAAAAGAAAAACTTTTCTTTTTCCTTTCCCCTCGGATTCATATTGTGTCTTGCTGAGGGTGAGAAGAGCTTGATTTCACTTGTTGGCATCATCCTTGCTCCAGAAGATAAAATAAAAGAGCATAAACCCTGCTAAATCACCATGAAGAGGGGCTCTGAAATATGGGGTGTATTGCAGTGACCTGAATCTCAAAGGTCTGAAACATGAATGCTGGGACACAGCCATGGATGTCACATCCAGAAACTAGTGCTCATGCTTTCCAGGGGCAAATGTCACTTAAAGCAGACACAGAGTTTTCAAAAGAGTCCCACCATAGAGTAACAAGACAGCTCGGGGACAAATGTAAGACCCAGATAGTGGCGCTATCTTTGAACTGAGCCAGCGCATCGTTAAAACAAAAGAAACCTTGGTATGGAGCATGCTTGCATGGTGGCTTCTGACTTAAGCATGTAATGCAAGTTGATCCAGATATCTAAGAAAGTACATTACAAAACCTCACCACTGATATACTGGTGCTTACTACTGTTTAATCCTGCTGCACGTCATACAGTATGGGCGCCAACTCGGCGGGTGTGACAATGTTTGCATAGCGCCACACAACATGGTGAAAAGCATAATCTTCTCCAGATTAACCCCTGCATGACCTTCTTAGGCAAACAGGCCCAAAGGTTAAGGGGGGCTAAGACTTAACGTCTGACAGTGATTTAACGGGGACAAGACCAGCACTGAACTCCAGCCTTGTGAGGCAGGAGTCGAGCTACTGTAGTGGAAATCAATTTAGATTCACTCTTCGCTGATACCCGCAGGCATGAGCAGTTGGTGGAGATATATGTCAATATTTAGTTCATGTTCACTTTTGATGGAAAATGAGATTCTGTGAGCCAGGCATTGTGTCAAAACACACTGGGAAACAAATGGGCTACGGTTTGTGAGCCTGTCACAGCAACACACTGGCCTATATTTGAACAAATCTTAAAATTCAAATGCTTCATTATTTATTCAGCCTTGGTGTAAATCCAGAGAACTCACTTTGTGATCTGCGATGTGCCTTGCTCTCTTAGAGTTGCTTCGGATGGTTTTTAAAATGTTCCATACGAGGCAGAAGTGATGCATGGAGTACTCTCATAACAAAAGAATCTAAACTCATATAAAGCCTATACACATGGGAAAGTCTGAAAGTTTCAAACATGAAGTTTGACTTATTCATCCAGCTTGAGATAGATCTGGGCCTATGGTTAAAAAAAAACAGAAAAACAAAAACAAATGTCTTTCCTCATTGCAGTTGTGGAGCCTGCTGCTGTGTGTTCTGTCACAGCGGTGGTCCGGCCACCAGCTGTTTCTTCCCTCTTTTTACACCTCAAATGTCACGACTGCAGCCATGGGCTCAAGTGAAGGAGCATGGACCTTATTACGCCCCCAGGTCACCAATATCCCCTCAGTCTTCACAAAATCGGGCTCATGGAATCAGATACACAGTGTGGCTCAACAAATTACAACCCCATGGCCACACACTTCTACACATTTTAGCTCTTGTGAGTTTTTTTTTTCTTCCATTTTCCTTCCGAACTCCTCCTCCATACAAAGTTTGTCAGGTGGAAACTGGGTGTGAAAAATGGTTGTGTTTTTCCAATGGAGCCACGGGGGTCTGAGCTGCGGTTTATAGCTCTGTGACTGACTATAAATAAGACTGATCAGTAAAGACAACGTGATACACTGGACGCATCAAATTAATTATGACACTCTCTGAGTGATCACGGCAGTCATCTATTCAGAGATCATTTGTCTGAGTTAATTGTACAACAGTGGACTCGGGCTGCAAGTGTTTTTTTTTTTTTTCTCGGAACAGAGAATCTCATTATGCTCTGGCTGAGTGCAAAGCCCGTCGTTGCCTTTTAAAGGAACGCCACTGGCTGAGCGACTAAACGGCTGAATATAGCAAAGAAGCAGTCAATTGGATTTGGAAAGTGAAACAAATAGACATGGCCCCACAGGTGAGTTCAACAGTAAACAGAGTCATTTGGATAATTTGATTAGGAGATACCTGAATAGATGGCTCCTGGTCACCAGAAAGAATCCATTAAAGGATTTTATTTATTGTGTGTGGGCGAGCATTTGGGTGTCTGATAGGCTCTGTGTGTGTCTATATAGGGGACAGATATAAGGGAATGCAGCCCTGCGTGTGTTTGTGTGTGCAGGTTTCCGGAACAGGCTTTGTGTGTCAAAGATCCATCACATAATTGCATTCTATCTCTGCTCTCATTAGGGGAGGCAGGGCAGGGGTACTGTAAATACAACGTGAACGTGGAAATCAATGCAATTGAGTGGTGTGTGCTCAGCCTATTACACCCTGGAGAATGGGTGTAGGGGATGGGCTGTGGGCGGAGGGGAGACTTGTTTACAGCAACCCCAACAAAACCTAAATCCCCCTGCATTTCAAACCTGCCACAAACACATGGCTGCGGTCACGTGGCTGCCAGGACATCTGTCCAGCAGCGTCACAATAGCGCAACGCTGACAGCTTGCATTGTCTAGGAGGTGATTAAGTGGGATGTGAGGCTATTATTGTCACAAAAACTGACTCTGTGCAAATAGACAAAAGTGCATCCGGAGAACTGCAGATTTGCATTCCCACGGCTGCAAACGGCACAGTTGCGTTAACGTCCCCGTGCTATTCCCGTTCCCTACAGGGTGCTGTGCTTTTTATGTGCCACCACGAGTTGGTGACAAACGTAAACAAGAATGCACAGTTCCCCGCCACTTGGCATCAGCAGCAGCATCAGCATCCTCCTATCTGTGCCTCTGCCATTAATCCGCACACAAACTGCGCCTCCGGACGGCGCATTTGGCCGCGTCCGAGCTCCTTGAATGAAGTGAGAAATAACCAAACTGAAACGATGCGGCAGCTGCAGGGAGCTCAGCCAGCTCAGTTATGTCAGCAACCGAGTCTGAATCCATCCAAAAAAAAGAAAAAAAAAAGAAAATCCGCTGCACGGTGAGGGGGTGGAGAGAATGAGTCTCAGCAGGGAGGACATAAGTGCATTTTAGTCGTGTCGGGTGTGTTTGGTCAGGCAAAAGTTGGAAACCAACTCTTATCCGAATTAGAAGTTATGTGATCCGAGGGTGTACTGTGAGTGCGTGCAAAGCGGGACAAGAGCCCCAGCTTCTGCTGCCTGCGCAGCATCAGCACCAGCTGCCGGGGAGAAGATGCTGCAGAGCAAAGTTGGTATCCGACCCTTACCTTATGATGGCCGTGTCTCCCTGGCGGATGGTGATGTTGTCGGTGGACCGCTGCATATCCACACTCCGGACGGGGAATCCTGTGGGGATAAGACAGAGCAGTCTGAAAAAGGAAGCCTGCAACTGCCTCCAGCACGACTTGCGTCCGACTTGCATTTTAAAAGCACCGGAGCGTGCTTTTTCGGCAGCAATATATATCCAAAAGGGGGGTTTGTAAAAAATAAAAATTAAAAAAAGACGACGACGAAGGAGAAGAAGAAGTAGATGGAGCGAATGGAGGAGGAAATTATGTCCAAAGTTGTGGGGATGTCTATAAGTCCAAAGCAGTCCGGAATGCGCGGTTGATAACAACAGAGTTTGGGGAGGTTCGCTTTATACTCCACTGCTCTGCTCCGCGTAAAGGGACAGCACAAGCAGCCTGCTACTGAGATGTTCGCACTCTGGCAAAACACCCCCCACCACCTCCTCCTCTTCCTCCTCCTCCCCTCCCTCTCTCTCTCTCTCTCTCTCTCTCTCTCTCTCTCTCTCTCTCTCTCTCTCAGATTATCCTACTGCCTCTCTGGCTGTGATGCTCCCCTTATTGGTTGTCAGGACAACAGCACCACCTGAGGTCCCTTTCAGTGAGACACAGCTGAGAGAGGTCTTGGAAACAGGGGTGAGAGAAGTGTCTAAAAATCGACAAAAAAAAGTGTGAAAAGCCGGGAGAAGGGCTGTCAAAAATGCTTAAACGTTCACAGCAAGAAGGTGCCCGCCTCAACCTAAGAACCTTTTCTGAGTGGAATTTGCGTTCGTCTGTCCCCCACGATCCAAAAACATGTCTTTTCTCTGACTAGAAACTCTCAATTACCCCTTGGTTTGACCGATAGATGTGAGAAGAAGCGATCTGTCCAGGGTGTGTGACCCCTACAACACCACTGGTTAGAAATTGGGATAATGGATGGATGGACAACAAGGGGAGCCATAATGCAGGAAACAAAGCATCCTGTGGGGGAGACAAGCTACAGAAGTTGAAGCCCACACCAGCAGGGATGTCTTTGTTGTCCAGTGTTGTCTTTAATTAATTTAAAACAAACTCTATAGGCTCACAGGCATCTAGTTACCCTGAAGCATTTCCCGCAGAGTAGATTTTGCACTGGACCACGAATCCTTCAGTGGACAGGCCGTTTTGCCATTAATTATGATTAAGTGAGGCCAGTTTCATGACTTCAGTGCGCACTTGTGCAGTCAGCAGTGAGCCCTGTCATTTAGAAATTGTACACTGATAATGGGGCTTTCAATTTAATTTCTCATTAAAATCTGCATGAGTTGAAGCATTGTCAAGAACATCACATGGCTCTGCCGTGCTGCTTGTGTCAACCACGTTGCATTGTTGCCTTTTACAGCAGACTGAATGAAGTGAAGAGAAGAAAAAGGCAGAGCACAAACACATCCAATGCACAAACACCCTGTCCATAAATAGAGGTGATGCCCGGCACTGAGCATCCTAACCAGAGGTAATCACCTCTTGTCTAGACTGCCATGATAGCCACAAAGCTGCAGATCTGTAGGTAATTAAATCCATTTCCAACCGAAGCAAGGAAACAAGATTTAAAGGTGTGCGCCTTCCAGTTCAGTGGAAATCTGAATGCACAATGAGCCCCTAATTTTCAGGACTTGCCAATCAAGCCCGAGTTTAATAAGCCGTGATCTGATGTTCATCCGGCAATGTACTTTCTGAAATGCAGAGTAACAATTTAGGCAGAGCATTTTAGTTGATTCAGGAAATACATTAATACTAATGTGAATCATTGTCATTCATCGGATGGTGCAAAATGGTTGTTTTGTCTCTGGCGTATTTGGTTAATAATTAAGAATAAAATGTCTCTGTCTCTCAAATGATGACATTAACTTAGTGAATAGCACTGTGAATATCCCAGTTGGACCAAGGGGCATTTTTGTGTGGAGTTTGCATGTTTCCTTCTTGTCTGGGCACTCATGGGTACTCCAGTTTAATCCCAAAGTCTACAAACTTGCATGTTTAGACTGACTGGACAATCTAAATGAATGAGTGGGTGTGAGAGTTAATGGTGCGCATCCTGATGGACTGAAAACAATTCCAGGGTGCATCGTTTGCCCTTACCCTGAACTATATGTGTGCCTGAGGTGGGCGCCACAATATTGGGTACGAAGCAGTTAAGATGATGGGTCAGTGGATGCCTTTGACTCTTAAATGCAGCACACTGGTGAAAGTAGACATGTAACACATGTAACACATGACTTGAAGGTAGAGTGATAAAACATATAATGTTAATATTGCACCCAATTGCGTGATCACTCCATATCTCTTGACATAATGCAATTGTTCTGGCGCTCATACAATGTGGAGTAATCCCGTGCTGATCACCAGAAGCCTGATTGAAGCAGAGCAAGCGGGTGTGGTTAAGCCTTATTTCCAGCATCAGCAAATTTTAAGCACCAGATCAGACGGAACCCCAGTTTTACAGACGCTCCTCTAGCAGCTGCAGCCTACTGCGACATGTAGGCTTAACAACTAGATTAGAGGAAATTGAAGTGCCGATGTACACATGGGTGAGGAGGAATAACAGTGAGGGGGTGTAAACAGAGTGGAATAGTGGCAGTGCCACAGTTAAGGAGCACTTAAATGTTTTCACTGAGGGATGGGTGTGGAGGTGCAGCTTCCTTGGCTCTGAATAATAGTGCCTGTTTCGGTTTCCTCAAAGCTTCTGGAGGTGTTATCTGTTTTTCAGTAGTTTATGAGAGAGGATATGCATTAAGACGACTTGAAGTAGGACTGTGCGATTGCCTGAAGAGCCAGAGGAGACAAGACAGTCCTTTGCATACAGATACATACAGGAAGGCTCCTCCTATGTGACTGAGCAAAACTTTTTATTTTGAAATTCTTCAAAGTCTGACAGCGGTCTGAAAAACAGTGTGTGTTTGTGTGTAATGAGGAGAAATCATTCCTGTATGGCACAGAGATGGAGGAGGGGAGGCCAGGAGTGATGCAGCTTTAGCCAATTGCAAACCAAAGGCCAGTGATCCCTTGCTCTCTTCCACACTGGAGAACACACACACACACACACAAACGCAGTGGGCATTGGAAGACCGGGTTATTATCATGCTAGTCGGATGCTCTTGGTTGGACCCTTGTTGTGGTTTTGCAGCAGGAGGGGGCGTACACTCTGCAGCAGTGTACATAACTGCACATAATATACTGTCAGCAAATGTAACAATAGCCCATAGAAACATACGACCGATTCAGGGATAAGTCGCGGATTACCTACGGGAATTAAAAACCTCTCAAAGCCTTCCAGTCAAAGACAGGTGAAAGCTGAATGAACAGGAGATAATGCCGATTACGAACCTTTATTATTAGACGCTCAGACGGCAACGTATGTAGCGATTCCCCATTGAGTCCCCACTTTAATTCAGGAACGATGTCAGACGAATAGAAAAGAGTTAAAATGCACTTGTCTCCTTGCATCACTTGCCAACACTGCGGGACAATAATAGCATCAACGCATAACACAGTGAGGAGAAATAGACAGTAATTGGTGCGTCTGTGACACGCACTGCAGTCTGTAAAAGATGCACTCAGGACAGAGCCGTGTTGAGGCACAGCGGATGGTGGAAGTGTCAAGGGTTCTTTCTTTGTTCACGTGGCACCAAATGTCATGGCCGCTAACAGACGTGCACAGACGGCTGACGAAAACGGCACGAGGGTGTTGACTTCTTTGATGGAACCATGAGTCTTGATGAAGGAACAGTGCAGGAAGTTAGTCTTTAATGAAACACTACAGGGACATTCACACTTTGCACTGCATACTAAAAGTGCGCTGAAGACCGTGGCTGCGTAGAGGCTGCACACAACGTTTCACATATTTGTTCCTACAAAAGTGTCACAGGCATATTTAGATTTTATTGTCCTTTTTTTTTACACTAGGCAGCTGCTGGAGAGTGATTTTATTAAGACACATTACGAGGGGCCCTGACTTTCTCCCCAACTCATTAGTCATAATGAGTCCAGCAGAGCGACTGTGCCCGGTCCCGCCGATCAAAGAGGAAGCAGTCAGAACAACGGAGAGAGAGATGAATGACTCTGATATACAGTAGAGGCAAGAAAATCCACTCAGGAAGCTGCATTGACCCACACTGTTCCTCCAGTGCTGGCTCATTCAACATGTGCCAGCATTAAAGTAAAGACAGCGCAGAGAGAAGGCTTTGGTCTTTGGCATGAACGGCAAATGGCACCAGCTATGTTGATTCAGAGCCTGGATTCCTCAAAAGGTTTGCACTTTCTCTGAGCATCACTGAAATGCCATGAATGACAACAGTAAAATAATGCAGGTTTTAGTTTCTCGAGGCCATCGTCATTCAAATCGGAGCACAAAACATAAAGTGGTTGATACAAAATAAGTTTTTATTTATACAAGTACACGTCTACGGTCAATGGTCATGTATTCTTAATAAGAGTATTCAACTGACAAGAATACTTACTAATTTAGGCCAGCTACAGGCAGTTTGTATTGCACAATTTATATCTATTGATCTTTGTGCTTATGACTGCATTATTTACTTCTGCGTCTTTTAACTTGTCAGTCTTTGACAATCCAAAAACACCCACATGGTGCTGCTGACTGACATCACTGAGGGGTATTGTAGTCTCTTGGGGTTCAGTATAGCAGACACAGCACAACCATGGGCTGCACATTATTTTATCACACCATTACATGGCCTGAGTTCATATCCACTGCCTGGATTTCATCGCTTGCTGTTTCTCTCTACCATCTTTTGTCATCCAGACACCATCGCAGGCTTTACATGCTGCTGCTGCTGCTGCAGCTGCAGAAAATAAAAGAAAATGCTGATGTCAAAGTATCAGAGGATGGGTTGTAGATGATGAACTCGATGCACATCTGAAGGCATTAAAATCTAATGATGGTCGATGTTACTAAGCATGTTAAAACAGCTGTGTTACATCTGCTCGGGGTGAGATTTGTAAAGACAGTGAAAATAGCCCTGATTGTTGTGCTGATGTCACCATGCTGGACTTGGAGAATAATTGTTTAAAACAGGCTGTTATGAACTGGAAACTGCAAGTTTAAAAGACATGGGCTATCAAAAGGTGGGAAGGATGATTTGCAATGCTGGATATATTTGAATTGTTGAAAACAGTGCTTGCTTAGCCGTTGCAGGAAGTAAATGTGAGCATATCTCAGCCTCTGTTTTCTTGATTTTTACCATCTTTAAATGGTTTGTCAAATCTTCCATTTTAAATGCATTTCCCTCAATGTCTGCTCTAATGTGCAGCAGCATAATAGCCCCACGTTATGTTTCACAGCAGCCTGCACTGTGAATTGCCTGCTTAACTGGTTCATTCATGTTAACTCAATGTGACACAGACCAGCACACTTAAGGAATTTATCTGGCTGTTTTACTAGCATAACACAAACTACTTTTTTCAGTTCACAAGGATGGAAGAGCTTGCAACTGAATGTTTATACAAGACAACTTTGAACTATGGCATCACAAAGTGACAGCGCATTTATGATCTACTGGCATTGTTGATGTGCTAGGTTGGCCTCAGGTATGAGAAAGCCAGTGACTGTCTTGCTGGCAACCATTCAGTTAAGAATTTGATTTTGCATCTTTCCACATTTTTTTGTTTGTGCTCTAGAGAGCAAAGAAAGTTCATCAAAAAAGTACACAGTGTCTTGGAAATAATACTGGCTGACAGAAATAACCAGTTCACTTCCACTGCCAGATTGAGCTATGCACATTCCTCTTGGAATGCAGTGTTAAATGTTCTGAAGCTCTTTGTTCATGCTAAAAATAAACTGCTATTGCTGGAAACATATGCACCTACCAAAGATAATAGTAATAAGCCACAAACCTATGTTTCCATCCCAGCAGTGGTTGCTGAATGTTTATACTGCATGTCTTGGTGCCATTCTGGAATAAGTGTCCTTTTTGGTATTGTATCTTTGATCGTATTTCAAGATTGTGTTCTCCATTTTTGGATTCCGGATCAATACAGGTTTGAGAAAGAGAATCCCAAAAAAGGTTACAGGGGGAGCAGGTGCTATAATAGGATTCAGAAACTTCAACCACCTCCATTGTACACTTTATAAGCTCCGCATGGAAACAAATGACTCCCTGTTCTGCTATGTGGTATTAAAGAGCAATGGAATAGACCTGCATTAGATCAGTCTATATATATAAATATATAAATATATGGAAAAACTATGGTTATAAATTGCCTTGGATTTCCTATCAAAACCTGAATCTTGGCGGCATAATGCACGATGCACAGGAAAAGGATACCCAGCAACACACTGAGCAGGATGCTACACCACCACTAACACACTCACTTACACACGCGTAACGCAACGCAGCTTGGCCTGAGGCCTCGCTCTCATCTGTCTTTCTCCCAGTCAGCAGAAAGATGAAATAAGGCAAAAGTTTGGCACAAAGCTTGCTACACCGCTGACAACGTGCTAGTGAGTTCAAAGTTAGAAGTTCAGAAGAAAAACAACTTCAGTATTTTTTTTTGTCGCCTCTATTAATTCAATCCATCTGCTTGGAGGATTTATGTTTCATTTTGATGCAGAGAGCAGTGACTCTAGAGCACAGCGCCTGATAAGTGAATGACCAATCTCCAGCTGAACACTCATTCAGCCCGGCAGGGACATGCTGTGTTCATAATCACTTGTTGTGGCAAGAGATGAAAGTGACAAATGATCACCTATGAGTTTTCAAAGTCTGTTTTTTTTCTTCCCCTGCTTTTGGTCCGATTAACATCTGAGTAAAGTGCTCTGCTTTCCCTAAGATGCCTGTTTATCCTGGCGCAGCGCCTACCTGCAGAGGCTGCCAGCACCCCCTCGCACAAGACAACACGCTCCAAACACACTTGAAAAGACACGCTAGGCCTAAAGGAAAATAAAGAAATAAACACTCCTTTGCATAAACACATAACCTTGGCAAGTTTAAGGTGCCCTCCGACTGGTTTTGTGTGTGCAGATGTCTAATTGAACTGCAGTTGTGATTCTTTTTACTGTGGTCCTGCAAGCTGCTTAGAACTGAACAGAGCAGAGCGATATTGTTCCCAGCCATTACATTTGTGTGCTCCACGTGATGCTGAGATCTACCAGCCAGCCTCTTCACCTGTGCCTTGCAGTCTGATCACATCTAAATTGGTGGTTTCTCTCCCGTGTCCATGGTCCGTCTGATAAGCATCTTTAGTACTAGGTTGTGTGTGTGATTAACCAGAAAAAAAATGCATTTTCTATTATCTGTTTTGGTTTCTCTGTTTGCCTCATTTTTTTTTTATCAATATGAGCTTTGCCAAAAGCTGTTGTGGTCCCACACCACATTTCAAATACTCCATGGTGCTTCAGAAACCACAGACTTGGCTGAAGGAGCAAAACCACAAACAAACATTTCCTGAATAACCACTGGATTTTTATGCCCATTTTTCCCCACAAAGATGCAAGAATGCTTACTGGCATTCATTAATATGTTTTTAGCCAATAAATGACCTGGGCAGGGTATGATTACACACAGGCTCCCAAATACATTATCCACAGGCACAGGGACTGTGCTCTGCTCAATCGAGCAACTTTTGTTTTGGATTTCCTTCTGCCAGCTCATGCACTCTGGGCAAAAGACTCGTCTATGTTCCTTTGGAGACAAAATACAAAAGCAATGGTCTGCAAAGTTTTTGAATAACACACCTGGATTAAGGCACATTTCTAGTACTATAGATTTAGACTGTTCACTGTACAGAAGATATCTCTATGTACTCCCACCATCCAAAAATATACTTGGTACCATAAACACGGCATATGGTATGCTGGAGATCAGGAGACCGACACCACACCAACACCATCAGACACAAAGTGGATGCTAAAATCAATGAATAAATAGCATGAATAATTATAATATTCATGTTTTTTATGTGCTACAAGCACATATTATGTGCTGGGAATTAGGCTTCAACGTCAGCATCATCCTTTGATGTAGAAGGTATTTTCATCAGCCACAACAGACTGTGATTGTTTCACCACCTCGATACTGTCCATGTGTTAGAGTATCTACTTTTTATGCAGAGCCATTGCATTTATCATGGGTCAATTAGCAATGCAAATCGCCCTGCAGCCCAGGGTTAGGCAAGCCAATCACAATGTGAACCAACCCACAGCTGTAAATTGACTACATCTGACCTCGGCCTTCGGCACCTGCGCATTATCCATTTTTTCTACTGGAGATGACCGCACACTGCTCTCCACCCCTTCACCCCCCACCCACACATCTCCTCAATCTCCTGGCAGAAGAATTGCTTGGAGATGGCCCCTGAGGGTCGTCCCTCCTCCTTGCTATTCGGTTGCATTCGGGTGTTAAGGCACACGGCGGTCATGCTGAGGAGGATTGGCTGGCTGCAGCTGTAATTTTCAAGGTGAAAACCGACGAGGTAACAAGATGAATTCCTTGCACAAGCACAAGGATGTGAAATCAGACAGATCGAAGGAGCTCGTCCTTGTAAACACAAAGCCACTCTGTGACTCCATGGCGGAATAATAGTTAATAGTTAGGTTGTTGTTGATGAGAAGCATTTCAAGTAGTGATGGATGACTGATTAAGACTTCCAGAGCATGTGCAGACACTGAATGACTACATAACTTAAAAGTAAGGCTGTAGAATTGCATCATTGACCCACAGACTTATCTTTAATTACATTTTGTCACTGACAGGTTTTAGAAATGTTCAGTGTCTTGCAGATAGGCATGTTGATAAAGCTATAGATGATGTGGACCGTTACAGAAATGCACAGTAATTAGTGGTTACAAATGACAAAAGCTTTTCAAGTTGGGTAAAGCAAAAACAGGGAATAGAAAAAAGAAAAAAAAAGAACTCCATCAAAGAGCGATTTTTGAAAGAATGTAATTATTCAAGATAAAACCCTTCATGATGATACACAGTGTTTTGAAGAGTGCATCCAGTTCATCCTTGGACCATACCTGCTTTAGACATTAGACCTGCTTTAGGTGCATTTCTATATTTTAAGTGCACAATACAGTGAAGAGCTCTTTGTGTGACCATGTACGCTAGCGACCATAGAAGATGACTCACTCTGTAACCTGTATTGTATTTTCTCACATCTTTTTCTTCATCTGTGGCATGGTCCCATCTCTGAACAAAGCTGAACTTGCACAACACAGCAGGATTGCCACACAGCAACACTGTGGTCAGTGTTGTTGCCTCACAACAAGAAGGTTGTGCTTGGGTTTCCTTTGAGCACTCCTCTCATTCTAAACAAACATATCTAAAACATATCTAAATTGTCCCAAGGTGAGAGTGAAAGACTGAACAGGGTGTGACGGACTGGTGGCCTGCCCAGGATGTATTACCTGCCTTGTCCCTATGTGATTTCATTTTAGCCTACTGTATTTAGCTTATTATTGTTCAATTAATTCACTCTGAAATCCTTACTGATCCTTGTATGTAAAAAAACGACTTTGTGATGCTCCAACAAGTCTGTATTCACCCTTCACAGTAGGGTCAGTACGCCACTGTTGGCTCATAGGAGTGGCCGCCCTGGGAGCCATTTGATATGATGGTGGGTACACGCAGGAAAGAGAAGGTGTGTATGTATGTGTGTGTGTGTGTGTGTGTGTGTGTGTGTGTGTGTGTGTGTGTGTGTGTGTGTGTGAGAGGGTTGAGCTATGACTGCAGTCTGATTCCATGCCAGAGGTTAGGAAGCTAATCAGCAATTACTTTTTAAACAGATTGGACCTTTTCCACTGCTAGCATAATATGTACATATATTCTGAATGAATTAACATTCTGAAGGACTGACGGGCAGCTTTGGTCGGTCAAATGGGCTGCCAGTTGAGGATCACCGTAAAGTCAGTGTAGTCTGATTTCCAGTGCACCAATTCCATGGTGCACTGGATGCATTGTCCCAGGACTTTAATTTCCACTCCAAACCTTCACTAAACCCAGTGGGCTGAAGTAGTTTGAAAGACAAAAACATGCACAGGTGAAAGAAGTAGGATGGAAAGGTGAAATAGGCAAACTTTTACCCTGCAGACCAGGGAGTGTGTCCCAAGGGAAACCAAAAGTAATCAATTGTGAGTTGTCTCTTTGCAACCAAGCAAAGAGCTTTACAGAACCAAGTCACGTCAACCTATTTACAGCTGCACCCTATACTCTACTCAACTCATTCACAGGCATTAAAACTCTGATGATGTAGCATCAGAGGCAGTTCAGAGTTCAGGGTCTTTCCTAAGGATACTTTGGCATTCAGCTGAAAGCTGCAATCAAACCACTGACCCTCTGATAAGAGGGACTGAGCCACAGTCGCAACAAAGTGATCAATCTGTCCCAAACCCTCTGGTATCTGGCTACAACACATCAGCATTCTGCAATACTACCACGTCGGAAAGGATTTCTGGAAGGGAGGCTTTGTGCATCCCAGACAAGGACATGATGGAGCATGAGGGCGCTTACACATAGGCTAACGCTGATATTCTACTAGATACTTTAAAACTGCATCGTGCTGCGACATGCCAGCAACACAGTTCTGTAAAGGGTCTCATATTCCACCCTGTGTGTTACGGCAGCGATGCGCCAGCTGAAATCGCACGACACTTCCAACAGTATGAGAGACCGCAAGACGCAGTGATAAACGCCCTGTGTAAAGGAAACAACAGCAAACAATAGTTTACTTTTCTTATGGAACAGCACTTTATCCTGCTTCGGAAGGGGGTGGGGGGTTGCTGCTACAGCTTTGTTCCCGATCTCTGCCAGGGATGTCTCAGCCTCTCCCTCTCTCTCTCTCTCACTCTGTGTCTCTGTCTCTGCACTCCGCATAACTTTTTTCCTCTCGTATTAAAAAAGTGTTTTAACCGGGACATCTGATCAACCTAAACCACGCAAGCTTCTGTGTTTTATTTTGAAGTTTGACAGAAGTCTTTTCTGATGCCATAAAGATAACTTCTGGTCTGGTCTGGTCTGGTCCGGTGCGATCCGCTCGTTTTAGCTTTAGCTTTCCGCAAGAAATAGAATGATACCTTTCTAGAGCGCTCGAGACTGGCAAGACACAGCTGAGCCTGTCTGGGATGAAGCTGAGCCACTTTCTGTGAGAGAGCATTGATTTCAATGGAAGATAATTGCAACGATTACCACATCGCAGCTGTAAGGTGCCGCTCACGTATTCGGTGGAATATCGAGGTAAATGTAAACTGCAATTAGAGTAGGTTCAGCACAATGCATTTCATTGCATACATATGCTAAATGGTAACATGTGTGACTGAATAAACTGCATGACAATGTGACAAACCAGATGTTATTGTGGTATAATGTCTGATTCCCTTCTCAGACCTCTTTGCACCACTGCTGCTTCAGATGTTCACTCTCCCACTCCTAATTACTGTATATTGTGGAACCCTTGCTGTCAAGCAAACAGCCAAGTACTTGTTTTGTTACCGTTATTTATATATCTTTTCATTAACGTTAACAAGATACATGCATCCAGAGCCGATGCTCTCATTCAAGTTTATGAATTTAAATTAAACATATGGAACGAGTAACTGGAGCCTGTGTGTCAAACATGACATTGACATAATATAACATGATCCCTGAGGTTGTATTTATGATTGTTTGTGACTGAATAGCGTTCCTTCCTCAGATGGTCCCTGGAGATTCCATGTGAACTAGTTCACTGTGCAAATCTCTTCAAGTCACACTTCACTCTTCACTCTACCACCTACCGAGATGGATGCACACATCGATCCTGTACTTGCCAGGGGTCCATTGTTGAAAATGCAGCTGATGTGATTCCAATAGCTTTGCAGTTTATCATCCAGAAGATCTAACAAGCAGGTAAAACACCCACCAAACACTATATGATTGTTGTTTTGATTTAGCCTGAACAGCGTTGCCATTCACTGATTATGAAACCAGGGGCCAGGGAAAAAGATATATCAACACAACCCCGTAATTATGATCATTGTCTTTTTATTTACAAAGGATGAAGATGCAACACCTTGTGGAAGAAAAAATGAACACAGCACTCATTATTTTCTTACAGTATGTCTACTGAAAAATCTACAGTGCAGCTACACTATCACAGGCTGTAAGGTTATATTTTGGAAAACAGCAAGCCAAACCACTTTTTGAAGTCATGGAAAAGTATATACATTAAACACTTCTCAACAAGCTTTACTAAAACCACAAATGTGAACGCTCCATTTCGGAGTCACCACACACAAACACAGTGACACAAACAAAAATCTAAATTGCTAGTTTCCTGAGCGGCCATGTGTGTTTCCACATCTTATCTCTCTCACCCCACTCCAAGTTTTCCCTCCATCTTGTCACCTCTCTGTGTCTCTCTCCTTGTGATGAATAATGTAGACCACCTCATTCTTTTGTATGAACAGAACAATTCCCTGGATGCGGCTCTCTCTGAGGACCGGAGAGCCACAGGCCTATCTCCAGGCCATCTCCTCAAATCTACACCCCCCCCATCCTAATTAGAGGCCACGTTCAAGAAGGAACAGTAATTGGAGTCGGTTGTTGCAGATTTCTTATATTAATCCAGCCTTGTGACACCTCTTTAATTTCCTCATCTCTACATTTTTCCTGTTCTTATCATTTTTCTTTCATCTTTTCCGCTGTCATCTTCATCACCTTTCTCTCTGTGACTGCCACTTTCTTTTTCATCATAAACATATTTTCATCCATATAGTTAGCAAAAGAGGCACTGAGGAAAGGCTAAGGGGCAGATTTAATAATTAAGGGAACAAGAAGAGCCACAACCTGAAAAGGTCAATAACAAGCACAACATAGAACCTTGAAGATTCATTGCTCATTATGTGTTAGGGAAGCTGCAGAAGCAACATCCATTTTTTTTGGTAAAATGACCTTATTTCACATCTAATAATGCAGAATAAATGATAATCTGCTCTTTAAACATCCTCTGACAGAAATTGATCTCTCGCTCCTTTTCTTGGGTCAATCACAAGGTCTGTGTGCATACAGACGACGAGTAGAGCTGGGGCTCTCTCAGTACACCACAAAGTTACATTCTGACTCACTCTCACTGTTACTCTTCCTACCTGGCAGGACACATCAATGTGTGGACGCCACCGTAAAGTTTGTTCCCATCAGGCCAGATGACCCTGTCCCAGATGTTTTATGGCTTGTCTCAGTGCTGTTGGCTGTGTTGTAAGTGGTTATGTGGCATTGGCACAATGACAGCTTTCGTCTCTGGCACCTCAGCAGCACAGTCCATTTCTGTTCAAGCACCTTCTTATTGTGAATCTTAAAACAGCCATAGCACATCTCTGCAGAGAGGCCTCAACTTCTGCTGCAGTTGTTTTTGCTTTTTTGTTTGTTTGTTTTTTTGTTTTTTCCTTGCATTCATTTTCTTGGCAGCCGTGGGTGAAGTTACTTTTGGCCTATCTCAACGTCTTTTTTATAAACAGCTCTCTCTCTTTTTCCTCATCAGAGACTGAACACATTTTTATGTCAGTTTCTTAATTCAAAAGCTCATCCAGCTTTTGTGGCAGCTTTATGCCAGTTTCTTTTTTCTTTAACATTATTTTAGAGATAGTACGTCCATGGATGAAATGCAATGGAGAGTATCAGAGGCTCTGTAACTCAGCGACTTTGTGTGCAGCTAGTAATTACAATCAAACAAGTCACAGGCAAAATAACATACCCTGAACACCCATTTAAACCTTTGTGCTGTTTTGTTTGTGCATTGTCTGGCTAAATACTCAAGTAAACAGTAGCTCTGAATGATTTCAGTAATTACTATGTTTCAAAAAAGTGCAAAGAAGGTCTCATAAGGGCCTCCATCTGGAAACCAACCCTAAGAAAAGTAAAACTTGCCTGGGTGATAAGATACATTGTAATGCTTGGAAAATGTGGCACTGGTATGTAAATGTATGAGCACAACATTATCAGCTGTGTGCAGCTTCATGATCCACAAAGATGAAACAGTGCTCTCATGTCTGTTTACATTCAGGCCTTTGGCGACGTTAGGGTAATCATCACACAGAAATCAATTTACTGTTTCAGCCCCTTATACCCCTCTGCCTGTGTTCAGTCAACAGCACTGCATCAAAATAAAGAAGCCCCCTTATTCATATCAATGAGACCACTGCATTGGCGCAAGGGATTCATACTCCTGAAAATGAGACACTTTGTATCCCAGGAGCAGAGACACAGTTTCCCTTGAACTGCATTTGCTCAGCAGCAAAGCACAATGGTCATATTTCAAGCAGCCTAAAATGCAAAAAAGGAGATATTTGCATAAATGTGTAGGTTTCCATATTAGCCCCTTTAATGTTGATATTAATAATTATTATGGCAGGAGAAAGAACTTTTACGTTATAAAACATTGCAAGTAAGCCACGTGTATAGTAGCAAATCTCGGCATATCTGTGAAGTTTATAAAACGTTAATTTCCTGTGATTCATCTGCTACTGAGTGCAGCCGTTAGGAAATTAAATTTGACAATTTGTCATTGTGCAAAGAAATGAAGTTCGTTAAAGTCAGTAATTTGGTGTTTTTAAAGTCTTTCAATTAAGATAATACTAATTCATAGTGTTGCCTTTGAAAAGGTGCCAGTCTTTGTGGCTCTAATACTTCAATGTTGTCGACAAATAGAGGAAAATTACTGAGTCTCCATTGTTGACTAATGAAGACTGTACTGCATGTGAATGCTGAACCTTAAAAAATCTTGCTGGTCACAATGAAAGGACCAAATGCACAGTTCATCATTGTGACATCATCCATCATCCACATATTAAATGTCCAAACCTAGATCTACACTTTTCAAATATGCAACAAGCTGCTGCTGGCCATTTCTATATGGAGTTTGCATGCCCTCCCAAAAACATCCCCTACCTTTTGCGCTATGTGAGGTGGAGATACAAAGGGTACAAAGAAGGCATATGAATGAAAGCAAAAATAATCCACACAACTCAATGCTGCGATAATAATAATCAACTTTACCCTGGTTCTGTTTGCTTTGTATTTCAGACAGCTGTTGCAGATATTCAGCTACGAGTGAATAAACTAAACTGCACACAGATACACATCACTCCCTTGCTCTTAGCAGGCAAGTTGAAGTAGGTAAGATGTATTTATTCATTATCACCCCTAAGTTGACAATATTAATGCGTTAGGTTTGTTGTACATATCTGAGGCTGCTTTACAGTAATATCTCAGACGATTAGTCATAAGAGGTAAAACAACAAAAACAAAATAAAAACAATTAGGTGAATATATCCTCAGCAAAACAGAATGCAATGCAGTTGATTCTAACTGATTCTTCATCCACAGCCTTGAAGGCATCCGCTCACTTGTTAGGTTCACATTTTCACAAATTTATACAGAGAACTGTCGGCTCAGCATCCAGTGCGAAGAGCAAAATGTCCCGAAATAAAAGTCGACAGGGGAGATGACATGTGACAAATTTATGACCCCATGTAGAGACACACACACCCACTCCTAAAGGAGCCAGTCAAGCAGTGCGCAGCAAAGATACAAAACAGCACAGTGTTTCCATCCTTCTTCTCCTCCTATCAGTGCTTACCAACACACCAGGCGACCGCTCACTGTTCCAGTGACCAGTTTGCTCCTGGTGCTGGATTTTGCCGCACATACATTACCACTGTTTGTCATAAATATAAATGAACACTTCCAAAGGTGCATTCCTCTGCTCTCCCTCAAATCGCAGAATTTGTCCCATAGTCTTGTTTCGGCACGACCCACTCAACCAAGACACAACTAAGCTCTCTGCTTAGCCCAAGGCTGCAAGGCCATGACTATCATCCTATCTGCCCCACTGCACTTAACTCTGTGACAAGAGGGGGAAATCAGCTGATCAAAGCTGCATGCTTTTACTGTACTGAATTATAACATGATATATTGTTTTCACCTCTATATATTTAATTGACAGCTAGATAGAGGAAGCCTGAAGATTTTTTTTTGTTTACTTTTTTGAAAAATGAATGTATAATGTATAATAATGAATGTATAATGAAGCCAGGATTTCTACAAAGATGCCTCACGTTCAAATCTACAATTTCAATGGTACATTCATCCATAAAACCATTAAACCTTTTTAGTGTTGACAAGTTAAAATCCAGGTTGTCTGAGCTCTGAATGACATTCTTTTCTTTGTTTGTTAGCATGGCATATATGGGAGTGAAAGAGCATTATTATATTATTTCATTTAGCATGTACTTAAAGGGAGAAGTTCTGTTCTTGGGCAATGTTATGTAACAATAGCAAAAGGGTTGGACCAAGTACAAAGCTTTAGGGGTTCTCACAGGAAATGCACAACAAAAGCATTTTTTTTCACTTTTTTCATCACCATGGCTATAATTGAGGGATTTCTTTTATTGCTAAATATAGGTCTCAATACAAACGTCTAGGAAATGTACAGTATGTTATCATCTCATCCACTTTAGTCTAAACTGTGGTCTGTCCTCAGTTTAGCTCATAAACTGCACCCCTGTGACCCCTCATCTGCTTATTATACTTCCGAAAGCAAACTGGAAACAAAGGCCGATTTAGATCAGTGACGTGCACAAGAAATTCACCCACACAACCCTGGTTCACAGCTGCTTATCAATGGAGACGAGTATAATAAAGTGAAAAAATGAGCAGCAGACTGCAGTGTGGGTCCCACACGCTATTACAAAGCACTGGTTTTGTCAGGTACGCTGTAATTGAAAAAGGTAAATGACAGTCCAGCACAGTCTTATTCTCTCTGGAGGTATCTTTTTAATTTATTTTTCTATCAGTTATAGAAAAAAAAAAATTAAGAAAAAATTGTGGGCAAAAGCCTGCCAGGATATGAATATATGTTGAGTGTTTTGTCAGTCTTTCAACACACACGTGTGTGTGTGTGTGTGTGTGTGTGTGTGTGTGTGTGTGTGTGTGTGTGTGTGTGTGTGTGTGTGTGTGTGTGTGCGTGTTTGTGTGCGTGTGTGTGTGCGTTCAGCGGGTCCATTACTTTAAAAGGGGTGTGTCTTTCCTCTCGCTGTGTTAACAACCTTTGCAGAGAGCTGCTCCTGAGGAGGTGGGAAGGAGAGATAGATAGGAGAGAGCAGGTAAAGAGGAAACTGGGGAAGGTCAGGAGGGAGTGGAGGTGACCTGATTCACACGGACATGTACACACATACACCCACCCACACGCCCACACTCCTATATATACACACGCACACACATTCAACCCAACCACAATCCATCACTGCATTACTCATCGTTCCAGGACCTGCCATAATGACCCAGAACCGTCTGTTATGGTAGAAGCCAGAGGTGAGGACTGGGGTACACATATGCACATTACGCACGCACACACACACACACACACACACAAACACACACACACACACAAACACGCACACCTATGCTGATCCCTGTGTTGCAGGACAGCACTGTGGGTCCATCTGCTGCTACACTAGCTCCGGTGAGGAAGCCGGCAAAGGGCACAGACAGCCGGGCCCTGCCTGCTAATGATTACAGGGTTTTAGGGTGAACTGTCCAAAAGGTTACCTCTATCCAGCCTGTACCCATGACCCCAGCAAACATCATCCACACTTTCAGCTAAATAGGGTAAGGGAGATGAAGCAAGCACATTGGGAGAATTGCTTAAGACACAGATTCACGTACCCTTGATGCTCCGTGTGTGTAGTTTAAAACTGACAAAATGTGCAAGGCAATTTGCCTCGCATAACCTTCATCCTAACAGGTGGATGCTGACAGAAACTGACAGAACAGTCCTGAGCAGAGAGATCACTGTGGTGTTATGTGAAGCCGCTGGCAGGAAACTGATATGTTCCTCCACAGAGGCAAGTCAGTGCACTGTCTGCTGCAACGGGAGCACGTTTAAGAGCTGATATGATATCATATACTCTATGGTCTCTGGGTAATAGGACGGCAATGTGTTTTCCAATGTGCTTGGCTCTGCTCCAGCTCGAGGCTGAAAGACTCTGAGGTCTGAGCGCTGAACTTCTGCTTTAAGGATGTTTGGAGGTTTTGCATCCATTTGGGTGAACAGTGCATAGCTTAGTCATTTTCAGCCTTGGGGGGTTATGCATAAAAAGGGCTACGGTTTTTACACAGCTCATCGCATACACCTACACGCTGAACCTTTGAGTCAGCACATAAATCTCACAGTTATTGTTTTCTTGTGTTTCCAATTTGCTGGAGTGAAAAAAAGGAGAAAACTTCAGATTTAAAGGCTTTGCTGTATGTTCTGAGACATGATATCTGGTATGTTTCTTCAAGTTATGTATCTAGTAGTATCTGGTCTGGTATAATCACTGTTAATATAATTTAAAACTTAATGTTTAACTTCTGACAGAACAGCGATGTTAGTCAATGTTCATTGTATTATCCATGGCTGTAACTGCACTGTGAGTACAAATCTGATCATGGCAAATGCAATTACTAGGTTGTGTTGTACATCACTTTCGTTGGACATTTGGCATTGAAATTGATCTTTTTAAGCCTGCGGCTTTAGAATGTCATGATTGTTCCAGTCATATATCATGTTTACATATGACAGCGGAAGGATATTGCTTCAGGATTCATACCCACACAATGTCCTTGTTGTCCAAGCAGAAACAGAGGCGAGCAAGAGCTTTATTAAGAATGGAAACTTTTGTTTTACATTAACACTAATTGATTTACACATTTTATCCTGACATTTGTTTTGGAATTATATATTATTCTGTTTTTCTAGTTAATTCAATTCATAGTCTATCCAGTGGGTGATGCTTTGTCATGACACCTAATGTGTTTGCCCTCAAATATTTGATTTCATTTTTCAGCCAACAATAATGTAGATTTTTGATTTCTAAAATGTTTTGGTATCCTTGGGCAAAATTCCGAGCCCCAAACTGCCCCTGGTGCTGTGGCATCACTGCATAAATGGTTAAAGCTGTTGGTGAAGCAGGTAAGCTGTGTGGGGCCACCTCTGCATCTCGGGTAAGAATGGGTGTCTGTGAAGTGCTTTAAGTGTTTAGTTTTCCTTGCACCTTACATGGTTTTGGAGTTGTGGGTCTCTTTTCTCACAGATATGTTTGCCACTGGATCTGTGGTCCCTAGGTTTGACATCCTCATCAGATTGTACAGCAAGTGTTTGATTCTTTGTTTTTTGTTGCAATAAATCATTTGAACTGCCGTCAGGTCTCTGCCAGTGATGCTGTGGCACAAACATCAACATGTGAGTAAATGTCCATAAAGCCTCCATATTATGGACGACAGATGTGGACATGTAACAAGTGAAGATAATGTTCTCTGGATATCACTGTAGTTAATGGAAGAGCTGTGCCTCCTCATGGCTACTGGCAAAAACAAGTCTACTCCCAAATGAGGTTTGCATTATATTAGTGTGGTGGTCCTACAAACAGTGACAACAATATCACTTCATCACATTATCTCTAATGTTATTTGCTAATGTTACAGCAGGTGTTTCACTGCAGCATGAAATCCTAAATTGACTTTGCAGTTACAGTTTCTAAGCTCAGCGTCGTCACACATTCACCAACAGTGGACTTGAAAACAGGGGACATTTTTTAGGGCCCCACTTGGACATGCCTGAAATCAGCTTTATGTCTAACATGCTCTGGTAAGGTTTTATTCACTTTTTTCTAAGGGGTCCACTATTTGTGTGTGAGTGTTTAAGAACTTACTCATGAGCGCCCCTACTGGTTTGAACATGGAACGACCCATTACACACAGGTCACGTTTAACACTCCTCAAGCTCAGCTTCAATGGTCATCTTAGATTTCACTGTATTGACATAAACGGTTACCTAGAATGCAGCATATAAGTTAATGTTTTACAATCTATAAAGTTAGTTGAAATTAATCACAAAAAAACCTCAAAAAACGGACTATGCTTAATTTTTTGTCCCCTGTTGTATGGCTCATGATGAAACCAGTGCAACATGAAGCAACATTCAAGCTCATGCATGAAAAAAGGGGAAATCATATTTATTTGTATTGATATTAATATTCTTTATATTATTATTATACCTAGATGAAACATTTCTATATATTAGCTTCAGTTTTAGATTTTAAATACATAATATTATTTAAAAATACATTATGTTTTTGTAAAAACAAGGCAACAATCAAGACTTCACAACTCTAAATAGAAATCAGTCCAAAAATGCTTAAGAACTAATAAATGCTTAATAATGCTTAGTAAGTTTAAGTTCATTTAAAGTCATTGTACTGTAGGCCCATACATACACGCCTAAACCGAGGGTTTCTTTCTTCATTTACTGCACTCCAACGACAGAAATGGCTTTCCACTTAATAAACCACATAGTTTATCACATGAAATTGTATTACAGACTTGCCATCCTCAGTGTTGAGTTTTTTCATTGGCAACAACAGGGAAGAACGTGCATGAATTGTTATTTTCACGGGACGATCATCTTTAACTTGTACTTTGCATCGCTTGTGATGTCTCCAAAGAAAAGCTAATCTTGCACGGCAGATAGTCTGTTTCTGATGCTTGTTGCTGGTTGCTTGGTTTTTTTGGTATGATTTGTCCTTTTCCAGAGGACAGGACAGAACAGTTATGATGATAATTTTCCATGTTTCGAAGTTTGGTCAAAAGACTTTTGCGCATGCCTGATCCTTGCCTGTGTGCAAGTGGCTTAGCCACTTCAGTTTTAGCAGAGTGCTTCTGCTTCAGATGTCTTGAAATTTTACAAAAGGCATTTTGACAAGAATATCAGGTTCCTGGAGGTTTCTACTATTGACAATGTGAGCTATTGCCTGGAGTTTTTGAAGGTGGTTTTCTCCAAATTACTTTCTTTTCTACTCCTTGTTCCTTTGCTTCTGCTACAGGTGGTTCTTCATCTGACATTTCAATGGAAGTAATCTCTGGCTGATTATTCTGTTGCTGGTGGGGAGTACTGCCATGGACTTTTTGAGTCTTTTGCCTTTTTGATGGTGGTTTTCCTTGGTGTATCTCAATTTCTGTGGCTTCTACTGCTAGTTGTTCTTCTTCATCTGACATTTCCAGGAAAAAGGACACCTGCTCCTCACTGGCCTGCAAGGAAACACATGGCATAGTTTAGGGTTAGGTTAGGTACTTTCCAAATAATAACAGAATTGCGAAGTTGGACACAAGCTTATTATGGGCATGTGTCACAAACTGTTTGATTGACTGGGTACTTCACACTTCACACTAAAGAGTGAAGTTGCCTACTCTTAAATTTTATAATAGCCCAAATGGATAGGCAGAATATGGTGCATAATGCATGAAGAATCCTACTACCTAAAATGCAGTGGATTTATTCAGAATACCACAGCAAAACAGCATCATTGTGCAATTTCCAATTCACTTTCAGAAATAAGTTTGGCAACACGTTTCACTGCCACGGGGGCGCTGTGAAAGGGTCCTGGGAAAATCTCAGCAGCATTGCATCCGCTTGCAATTTTCATTTTCATGTTGAAAACAAGGCCATCGATTTTCATCCCATCAGGCTGGGACTCAAGATTTTCAAGTAAATTCCTTCATCGTGATTCCTGGTACAGGAATGACAGTGACAGCCCAAAGTTACTTAATTAAATACAGATAAGGAAAAAAAAACTTATATTTAAACTTATATATTTATTCCCTTTGCCTTTGACTCATTGGCTCAAGTCAACAGACAAGTTTTCAAATGTTTGCAATATTTAAGATAAACCAATAAGCAAAACAATGTATGGATGAGAAAAAATTAAATATTTGTTTTGAAATGTTAAACGTGAGTGATATTAAATTATCTAGTTATCACATGCTGTTCTTACCGGAATATTTGGTTCTGAAAGGTGTAAAAATACAAAAATGCATCTTCATCAGATCTTGAACAGAGTCTCTCTGTCTGAGCCACTGATGTGTCTGCCAACATATTCAAGCAGGAATTCTCCCACCTCAATGTCTCTGGTGGCAATCACTCCATAACCTGGAGAATAATTAAAGAAAGTGAGTACAGTGAGCAAATTTACACTCATCTCAGCATTCTGGCACTTGCTGGTGACATGTACTGTCACTTTAAGGAGTAAGATTACAAAAGGGCTTGCTTTAAAAAAAGAAACCACTCGTTTACTTAGTAACAGAAATGAAATGGGTAGACCAGGAAGCTAAGGTATCACAACCTACACTTTGCAGAAGAACAAAAGTACAGAAAATGCAAACCACACATTGGCAAGAAGAATAGGAAGGCCATGCAAAGTTTTTTTGTTTTTTTTTAACAAAGAGAAAAAAATAGAAACATCTTCACATCTAACCCCGAATAAGAAAATTGGATTACAATTACTATTACCACAATCTCAGTCACCTGGCAACAACCTATAGTTATAACTATGTGCAGACTGTAATAACAAATGTGTCCTAGTTTGTTGTAAACACAGCGGAAATCTTTGATGCACATACATACAGTATTTACTAGAAAATCTTACATTTCATTCTGGTAACATACCTTTCTCCACACAGATGAGTTTTTCTGAAATGCGCCTTTATCTTTCTGAGAAGCAATGAAGTGCAAGGCTTCTTTTTCAGGAGGAATTCTTCTGGGTCTCATCTTAAAAAAGTAGTGATAAATCTTTTTCGGGCTCTGTCGTCCTTGAGTGATGAACAATTCCAAAAGTCAGAAAAGACTGGTAAAAACCCTCTGTGCAAAGCTCAGTATATATACACTAACCTGGATCTGTGTGGACCCTGACTGGGTCTTGCTCACTGTTCGGCACAGTAATGCAAATGTTCTCTGACAATGAAGACATACCTGTATACCTGTACAAGAGGCAGGTACTAAGACCTTTGAACTGTAATAGAAAAAAAGATTGTACAGACTCCCCACATGGAGTGATGCTAACACTTCTTCCTGGAAATATTTTTAGGACAGTAAAAGACAGAAAATGTAGTCATTGTCAATCAATTGTTATATAACAAAGTTTGACAGGAAAATCTTCCTTTGTCTACAAAAACTCCAGAAGTACACATTTCTGTATCGTGAGATACTGGCTTTCCTAGTGAACACAGTCTGAGTGTGCATGAACACAAGCACGCTCAAATTGAACATTAAGTCATGTTTTTTATTAGTTTACATTGCATCACATAATGACTGGTAGGGAGTTTTAGACTGGAAGACATTTTAAGACTGTCAAAATGTGTATCATCTTAACAATGGATCTGAAAGTTTGCATAAAGTGGATGACATGCATTAAGGTCACAGTGTTTCTCACCATGAATGAATGAAAAATATGATGATTAGATTTTCAGACATACAAGGCAAAAATCAGCTCTCGGACAAATCCCACTGTTTAGGAACACAAATGTCTACTTCTTACTCTGCTGTTATTTACTAACCATCTCCATTGTTGTCATGAACAAAAACATTTTTATAAATACTTGACATATTAATGCTACGACCAATTTATTGCTGGGTCTAAGAATTTACAGCCATCCTGTACTAGAGGATACCGCTGGAAAGGTTACTGAAAGCTAATATGACTTTGGCACTATCTAAAAGTTTGAAATAGAATTGGTCACAGTCATGTTTTCATCCACCTCTATGTCCATTTCACTCAGACACTGAGTTTCAGCAGAAATTTATGTATTTGTGTCTTCTCAGATATGATGTCATACTACGTTGATATTTTTCATGACCATGCTCTCCATGATACAAAGCATCATTTTGTAACAAGTGTTCTTTCTTGTTTAGTCCCAGAAAAATGTTTGACACACTTGAGGACTGATAAAAAACAAGTCAATATTGCTAGATTGGTATTTCTACGAATATTTCTATTTACAACCAATGGAATACTCCCAAAATACATTGTAGTCTCTGCAGACCAGGAAACACTGCCATTGCAATAGAAAAACCAAAGAGACATCACAATTCACTCATTTCTGTAACAGTGGCCACATCTTTTTTTGTCCTAACACAGATACATACAGGAATGTGAGTGTCGTATCACACATTTAACTGGGGACTTGTTTCATGTTGCTCTTTACAGTACAAGTGGGGACTATCTTTTTTGTTCAGTTCCATAAAAATGTTAAACACACATGAGGACTGTGGTATGGGTGTTTCCATGAAGAATAACACAATATAAACACTAATTTTTCATTTGGATAATATGGGTGTATCCTATTCAAAGCAAGGTCTGAACAGGTCTGTATCTTATTGCACTGATACTTTAAAAGTGTAGGTTTCTCTTGGAGATTAACTTCAGTATTCAGGCTAAAGAAGAAAGACAAAAAACAAGTTGCAAAAATTGAAGGGAACTGTAAATTATCATATCCAAAACCAGATTAACCCTGGCTGAATGTTCATAGGAAAGTGCCTGTTTCACACCAATAGCTTTAAGCACATATCACATGCTGACATAAAGGAGGGGATATTGCTGCACATTGTAGCTTCAGTGTCTCACTTTACATAACCTGTCTTTAGTCTCATGAAGTGAGTTGAACATTTGCATCTGGAAAAACTAGGACATTGGCTTGTGTTTAAATCCTTCATTTTGAGCACAGTCCTTTTGATTACAGCCACATCTTGTTGTTTTGTGCACTCGCCTGTCCAGACGTGTGGATGTGGGGATGTGGGATGTGTTTTTTTTTTTGTTCAGGTGAAAAAAATGTTGGACACACTTTTAAGGGTTTGGTGGAATGGGTGTTTGGATGAGGAACAACACAATTCCTATAAATATAAAAAAAACAAAAAAATGTGTGTGTGTGTGAGAGAGAACCTGATGAGGCTGTTACAACCAAGCTCTAGTAAATGATAGCATGTCCTAGTGTCTTCAGTCATCACTAATTACACAGAGCATGCTGTCACCCTGCAGGACTGGTCCGGGATTATTCCTGGACGTTCTCAAATCAAAGAAAGTTCAGCTCTGATCAGTTCAGCACTTTCATGACCGCAAACTGTCAGTCTATCTTTGCACTTTCAGCAGATGCCTCAATACTGTTTGAAACAAAAGCTTCAGCATCCATAAATAAAGAACACAAGATCTTATGAACACACACACAGATACACACACCTGGACCCTGACGCTCTCGTTTCTGCCTGGGATTGATGCAATTAATATTTCATGATTCAATAAGGGTCGCTCAGGGTCAGGCAAACAGAGAGCTCTGACTTCTATTGATATAAAGGCATTTGTGATGCCAAGAGAAAAAAAATGCTGTTTTTATTGGAAGTTAGGTTTAGCAAATTATTCTTGTTGACAGAGGCATCACAGGCATCAGAAGCAGGTCTTCACAGGATTCAGAGAGTAAACCTATCTTATCAAATTCTCTTGGTTGCGAGCAGAACATTAAGTAGGAGAAAGCAACCGGCTCCTGGCCTTCAAGATGGAACAACTCGCAAAAACATGCCTGTCTTTGAAAAGTCTGAAAGAAATGCTTGGAGGCAATGGATGTTCAGTACTGAACAGAAATATACTTCAGTTCAGTTAGTTTGTGGTGCAGGTTTTTAAACACAAAACAGTTCTGCCTTCAAGTGATTTGCTACACTGCTGAGCAAAAAAAGATTCATGTGAAAACAAGTCAAAGAAGGAACACTTTAACAACCAACACACGTGGCTGCAGATACTTAAACTTCTAAGCCCTCCTTAGCAAAAATGAATCAGTATTTGTGTACGATAACCCACGCGGTCACATTGTTTACTTTCAGAGATGGCTGAAGGTAAAGTTGGAGATACATCTCTTGAGTGTTGTGTGCACTGCTGCTGAATGAATAAAATAAATACTATCACATCAGCTATCACATTAGATACTGTAAGGGTCTGTCTCTCATCTATTGTATTATTCTGTAAGTGACCAACTGAAATGTTTAAACAAACAGGTTTGACTGAGGTACCACACTTACAGCAAAGGTGTTATACTGTGCATAATATACTGCCCATCCTTGCCTCAGCATCAAAACCATAATCTCAAAGCCTGTTGGAGACTACATGAAACTGACTATGAACGCAAGACTGCATCTGTATCTTCAAATTTTTGAGCTGGGCTTGATAGTACAGTAAGATAGAACACGTCAAGAAATCAGCTCTGCACGGCCCAGTACCACAGTGTGCCAATTCCTCATCATATGACTCAGAGATTATTCTCCATGGGCCTAATCTCCAGGGAGCCCAGGCACCTTTGTTGTTTTCCATTTACAGATCGTGTTTCAGTCCAAATGTGGATTTTTTTGTATCTATTCTGGTGCGTCGACAGAAGAGGCAGTTGGGTAATTGTGGGGACTCACTTCACTTTAAAGTCTAACAGGGCACTGCACAGTGAAATAAGCAAGTCAAAAGCAACTTTGAATCATTCACAGCAAAACTATAATACATAAGGGAAAAAAAATGTAATGTATGATTCACAAAATCACTCAGCTTAAGTCAATGATTTTTTTGGTTTTCAATGTGGGGTCAAGCTTGTTTTTGTTTTCATACATCATTGGTTGTCTTCATGCACTGTTCTCCCAGGATAGTGATGCTCTGACAACAGACTGCTTCTTTCTTCTCGGCAATCGATATAATGATATAGTTAATGTCCAAATGAATCATCAAAAGTATCCAGGTTATGTTGAATTCATACTATGAATTCATACTATTATATGCAAACCAGTTATGCATCATCAGAGTACTATGATCTCAGATGGCTGAAGTTTTTTGGAATATTTTTCAACAGGAGACACTAGATGTGAAGGAGTACAGAACAAAGACAAAAAGAAATTGACAGAAGGTTCCATTGTTGGTCTCTGTATCTAGTCTGAGACACCTCTTTGCTTTCATGCAAAAATGTCTGCCTCTGCTTTGTTTCTCTGCGTCCTTCTATTGGATAAAACCAAATCACAGTTTGGCCCCAATTAGGCCATTTTGCAAATGTGAAATGTATGAAACTGCCCTTAGAGGTTGATTTCAAGTTTCACACCAATTCATAAAGGACTAATTATAAAACTGAATAGGCAGACTTGATTGTTCGGTGCTCACTGTCTGCTGCACAGAGGAACAGATAGACAGCTCTTCAAAGGACACTTTTTGAGGACAAAAGGCACAGATTGAAAATTCAAAACCAGCAATGTCTGAAAGTCATTCAGATTCCTCATGTCATCATCAGTGCAGTCAGAGTATCAAAAAAAGTATAAAAATATGAGATCTTAAGAACGTGATAGGGAACATTTTGAACTGCTGTTATGCAGAAAACAGCCCACACACTGAGAGCTTACATCACAGTGAAAACACACTGGGTGAATATTCCATAATGAGTTTTCTTCTTTAAGGCCCTTCCTTTATTCAAAGAAAATTATTTATGTTTCCTTGGGATATAATGGCCTAATTATTGTGGCTTATAGCACCTAGTAAAACATTGGACATTCCATTGCTATCCTATGCAGGTCATTTTTAGCTTTTCTCCAGTCTCTTGAGGCCAAGTCTCATGCAGGCAACATGAAAAAGAATACCAAAAGCCATACAGCTCATGTTATTTTCTCTACGGCTACAATAATTGATCCCGAAATGGGCACATCTGAATAGCTGGCTTTCATTCTCATTGTGGAATACACTCTGAGATTGCAGCTGACACTGCAGTCTCTAACATGAATTCACATTGTTCGACGTGGGGTATCAAACGTAAGCCTCCTCCTCTCGCTCATATATCGTGGGTAGCGTCACACTGTGATTCAAGATCAGTACCTCAAATTTCCACTCTATTCCAACACCATAAAAAAGTTTGGTCAAAATTTGAGAGCTTTTTATTGTTTTGTTTGAAAGGAATGATATTGTTCAGATGTAAAATGGATAAAAGTTGATCTTCTCTGTATATTAACATATATCAAAAAAGCCCTGAAAACAAAACCAAATCTTTGCATCTATTTTTGTATCAATGACATTTTAAAGCATTGTCAAGAGTCCTCTTAAGACTTTCAATTCTTTTACTCCACAGTGGACTGTTAATCATGTGAAGCAGATTATTTTCTCCAGATAAGAGAAATTATGACACACTGCTCAAAAATGTTTTTTTAAAACCATGCCATGGAACTGTCAAGATCCCACGACAAAACAAAGTCTTTAGATCATTGAAAACAATAAGAATCATCCATCAACCCTGCAGAAGTGTGACCGTGACAGCCTGATTCGTATGGAAATAGTGTACAGCACAGAGAAGAAATCACTGATGCTGCTTTACACTCGGGGACAGTGTGTGACTAATACACTGACTGTGAGTCCAGCAGAAATCCCTGCTACTGAAGTGTAAAGCCATCTATCATTATTGCAGTCTGTACTCTGCTACACCACGATTAGGAAATCTTCCAGTTTGGTGATTCATTAGATGCTGTGGATGTGCTCTTTTGATGCCTGGCTGATTGATTGCTTTTCTTCTGAGGAGCTGCGAGTTGTCCAACTTCGCCCGGCATTGGGCTTTCGAATCGGCTTGGCTTTAAAAAATAAATAAATACAGAAATAAATACTGATGTCTACTAGTGTCACCTAGATGTTTCCTAGTGTCACATTACAGGGGGAAGTCTGGTAATAACGGTTCTGTTGAAACTCTTAAAAATTACCCCGTTACTCCACATATCACAGAGACAAAAACAGAGACAAAACAGAGACTCTATATATCTGAGCCAATGCTGCATTCAGCAGCCATCTCCAAATGTTTAATATAATTTTTCACAAATTAAAGCCATCCAATGGTCACTCAGATGCTGAACGAAAACCTGCAAACACATAACTTGATATACAGAATAATTACACTGCATATATTTCATTTAGAGCTAGCCAAGACCGTTAGCTACCTAAATGTATTGGAGCACCTTAACAGAATGACTATCACCATTAAATGGGCCTATGGGCATGTGATAGATCCTGCAATGGTTTTGTATTCTTATTAGAGGATAATTACGTTTCAGTTTCACGTGATGGCTGGACTTCAAGGAGAAATGCATTTATATAGATATAGATATAGAATAAATAAACAATAAATTAATAACACATTATTTAACTTTATTATTTTTCCAGGCTTAACTTAAAGAAGTCATACATTTTTCTCCCACAGGACAAACCAATTGTCTGCTCTCAGCAAAAATAGCCTCAATACCCTCACAAGTTAATGAATCCACCTCTTTTCACACCAAGCGTTCACTTTGAGGAAAACTCAAAGTGAGTACAGTCAACAATTTCCCAGGCATTTCTGTATCTTTGTTTGTACATATATTGTATTTGACTTTTTTCTACTTTTTAGACCCCTCAAAGTAAAAGTTGACTGAACAAAGGCAGTGCAGACTTGCCAGTCCAGACAAAACAGATAAATAAAATAATACAAAACGGATAAAAATAGTTCCCGCTGAATGAAGTGGGAATCAAAGTTTCCTGCTAATTTAATTAATGGTTTGTATGGCATTTCTATGTCCCATTTTGTTCTCTTCATAGTTAGCCAACATGCCACTCATAATTAATTCTCTTTGTTACAGGCATCGCAACTATTCTGGAGAGAAAAGACAAAAGGGAGCATAAGA
Source organism: Karalla daura (assembly GCA_029224185.1). Taxonomy (NCBI): domain Eukaryota; kingdom Metazoa; phylum Chordata; class Actinopteri; order Chaetodontiformes; family Leiognathidae; genus Karalla; species Karalla daura. Next base: position 6,452,824 of record CM055198.1, read on the forward strand.
GAGCAAAGGCACTTGGTAGGCCAAAAATAATGAGTGAAAGTTACTGAGCTGGTTATTTGAACTCTTTTTTTTAAGTCTACATGAAACTGAACTTTCCTAAAATGTGGTTTAGTAGTGAGACTTCATAAGTTCATGGATCACGGCTCAGGTCAGCTCTGCAAATCTTGATGTATCATGGATAATGCAAATGCATGTGATTTTTGTGCTTGTATGCTGTCTCTTTACTTTTGTTCCAATCAAACAGAATGTATTGTATGTACTTCATGTCAGACTGTCGATACTTCTATGGGCCTTTAATGACTTATTCTGACCAGTGAAGGCTCTCTATACTGTCTGATCTGTATCTGTAAAGCGGTTTAAATGGTCATGAAGAAGTGTTTTTACCTTGGAGGCCATCCTCCCCAATGAATATATCCCTGAACGTCCAAAGGCACGATTGAACAATCCGTGTTGCTTCATTTGCATGAAGTTTCATATCAATGGGCCTAATAGTTCTGGAGATATAAGCAGGAACGTAATTTTTCTCCTGAAGTGATGCCTCTTGTGTGGGGCTGTGGCGGCAGTGGTCAGGCCAAACCCAATATCCCCGACACTTTGCGTCCAGGGATATAATAACAGTTCAATTTGCTTTTCAAACTTCACAAGTTGCAGTACTACAGTTACAGTACTGACTGTACAATCATAGTGCTTTTCTTGACAAAGGAGTTACTGAAAAACAAAAACCTTTGACTTCCATTTGACCACTGTTTGGGTTTCTTTATGCCAGGAGCTGCCGTGCTTTTTTTTTGCTTTTTTTTTACTGTGATGACTGGTGTCTGACATCTCGATGGAAAAAAAGTCTTCACAGTGCTTTCCTTGTTCTCGAGCCCACTTATCGTATGCTTCATGACACAGGCATTGAGCCATTCACACACATTCACACAATTGGCAAAGTCAACCGCTGCTCATACTGAGCTGTAACTATACACACTACCTACCTCACACTGACAGCACAACATCAGGAGCAGTTTGGGGTTCAGTATCTTGCCAAACGATACCTTGACACGTAGACTTCAGGGCAGGCAATCAAACCCCGCTCAGATATATCACTGTGAGCAGACTCACTGCCGCCACAGTGCAGCCTCATCAGTTAACTCATGCCTCGGCTGTTCTGACAGGGCCAACAGGACACATAGGGAGACACTTCCCTCAGATTTACCTCTGATGCAGACATTTCACACAGCTACACTTGCACCCGCTGCATAACTTATGGAGCGGAGAAACCACAACAAATTCTTTAGAAGTCTCGAGAGTCACCGTACCTCCTTCAAAGTTAACAGAATCGAATTGAAACTTACCAAAAACCTTTCCAAGTTCAACTTTCTGCTGTCCAAACAAACACAATCAATTCTGCTTTGGTCAAAATAAACCATAAATTTCTGAGATATAACACATTCTAAAGTAAAATATTACAGCTCAGAACAAATCGTTGGCGATTTATAACAGGGGTTATGGCCTTGGTATGGAAAGTAGCTGTTTTGTCAGTTTGTGCTTTTATCTTTAATTCAAATCTACAATATGTCACACACACACATATACATATATAAACGTATATATATATAAATATATAATACCTTGACATATATATTTATATCTTGATCAAACACAAACTCATAAAATAAATGCAGGAGGGGGAGAAAAAAGCGTGGTGCAAAAGGCTATAATTGTCCTCATGCGATGCTAAATATATGAGTGCTGTAAGTAGGCAACTCTCTGCTTTCACATTAAAGGATTCAAGGCTCATTATATTCATACCACTTTTCTGGGAATCTACTTGAAACAAGATGCAAGGCAAGGACATTACCAGTGTTGATGGCACAGGTAACAGAAGAACAGGAACAGCCAAGACCAGAGCTGTTCTCAGACAGGAATATAGGTAACATACATAATGTTTCTTTCTACTTTACAACTTCAACATGGTTTTATCAACTTTTAATAGTCCTTGCTGCGATGGAGGAAAGTGGGGAAATGTTGAAAAAAAAGGCTCAATATATGGTTAAAGATTCATTTCCCACTGAAGCGGCTCTTACCAGAAATGTCAGTGTCAATTTGGGAAAGGTCCCTCTAAAAATGACTCACATAAAATCACCATCTTTGCCACCTCAATAAAAGCGAGTGCTGGCCTGCTCGGAGCGTGACTTTCCATCTCCCAAAGCTCAACTGTTGCACCAAAAGGCCTGGCTGGGAAACTGCCCTGGGGGACTCCAGCCATCTCATTGGAATGAAGCTGTAATCACGCTAAGTTATAGATCAGAAAGCCAATATCATCAGACTCTTCTTGGGGAAATGGACCATTACGTCTAGAGTGGCCCTTACTGTCATGATCCGTGGCAGCGTAATCGTATCTGGATGTGTATAATTAGTTTATGGCTGCTGTGATTGATGATGCCACAATCACAGCATTTCTGAGAGGAAGGCTGGAGTTTACAGTCAAAGAAGGGATGAAGAATGAGCCACATAATGAACAGCTCCAACCTATTTCTGAGGGAGCTGGGGGCTATTCAGAGTGGCCTGCTGCACTTGTGAACAAACTTCATTAGCCTAAGTGAAGCATTGCAAAGCACACCAAACAAAAGCAAGGGATGCAAATGAAGCCGTAAATAATCTATGGGACGATACGTGTTTCAGGCACTGAGCCTAAACCTCTAGAAGTGTATGAATTATAGAATTACTTTCAATGCTGCCTGGTCTGATTCAAAGTCCTATTGCAACAAACAGAAGTAATTTATTCATCATCGCTGTAGCATTTCAGAGTTGTTACTGGCCCTGAGTGGCTTGCCTGGCGCGAAGCGTGATTCACATCTCTAATGGAAGTGAACCGAACATCAAAATAGAAACATCCTGTACTCATGCACTATGCTGCCTATTCATTTGGTCGAAAATGTTTCAAAGTGTTACACATTAGGGGGATGGGAATTTGGTGGGGAGGCAACTTTAGTGAGAAGATTTATAGTGTTTATACCAAATGGTAAAGTGATGTATGTTGTGCATTAAGGAGGCCAAACTGCAAAAAAGAGACATCATCCTACAAAATCCAGGCATAAAGAATGGGACTGTGCAAACTACTTTGGCTCCAACAGGGTTTGTGTTGGAAAGAGGATAAACCGGAACAGTGTGTTTGAATCATATTGTCAATCTCAACACTTTTGCGCCCTGGAATAGAAGAGACAACGTCACTGTGACATTTACTGCTACTTTAAACAGGCTTGTTGCTGTGGCAACAACAGAGCAACAGCTTGTTTGTTATTCACTGACAGATGAATGGTGCATAGATAAACATACATTTATCATATTGGACAAACAAAAAGTCACCTCATTTACATGCTCCACTGTATACATATGTAAAGTATAGATACAAGTGTAAAGGCTTGAAAGCTGTGGTCACATGAAGCATGTCACATAAATGGAAGATTGAATACTTACTAGTGGAATACACATACTTAAAGTCATAGTAACTAATAACTAATATCTATCACACCATTGTAAATGAAAAATAATCTTCCCTGAAAGGTATTTGGAACACATTTTTGTCCACAATGTTTGTTGACAATAGATCTTAAAACTTCTGTCTCCAACAAAATGTTTTGGCCACAAAGCCACTCTTTTAAAATTCATTCATTATTGTTCTCATTTCTTTGCCCAGCTCCATTAAAAAACAAAAACAAAATATGTCTCCCGGGTTCCATGAGAGTAAATAAAATAAATAAATAAATAAATAGAAATAAAAGAAACATAATTAGCTCATTGGGGGGAGTGGTGTGCATGCAGTCAGGGGATAATTCTGATTTCAAATGGGTTTATCGTCCATGAAATTGCGTAAAATGGGAATTTGTCGATGGATTATGCTCTGATTGTATTTCCCTGAGCAGGAGCAGAGACAGGCAGAATTGGAGTCGGAGTGATAGCATGGTGGAGGCTGGGAGAGGGTGGCTTGGACGGGTGGGGGTGGCATAGATGTGTACATTGGAACACCATTTCTGTCTGCCATGCTATCATGTCCCTATTACACTTCTAATCACATAGGGAGGTTGAGATGAAGGCATTCATCACTGGCAGTGGACACATCGGATCAGTGATCTGAATACTGAAGCAACAATCAATGCCCCTGTTCGCCAATAAATACTAAAGCTAAGTCGAGTGACCACCGCGACACATAAATCCCACCATTCACACATTGAGGGAGTCGGCTTTATCTGTACCTCCACAAATCTTAAACTGTCCCTTCATCGCACTTCCTGCCTATGAAGCTGAGCAGCTTCGCAGCCACTCCTCAGCCACCCTCTCAAATCCTCCCTCCCTGCAGCCATATGGCTAGACCACAGCCAGTTCAGTGACCCGGCCTCGTTTATTTATGGTTCGCCCCTGAGATCTGACTCGGCTCCCGTCTGATCCCGACTGTTTGCCACCTCCCCTCCTCTTACTCGGCCTTCACTGGGCTATTTCCTCTGCTCTTTAAAAGTTCACCCTATCTGAAAGACAGCATCAAGCCGTGGCTTAGCCACAGTCCTCACCAACGCTCTCTGCATTTCAAAGTGATTGTTTGGCCAATGCAGACAGAGTGAGGAAGACACACACACACACACACACACACACACACACACACACACACACACACACACACACACTGAAAGCGAAGGAAAGCGGAGGAGAGAGAGAGGCATCCTTGAATAATTCTTCCACAAAGCTGATATATGCTTCTACACAAACTGGTGCAGCACACTAGTTCACAAAGTGCACATTGAAATGTAAAGAAAAGCCATCTACACATGGACATGCAAACACAAGACACACACACACCCACACACACAGTCCTCTCTGTTGGATTAATCTAACCTGTATTGTACTAACTTTTTTCCAGCAAACAGCCGCAGAGCTGTACAGAGATGCCACTGTCCTTGGAACAGTTCCGTAACCCTGTAGCCTCCCTTCCACCTCATGCAGAAACACACATACACACAGTCATAAAGCAGTACAACTCACAAGGAGACATTGGGGAGGAAGAACTATTGCTCAGAGCACCTGGTGTTCTCATAATGTCAGAGATACAGACTGGCAACCTGCTTTTCACACAGCCAGGGAGCACAGCTTGCAAGAATGTGTGTGTGTGTGTGCGTGCATGCGTGTGTATATGTGTAAGAGCCTTTGATCTTTCCGTGCGTATGTATAATTGCATGGATGCGATTAAACGATTACAGGTTCCCTATCTGTGAGAAAGCATCATTTCAAAAGAGCATGAAGACGCCAGTGCCAACGGCTGTGTCACCGTGTTGGCAGGCGCCACCTTTTTTTAGAATTGTGGATTGATTTGTGTGACTTTCTCAATGCAAATGTGAATGTGATCTGCAAACGATTTCATTTACCCCAATCTTTTAGTTTCTTCTTGATTATTTGTTAAGATGACTTTTAGATGCCACCATTCAACCGTGAAAGACATAATATTCTAATTCTTCCTCATAAAATCAATTTTAAAATAAAAAAAAGTCATTAACAGCAGCCCTTTCTACATTACTGTATCACATATATATCATATATCATATGTATCACATATGAATAGTAGAGATATAAACAAAGTGAGAACACTTATCATTTAGGGAGTTTTTTTTTAGTTAGGATACTGACTGGATAAAAAATTCAATTTTATTATTAATATTTGGAAGGCTGGAGAGTGAATGGGTGTGTCCTGTGATGGACTGGAGACCTGTCCAGGGTGTATTCCCAGCCTGCACCGTATGTGCACTGGAGACTGCCCACAGCAGACCTCCACAACACCACTGGGTGTAAGGCTGGTCAGATACGGATGGGTGGAGTTTGGAAGTGTTTACGACGTGTAAATAAAAAAAAGCACAAAAACCAAAGTTTTTGTGATTTACCACATGGAATTTCAAAAGAGGGCAGAAAGCAGCAATAATCTAATTTTGCACATATATGTCTAATCCATAAATTATTATAACTATATAGTTGTTCAATGTCTAAGGATTTCACTATGATAGTGTGAGGCAAAAAGTTAAGTGCCTTCATCAGAAGAGGCCTAGCTACTTGTAAGCTTGAGTGAAGAGGTTACTCTCCACATTTCTTTTTAAAATACTTTGTAACTAGTTTCCGTGATAGTTGTAAGTGGATGGATCCGTAGCTCCGGGGCATAATTGACAACGGCTGCATGCCTGATTTTGATTTGGCTGCTGCTGGGAACCTCCAGTAAACCAGCAGCAGACGATCACATTGTGTTCTTGGAGGCAAACAGTGATCAAGGGCGTTAGGAGTGATGAGATGTGATGAGCCAACAGCGTGACATCGTTCAGTGCTGGTAGGTACCGCTACTTGGGAAATGTTTTTCATGCCTTCCTGTTTTATTGGCAACACTCTGTGCTCAGTAATGAGAAACAGTGGAGGGAAATTATGGCCTCTGTGATAAACCATAGGCCAGCCCCACATTGTGAGTAATTGCTGTGCATGACCTATGCCAACCTGTAAGACAAACCTCATGAAGACATCTGGTAGTTTGATTTTGTTTGTTTGTCTGTTTGTTTGTCTGTTTGTTTGTAGGTGCAGGGACATCACTGAACTGAATGGTTGCATGCTCAACCAGAGAGAAGCCTCTGAAGCAAGCATGCATTGTCAAGGACTCAGATTCTACCTGGCGCTTTAATGTTATGATGCCTTTGATTTATCACTTACCATCAATTTGAAAATGAAGTCATGCCATGTTTGAAACTGTTAAAGCCGATTAGATTAGCCATCAGCCTTATGGGCCTCCGAAGGAAATGAAAGGCAGGGGAGAGATAGAATCACAGGTGAAGGAAGGGAGTAGTTGAGGAAAATAGAAAGCCATATAAATGTTAAAAAAATGGATGGGTAATGATACTGGGGGTTGGAGGAGACAGAGGGATGAGAGGAGTAAGAAGAGAGATACAAAGGAAAATGGATCTGAAAAAGTGAAAGACAGAGAGAGCATGTTGGCAAAATCACAGACAGGGGAAAGATGAAGTGAGATACAGTAAATATGGAAAGGGGTATGGCAAAAAGAGAGGGAGAACAAGGGGAAAGAAGACAGAGATTGGTAGATAGAGGGAGAAGACAGGCGTGATGCGGTCTGGCACTAGCTAACCCTCTGGATCCATTCCCACCCCCATCACTCAGGAAAGCAGAGTACTACTCTTTGATCCTGAAGACTTTGAACATCCTGTCAGCCTTGTACTTTTACACCAATGAAGAAGAGGCAGTGGGAGAAAAAAAGAAAAAAAAACTCTCTAGGAGATGAGCTGCTTGTAAGCCAGTCTACGAACACTCCCTTTTACCTTCATTCTTCTCATGTTTAGATTTTCTGCATGTGATGTAAGGAAAAGGAAATTTGAGGAGAGAGCTGCTCCTTCAGACTGAAAAGAAGAGCATGTGAGTCATTTGGTAGAAAGGATGGACAGGAGATACAATTGGAGGGAAGAAACCCATCCCCTCTCCATCCCTGGTGGACTCTCAGTCTCTCTCTCTCTCTGTCTGCCTTTTATCTTTCTCTCTCAGTTTTATCACTCTTCTTAGCAACAGTGGAAATGCGGCTTTACAGGAAAGCAACACCAAGGTGCTCATAATTACACAACTGTTCGCTGCTACCCTGGGCCCCATCGCAGTCGGGCAGACGCTCCCCCGCATGCAGTGTAACGAAACACAGACAAACGCATCAACTCTGATGCTGGAAGACAGACTGGGTATTTATGAGGCTGAATGCACGGAGGCCCTCTCACTCATCATTAGGATGTCTTGGTCGTGGGGAGTCCTGCTCTGGTCTGCTGGGCTCCCGGGCTGGTGGCAGAGGGGAATACAAAGTATTCAGGCCTTATTAGGCAGACGATACAAAGCTGCTGATGCTAAGGTATTGTTTGAAGAAGGGCTGCAGAGGAGTCGTGTAGGCAGCGACTGCAGTAAACTTCACCGTAATAAGGCCTAATTGGGAAATGCTTGGCCTAAGCTGTTTTTGTCAAATGCACGCAGATGGCGGAATGATTACTAATGGCAGACATCAAAGGAAGATAAAACTGTAAGCACATTACTATGGTGGGTTATAAACCAGCTCTGAGTCACCTTATTTAGTGCTTGGGAATAAAAAGACAAACCTTTAAATGAGAGCTGTTTCTTTGGAATCACTGCATTTTTATTTTTAAAGACAAATTTGAGAACGTGACTTTTCTTTCACAAAACCATGGATCTTACCCCAATAGATGATCAATAATGATTCTTAAAAAATAATTCTTTCCAAGCTTCCTCAGCTCAAAGTATCTCAACAGAAAAATTTCATTCAGCTGAACTACAAATTTAGATTACATTCATGTGAGTAACTCTACAACTTCTGATTACTTCCGAGTCCTTACTTACTGGCAAGAGTTAACAATCTCACCGTGACAACACTGAAATGTTGATGTCTTTTATGTCTAGGCTCCGTCAGCAATGTTGCCAAATTAAAATAATTGTTCACTTTCCACTGATAAAATGATTAGTGTGTGAATACATTTGATGACATATGTACATGCTTGCTAGCATCTATTGTCCTACTTTTACAGTACCCAATAATATACAGTGTCTGGCTCCTCCCTGGCTGTAATCTTCACATACATTACACAGCTATTCCTCTTCTGTGGCACAATCCACATGTGCCATCTAAATATGTAATATTCAGTGCTAAACAAGACATTTAGGATTGTTAATTGACCCCAGCCAACAGGAAGGCTTTGGCTATGAATGTTTATCAGCCTGACAGGAAAGGTATTTCGAGGCTCATTTTATGCAATAAAAGCAGTTTCCACAAGGTCAATCCCTCTGCATATCTCTGATTTGAGTTCAGGACAGAGCAAAAGAAAAAAACTTGTCACCAACACATCACACTTTCACATCACCTTTGACGCCCTATGCAATTATTGAGCCTACAGAACTGAGCCGCTTTCTTGTGCTCCTCTTTGTCAAAAGTGGGAATTTTCACATTCACACTGACAGTCCACCAGGCAAAAGTGTTTGATGTGTTGCAGCATGAGAAAGACTTTGCACGCAATCAACAGCAAACGCTGGGTTTGATTATTTGTGGATTTTTTTTCCTCCACCCAAATCAGATTAGTCTATCAAAAAAAGGTTTAATGGATGAATACACTACTCATGATTATGTCAATACGCTTAATAGGAGACCTGATTTGAAAGCAGAAAAGGAAAAAAAAAATTTAACCTTTTGAGTCCAAATTTGTTGAAAAGCGCTTTACTACCTCAGATCCTTGTTTGAATATATGCCAGAAAAGCCGACAAAGGGAAGGAATCAACAACCCTTATGTCTCATCTGGTACTGATGAGCCAACTGTTACACCTGCATGGTTAACCCATGAACCTCCATCTCTGAGCATGGGTCATAGATCATACTGGCGAAAACCTGTTGAAACCTCTAGTCAACATCTGAGGTGGTGGAACTAAGAGGTGCAGTGTTGCATCTTAATTCACCCACCTGTTTCTGACTCTCTGGTAAAACCACATTTTCAACTATGTGTGCAGCGGTTTGAGTTGTTTGGAGCTGCGCTACAAATTGTCTAATCCATCATAAAATTTCAAAAATCATTGTTATGCTCTTCAATAAATCATTACAGTCCAAACTTTTTATCTCCCTTTTTTCGGATTACTATAAAACAAGACATTAAAACGAATCAACAACTTCTAAAATGACTTTTTTGAAGAGATTCAAAGCTGACTTCAGAAAAAAAAAATCACAGCACTGCAACTCACTGAGGTGTACGGCAGCATCCTTTTGAAAATGGATTAAGATAAAACATTGGTTTAAAGAGCTGCTTGATCTCTGTGCAGTCTTTGATAGTGTTTACCATAAAATTCCTCTTGACTAGAAAGTGGGTGAGATTACATGGTACAGTCTTGGGTTGGTTCCGATCATATTTCCTGAAGGCAGAGGTTGCCATATTAGATCATGAATCTGAGTGGATGTCTGTGATCAGCGGAGTAGCCCGGGGTTTGCTTAATCCCCCTCTGCACCAAATTAGACATGGCTAAAACGTTGCTAATCACAGCTATGTGGATGACACTCTGATTCACTTTGCTCTTTCACCAAGTGATTGTGATCACTTGGAGCCAGTCTTTAGCAGAAAAGATGTAAATAGCTGAATGCTATTAAACTCCCTCAATTGCACACGACAAGCCAAGAAATCATAGTACACAAAAAAAAGAGGAACAGTGGAAATGATGCCAGAGTTGAAGCAAGAGCCAAGCAGGCTGAGCATATTACTCATCAAATCTTTACGCTGGCTTCTGGCTTTAGAAAAGTAACCTCGAATGCTGCTCATTTATGAACCTCTCCACAATCAGAGTTAGGCTGAGTCAGAGCCAAACAGGCTGAATCACACACTAACATAACAACATAACTTTGTATTAGTATTCTGACTGTTTGAGGCACAGAAATAAAACAAAGAAAAAAGACTCAAAGACCAAATCTCATGTGACAAAGACAAAATGTCAATGTTTTGCCTTTTATTTGATGATATTGTACGCTCAACGTGACAACTGACAATCAAAGCATCACTTGAAAACTCCAAGCTCTGAATGTAAAAATGCCTGGGAATGATGAAAGTGTTTAAACTTTTCCAGCAATCTACCAGAATCAGAAATGCTTTATTGATCCCAAGGGGCAAATCGGGTAAAGCTTTCAACATCTGAAAGCTGCTGAGAAACTTCACTCTGACAAAAGTGCTGGACCGGCTATCTGACAGACATCATCATACACAGAGCCAATAGGGTAGCATGGCTAAAATGTCCTCTTTAAATGGCAAGTCAATAGACATAATGACAAACAGCCTCTCAGCGTTACACTGACTTCCTGTGATGCTACTTCTCAGTACTCATTCTACTGTCAGTGACAAAGCAGGAATAAGGTAATGATTATACCTGGACACGTAAAAATCACTGTACTCCATTTACTGTTATAATTGCAGTGTTAGATAATCCTCACATTATTAACATCATGTGTGTCCCTTCTTTCTGTGTGTGCATGGATGTGTTTGTAATGGATGGGAGTTTCCACAGCGCGGTGTGCAGGTTAACAGGAAGCTAACATCTAGCACTGCATTATAGGGATACGTGACACTCAACTTGGATGAGTAATCATACGAGGCAAAATTAGAGCACATTAAAACACTTAGTCTCTATTTTTATAAATTTTTACGGGATAAGTAGATAGTTGTTCTTATTGAATCTCACGCTGCAGCTCGTTCTAAAGAGGTTCATTACACACCCACTCAGAAAGCTTGTAGGTCTAATTGTATTAGCAAGGCACACATGTGTATGTAGAGACTGTCAAATCAATGGCACTGAATGGAACCGTGCCGCACTGGCACCATTGTTTTCTGTGTATTTGCCTGTGTGCACCTAGAGACGCAGATACTGTATGCACAAACCACTAAGACAAACATGTCAGGCCCGGGAAGGTCTTTTGGGAAATCCTCGTTTTGTGCATGACAATGAAGTCACTGTTTCACGGCCGAGAGGTTGGACACGGATACATTACAATAAACCTCCACAGATACGGAGACAATCATTTCCCTCTAAGCACTGCTGACACTGCGGGAAATATATCTGACAAAGTCAGTGTGTGTGTGGATGTGTGTGTGTGAGTGTGTGCAGATACTTATCCATGTGGGTAACTGAGCCACCCAGCACATCCTCAGAGACTGCAGTGTAAAGTGTACAGATGCGGTGACAAAAAGCAGCAGTATGCAGAGTGCGTGTAAAGCACAGCCACAGTGTTTTCCTTCACAGAGGCCAATGTGCGGGCTGATGCAAGGTCACTGGGCATGCAATTGTTCCACCAACATACAGCGAAAATACACAGAAAAGGATCTCACTCATTCATCGAATATGTCACACTGGCACACTGCAGCTAGGTGGCATAACAGACAGTAACAGGCATTTTGTGGTCTGATTAGACAGACATCTGCTGTTAACAAGAAAGTTTGTTCCTCATGTTTTTTTTTTCTTCGTTTTTCAAGTCTGTGGACATCTTTATAAGATGCACTTGTTCCCCTGCAGCACACTGTGTCCTATTTTACGAATCAAGGTGAGGGCACAGATGGTTCTCAGTGCTGTCTCTCTTGGCCGTGACCAAAGGTTCCTCTAGGCCGGTGACACAGTTGTAAAAATGGTTAAAGAGGGGAGGAAACCTTATCAGTAGGTGTATTAAGCGCTGGGGACAATCAGAGCAGTGTTGCGTTACAGCGTCGTCAGCGTCTCTGCTCTGGCTCTTTGCACTGACAGCGAATCTGGTGCAATCTGCAGGCAACCCGTCACCACGCCGGCCAATCTGGCTTAGGTTTCTGTCTGCTCCTAATGCACACACAGCTGCCACACCAAGTCCTCTATGGGAGTTATTCAGTGCTGACTACTTGCTTTGAAATTGTCTTATTTCCATGTGTCTGAGAAATGCCTGAGAAATTGATTTTTGCGGGCACAGTCAATGGCGCAGCCAGTTGTACGAGTCACTAACTTTCCAATCAAGACCAATGTCTCATCACAAATGATAATCAGTGCAACCACAGATCTGCCTGTCAACCACTCTGTCCACCTCTGGAGCGCCGTGCCACGTCTGTGATCAATAACCGTGGGAATGCTGACCCCAAGCAACGTATTATGGGATGCTGTTTCCAAATCATTCAACCCGTGAAGCTCGATCGGTTAACTGTGACAATGCATTTCTTCAATTTGAAGATGAACAATGTGCGTGTGATGTGTAAAACCTGAGTCTTGTTAAAGTGTGTAGAATTCACAGCGTCTCAACAGTGTGTGTCTCTGTTCGCTGTGCCCTCGACCCAGTTAGAGCCAGATGCGTCACAGACAGTGACAGAACAGATCTGGGTAAAGGAGCATCTGCTGCTGTCCAACATATGCTTGGTTTAGCATATGAAAAACATTATCATTAAAAATGCAATTTGGAAAACCAACAGCATTCACACATTCAACCATAAGGGCCTGTCTGGATATCCAGGTCATTTTGATACAAGCGTCGTTGGAAACTGAAGGCATAGTGAATACACTATGGAACATTAATAATCACCTCAAGGCTCACAACCATCTATTAACACAATGAAGCATCTACAGTGGTGACGTGTCAGGTGGCTTATTTACAGAAACTGAGCTGCACCCTGTGACATGTCTATAGGTTATACATCATGGTGTTTAATAATAGTAATGTGGGGATTACACCCAGTATTATTGCTGTAAACTTGTTAAAGTGAATTTTCAATTCAATGCTAGATGGGTTTTATTCCGGGTCTTGAAAGTTTAAGAGGGCTGCTGCTGTTACTGAACTTTTCATCATCCTCTGGCTCAGCAGTCTGCCAAGAAAAGGGATGCGATGCATTTCTCATCTGAAAAGTTTCAATGACACGCATGGCATATCATCATTCTTATTATTGTTTCCTTCCTTCCCAGTGGCAGATGCAGCAAAACACACAAACTAACGATGTGCGCCCTAGTCCAAATTCAACTAGCGGGACAATCTGATCGTCAATGACAATGACATTATGGTTTATTTGCTCATTTGGCTGCATCGCAGCCTCTCTGGTGGATTTGGGTATGCACAGACTGTAGAGTTGTGAGAGACCGCGAGCATCAATCATTATTTGGCCTCGTTGGAAAGCTCTGGCCCATCCATATGCCGGTGCGCCCATGGTCACTGTCTCCCAGCGGAGAAGATTTGGCTGTGTGCTGCTCCGCAGATGTTCTCTGCTTGTGTTTGCTGCTCCTGCTGATTGTATAACACTGCTGAGTGTACGTGCCTGTGTGAGAGTGCGAGCCCTTGTGAGGCAGAGATAGGCAGAAACGATGACACGGGGGCGAGAGAGAGAGAGACGATCTCCGCTCCACTCCATCGCTCTCCCACACTCGCACACACACATTTTGAGCAGTAAAAGCCCATCTGGTGAGCTGCTTGCCAGAGACGGACTTGTGAGGCCTCCTTTGACACTGCGTTGTTTGGGTTAAGACAAACACAGACAACATAGACAACGCTGCTGCCACTGAGTTAAGTAGTGGCCATGTTGTCACCACCGGGATCGAGGTCTAACAAGGATCACCGTTCAAACATAACAACAAAAATAAATAAATAAACAGCTGACTTGCTGGAAAGCTGTGATTAAATCCAGAAAGGGAAGAAAGAGCGAGATGAAAGCAGCATGGTGAGTGGTGCATAAAGGATTCCTGGTGGGAAACACAAACTAGCAGGGATGTGTGAAAGCAGTGGCACCCTTGCCCTGTGAAAATGCTGGTGAGGAACAGCTTTTATGTGCAGCAGCTGGAGCCACTATCAGGTAGAACACACCACCCTCACAATTAACCACCTTGGCATAATTCATATTGACATAATTCATTACAGTTTTTAATAATTGTTTCAAGTGCCACTATAATCAAATTTAAGCAACACAATTATAACTTTATGGTATTTAAGGTATGTCAAAATGAGAAACACTACATTCGGATCTAGCTTGCCCAGTCCAGGTGGGGACTTGATTATGCATAATTATTTAATATGCTTTGCATATTTTGTGTACATTTTGCATTTTGGAAATGAATATTCCTGTGCCTGCCCACATAAAAGATGAGTGGTTAGTAGTCGGTCTTGGTCGGTCCCAGAGCCTTTATTTGTGGTTTGCACGTTTTCCACTGTGTGTGTGGGTTTTCCCCAGGTACTCTGGATTTCTCCCACAGTCCAAAAACATGCATGTTTAGGCTGCTTGGAGACTTTGGAATTTCCCCTAAGTGTTAGCGTGAGATTGAATGGTGTGTGTACCTTGTAATGGACTGCAAGAGTCTATTCCCTATACTGTACCGCTATCCCTATCTCCTATCTGGAGACAGGGATAGCGGTACAGTATAACTAAGCTGTATAGCTACTTGGCAATAAAGCCAATTTTGATTCTGATATAAGACGAGTACATCAGTCCCCTATTGTTAGTGAACATTTCAAGTGGCATGTGAGGCATGAGCATGCGGAGGAGTATGAGCAACGTGCAACACATGGTGAAAACAGCTGTGATGAAGACATAATGGAGGCCAGAGTGGAGGCTTCAGCAAGGTCACTCAGCCATACACGTGTTCCAGCATTTGTGAGCAAAGCCCATCTTTCTCTGAGGTGGGGGCTCAGTAGTAATCAGAGTCTTCTCACCGCTGGGATCTAGCCTCACAGGTAGATTTGGTATGCTGGCCAGCTCGGCTTCCTCAAACAAAGACATAATGTTGGAGGGATATTTGCATCGTGTGTGTGTGTGTGTGTGTGTGTGTGTGTGTGTGTGTGTGTGTGTGTGTGTGTGTGTTTGAGTGAGAGAGAGAGAGTTAGAGCAAAGAAGGTGTAAAAAGAGTGGGGAGAGAAAAGGCCCAGGAGAAGATGAAAGAGAATAAGCCTGGAAAGAAAATCACGAGAGCACAAAAGAACAAGAGCAAGGAACTCTTTCCTCCAGGCACCAAAGAGAAAGTGCAGAGGGAGGAGAAAGGGAGGACGAGGAGAGCTTGAACTCTGGACCCCTTCCTAGCAGCACACACACACACACTCCCCCCTGGCCCCACCCCCCTGACATTTTCACTTTGTTCATAGCGTCTCACTTCTATATCGCTCTCCCAGAATGACACTGGATGAGATGTGGTTTTGAAGGCACAGGCTGTGATTAAGATATTCCTTGAGGGAAAGTTGTGCTGTGTTACCCTGTTACTTGTTGAATGGCTCCAAAGCCTCTTGGCTATAGAGGCCACCGATCAGTTTCTGCCATTCTGAAAATCCTAACCTCTTTTCTTCCCGTCTGCATGCATGAAATGAGCAATAAAGAGCTAAAGGAGCTGCAAGCCATCCTTTTATTCAGGGATTGTGTTTCTTCTTCAGAGACACATTTCCAAAGACCAAAGCCATACAAGTAGAATATTCAAAAGTCTGTCAAATCTCTATCCCATATAGTGTGTGGAAAAAGTATTCATTGTTATTGTTCTGACACCAGCTGAGAGGTTTTCAGCCAGTCGACCGTGAAATTTTGCAGCCAGGTACAGTTTATTAATGCTATGCTACAGGGACACAGGTTTTGCCCTGGAGCACCTTTTGAAACCTGAATTTTCTGATCGCTTGAATGTATGATTTGGGTAGACAGCCACCATCACTGAGCTGCGTCTTAGTCCCTACAAAACACCAACCAGACTTTTTCCCTTGATTCATTTTGATGAACACTGGCTACAGCAGCTTAAAGGTTGGCAGGTCACAGAGCCTGATCTCCAGCTTCAGTCACATCAGTCACTGCAGTTAGAACCCATTCCCGTGTGTACGTCTCACAAGCCTGCAGAGATCCAGACCCAGAGCCAGGGAAGCAGAAGAGAGAGACAAGGTGCCTGTTGGTAATGCTGATGAGGGTATTCGGTAGAGAGGGAGCGCTTTGATATTAGTGGCTGAGAATCTTTTATTTCTCGTCTCTCCATTAGGAAGGTGGTGTCTGACAAAGCAAAAAGTTGTGAGTAGAAACTTCAGATAAGCCGCTGAGCACACATTTATAGACATACACACAACACCACACACGTACACACTCGCACACAAATCAATAGCACTGGGAGAACTGAAAGTGATTGTGTCATTTAATCATCCTTCAGGGGATAGTTCAAATGTGAGGAAATATGCTTCCCAATTTGTTTAAATTAGCATGAAGATTTGGAGCACTTAAGCCACCACTGAACACAGAATGCAGGTCTGAAAAATAAAGTCAAGCAACTTAAACTTGCATTTTTTCTAATGGCCACCAAGAGACAAACACAAGTCTAAGTCCCATTAAGATTAGAAAACAAATGATGAATGTGGGTACAGCCCAGTCCATGTCCCAGAGGATAGCTCTACCCCTGCCCCTATCTCCAAGGCCAGCTCCAGTCATACCCTGGTCCTGGAGTCAGGGGCCCGACTCCTAATCGGTCCCACAGCAGCCACTGTTGCCCCTTCAGCGTCCAGAACAGCTGGCAGCACTGCACCTCTAGTATCCAGGTCCAGGCTGGGTCTCACTTGGCAAAAAATAAATTTTTCGGCCCCCGCCAGGATCTAGGTGCAGGGATGTTTAATCTCCCTATAGGCAACTTCATCTCTCAAATGTGGCTTCATTTTTTAATGGAAATACATGTAAAAGTTGTATTGATCTAACCATCCAACTCTTGGCTGGCAGGGGAAAGACTGATGAAATAATCCTTTAATACTAGACTTCATCACTGTACACCTGAACCTTGCATTCTCCTGCCATACTTAATGTATTATGTGATCCAATCCTAAAACACAAGAAGTTAACTGAACTGAATTAATTGTGAGGGAGAGCCAAGTGTACTCCATACTCCTGTTAACTAAGTTTCACATAAAGAGGGAGTGAAAACATGCACAGAGTCACTCAATCCCAGCTTTGTATTTAGCACAGAGAAATAAACACACAGACATTCATACAGCACACACTACCAACCAGTTGCAGTTCCAGCTCTTTAACTCCAGTTATTTTGTTCCAGACGGGAACATGTGGGGGGAACGGATGCTATCAGAGAGCTGCAGACCTGCTCTCAATCTAACTAATCACACATCCAGAGAGAGAGACTCGGAGGGACAACCAGAGCTGGAGATAGAAGAGGATTGGGGGGGACATAAAAAGAGTGGGGTGTGATGGGTGGGAAGCGCGTCAGAATGAGTGTGACAACACAGTAGAGACACTACAAGAGAGGAGAAAACAGAGCTGAAAAAAAAACAAAAAACTTCCACTCATTCTTTCACTGCAACATAATAAATTGAAGGTATTGAAGTCCCTGTGGGAAGTTCAAAACTGAAGAGATCTTCAGTCAGCGCCTTGTTGCAAGGCCTGCCAGCAGTGAGTGCTGGTGGGCGAGACATTCAGGAGAGTAATCCATTTAGGCGGCGCGGTGCATGTCATTGGATTCCATTAGGGTTGCATTATGTTGCACATAATATTAAACAGTAATAAAGGCTCCACTCTAAAAAAACACTCTTCCCAGGTATCTCGGATTCAGAGGGAGACACTTAACTAGCCCCTGATAACACCCTACCCACAGTCAATATTTCAGCAGCTTTCCAGAGGGAAGTAGTAAGTGCATGGTGCACATCCGGTCTGTGGGAGTGTAAACAGCGAGCTTTAGTTGGACTGCAGGACTTCGAAAATGAGTTCTGGTGCTGCAAAATTTAAAACTTGGATGCTTCGACATGTCGTGTCGACTTGGCAGCACGAATGATCACACAGTCAGTACAGTTTCAAGCCGGACACCCACGACTGGCGTCATCAGGTTCTCGTCCAATGAACTGTGAAATGTGGTCACAGTCTCCCCCTCTGTTCCTGACTCATGGGCTGAATAATAGCCAAAGAAGTGTTTTTTGCCCTTTGCCCATGTGAATATGAAATGTCATCACTACATCATTTCATCCTGTGAGACATTTGCGTGAACTCTGCCAGACTGCTGGACAACCTAAAAACATGATGCCTCCGGACACAATTGCTTCATCCTCGGCTCCTTGGGTCTGAGTGAACATCTGTGCCAGGAATTAAATTCCCTTCAGGCATTCTTGAGACATGGCAGGCACGAGATTGGGCTAGACGTGAGGTCAGAGGCTCTGACCTTCGATTCCAGTACCATGGATGAATTTACAATAGAATATGGGAACAGGGGTACTATAACATAAAGTTTTATGAAAGCAAATGCAATCGACTGAAACCCAGAGCAAACTCTGGCTCCATCTTTATTTTTGGAAGTGGGAAAAGGTGGATGCTGTCTCTTCGATGTTCTCCACTAGAGTAAGAAAAAAAAGTAATTATGCCATCAAAACTAAAACCAGGAAGCATCCAAATTTAATCTCCTATCACTTGATTAATCTCATAGAAGCATTAGTTTATCATTAATTTTTAATCTTGAACTTCACTGTGAATGTCAGAGTGAATGAATTCATTCTCAATTAAGACAGGGGTGGGCTTGTGCCAAGTCTCTGTTGCAAGTCCTGTGCAAGGATTCCCAAATTACAGTGTTAAATTTTTAATAGAAAATCATGGATACTTTGCTTGGCAGATATCCTCTCCTTTCTATCGAAGATGCAGTTTCAACCTTGACCTTGTAAAAATGTGGGCTTTGGGGAGTTGTTCAGGGTTGATGGTGGGAATCTCCTAAATCTATTTTCCTTTTAATTTTTACAGCACTGAGGGCTCAAATTCTCCTGACAACGCACTGGGAAGTCCATATGATACAAAAAAAAGGAGAAAAAAAGGAGTTAGGAGAGATAAGAAGTTGCTTTATCACCAGTCCACGAGAGCTCAATTATCCTATTGCTTAGCATGAGCTGAGCCCAGCTCTTCACATTAGCTTTGGCCATCTCTAATCTCAATTCAGGTCTTATCTTGGCCTTTCAAAGACACTGGATTTGGCCTTATCATCCAGTGAGAGTGGTTTTTGTTATGTTGCCAAGAGCTGTAATTGAACGTGGACGTTGAAGAACCGCGGACGGGGGTAACTCCTTTAGTGACTATTGGGGTGAAGTGTGCATACTTCACAATTTAAGTTCTGAATGAGTGATGCTACGTTTTAGCTGATAATCAGGTTCTCTATTTCAGCTGGGAAATAAATGACGGCAACATGGCCGTGATCATCCAGTTAATAATTATTGAACTATTGGTGTGTTAAAGCCAACAGCAAAAGCAGTCTAATACAATTTTAGTGCCCAAGCCTGCGTGGAGAAAAAAAATCATGTATCGCCCTAATCTTAAAACTCCTCAATTAAAAAAAAAAAAAAAAAAAAAAAGGTAGCACCCCAGTGGTCTTGCAAAGTAATTACAAGAGCATAATGATTTACCGGGAGCCACTACAACTCCTGCTCTGCACAGACATCAGGCCACATCAATAAAAGATGCACACATCCACATATACACAAATAGATAGGGACATACACACACCCGCGTACACATGCGCACACACACACCCTGAGCATCCTTATCTCGATCTATGTAAGTACATGACCTCTATTGGCACAGCAGTCGAGAGCATGTGCTCTGGTGTCATTAGATTAGTGAACCTTACAATCCTCACGAGCCCGGCCGAACCAGGTAGCGCATAATGAATCCATTAGGGCAACAGCACACAGGGAATGAAGATGGGAGGATATATCTTGATGAGCGTACGCAGTATGTGAATCAGCCCGCTCCCCCATGGAGATAATTACAGTTTCTGTTTAGGAGGATCTTGGGTACAGCCAGGTTGTTTGTCACCACTCATACCATTTGCATCCAAATCTTGATCAACCATGTTGTACTGACTCATTAGGTAAAGTTTAAAAATCCAAGCACTGATTTTAGGTTTCATAAAGACCCAGTCATTCACTGTCCTCTATGGACTTCTGCTGCTCTTTCCACTCTGTTGCCACTCTGATGGTTGTAAATCGCCAGACAGCTTCCATATGTCTCCCAAATCATTACTTCAGCCATTTGCATTAACCAACCATGTAAAGCGGAACACAATTCATGGTGGTATTTATTTGGTGAGAAAGGATGCCAAATTAGTTCAGGTTTCTAATTGACTAGTGTGCAGTAAATATAGATAATTGCAAATTATATTGTATCATTTTGTGTAATCATCAGTAGAGTCATACGCCTTCATTCGATAATGACGAACTGATGGTTTGACATTTGCAACAACGTAGGTAATTTGTTGTAAATTGTTAATGCGAAGGTAAGTAAAAAGACTTAGAACAAGATATACAACCTGTGTGAAACAGTTGTTTGTTGTTTGATGTTTACCTCCGGACATTGTAATAGAGTAGAAAAACACCAAGCAGACCCGCACTTCATATGCAATCTTAACTCTTACCTCACACACCCACACACATGCACACATACACAATAGTGTTTTACATCAGCATGAGATTTTCTATTCATAGTTATGCTACCCTGGAACCCTTTGGAGAGGAACAAAGTGATCTCTGAATACAGCTCGAATGGGGACATTTCCATGGCTCATTTCATATGGATGTTTGGAGGGTGCAGCTGAAGGGGAATTAACTGTACTGTCTAAGGAAAAAAAAGAAATGCTACTTACCAATTACTTTGCTGTACCAGATGTTCCCTTCTCCTCAAAACATCCAAATTGATAGATTGTAACATATGGCTCTACAGTATTTGTAACCCACTGGATTCACCACATATTTATGTACATCAATTCAGACAAGACAAAAGGTGGGTGTGTTTGCCAGGTGAGTGTGATTCTTAGTCATACAATCTGATGGAGGTTGGAGGTTTTTTCCAGTCTCAGATTGAACCTGACATTACTGCTGTAAAACTTGTCTTCAAAACTTACCTTCACAAGAATGATCAAGGAGTGTCTGCTACAGTGCAGAGGCAAGAAAGATATCTTGTCAAACAGCCAAGCAACAGTGAATCGTTAGGGTAGCATCTCTGTTACTCAAAAACTTTGTTGGCCCTGACTTCGACTCACATTGCTTTCTTTTTCTTATCACTTTTCTACCTATTCCTCTTTTTGCAGGCAGGGCAGAGTCACTCGTTAGTGTTCATACAAAAACAGCACTAATTAGCACCAGGAGACACACTTACTCTTGATGCTGTACTACCAATACGAAGCATTGTGAGAATAAAAACCCCTCTTTGAGAAAAATATTTAAAAAAAAAATGTTAAAACTTCAAGATGAGCTGTAGGACCACTTGTTAGCCAATTGTAATTAGTTTGTCACTGTAACAGGGCATGTGACCCATGCAGAACAAGATGAGAACATTTAAATCTAAAGAAAACATCTAAATACAAATGGTCCCAGATTAGTTTAACCTTGGTCACCAAGAGCATGGATAAAATGTTCAAAAAGAGATGTTTAAATTGATAAAACAACACACACGCACATACACAAACTGGGCATTTGTACCTGCACCAGCATGAGTCAGGTTACACTACCAATGAGCTCAGTTTTGATACAGAAATAAATAAGCAAAAAAAGGACGCAATACTTTAACTGAGAATAACACTGTTGCCTCACAGCAAGAAGCCCGATACAAATCCCAGTTGGACTGAGGGTCTTTCTGTGTGGAGTTTGCATGTTCTCTGTATCTGTGTGGGTCTCGCCCTGGAAGGGTTTGTTCCTCTCATAGTCCTAAAAGATGCATGTTTAGTTCTCAGCTGGAGGCTCCAACATTGCTACTGAGTGTGAATGGTGTGTGCGTGTGTGTGTGTGTGTGTGTGTGTGTGTGTGTGTGTGTGTGTGTGTGTGTGTGTGTGTGTGCCCAACAGTGTTCTAGCAATGCGCCTTGTATGTAGTCCCTGCCATTAGGCTATATGCACTGGGGACCCCCAGGACACCACTGCATGGATGGAAAGAAAAACAAAGGAAAAAAGAAAGAAATGAATCAGTATTTCCTCACTGATGTGTGGCACATTAAATGTTAATACTTGGCAACAGATTGGCATTAATTCATCATCATCTGGTCCTGATTAGTGTCAGTTCTAATGCGTGGCACCAGGCAGCTCATACCATCCAACTAAACAAGTGATTAAGATGTGGCCGCATTAGAAGGCACTGATGCAGGAATGAGTCAGTCCTTCACATACTGCTGATACCGCCTGGTGCATTATGAACATGCCAGTTGATGTTTAAGAGAAAATAAATGTAAGGATTACAACTCTACAATTCATATGGGTTTGCACCAGAAATTTTCATTCGATCAAATGCTCGGCTTGTTTTAAACAAGCTCGGCGTGCACAGGAACAAACACAAGCTGCCTAAATCTGGCGACAGTTCAAAGCTAATGACATTTTTCCCACATAAAACATTACCACCGAAAATTACTAATGAATGAATCTGACCTGCAATGCCACACAGTTAAAATGCTAATCTCTGCTCGATGTCTTCATACTTATTCCATCCTCTCCTTTCCTCATTGATCAGCTGCTTTGTGCACTGCCCGCTTCAATGTGTTCTTGTTCCCATAGTTACTGGTGATCGGAGCCTCATTTATTTCTCTAACAAGAGCAAACTTGATACCAACAGATCTGTTGGATATTTCAATTGAAGACAAATTAGCATAGAGATTGAAAGTAGGCCAAGGCCAAGTAAGAAGCTTGAAATTGTCTCATTCTTCATTTGTTGCCACATACCATTGACAAAGGCATTTAATTCCTACCTATCTGCTTTGTCCGAGCAAGTGACTCATTGGTGAGAAAAAAATATATATTTGTACTCTTCTCATCCATTCTGGTATTTTCTTACATGCTCCTGGTAGTTGCATGGTGACCTCATATTTCATTTCTGATGACGGACTGAATGCCAAATGTGCTTGTGGATAAAGTTCTGATGAATAATAATGATCAAAAAGTCGTACTTTCTCTGCCCCTGGCACTAAATGTTGCAGCCTGCAAGCACAAAGAAGGCAAAGACCAAAGGAATGAGTTCAACGTGTTTGAGTTCTCATAAATGTTATTTTCCTTAGAAAAATCAGTACCACAAAGAGAATGGAACCACTTATAAAGCTATTCAATCAACTCAAAGGCTTTTGTGCAGACAGAAAGCACAATAAAAAAAAAGATTAGAGTCCACATAGAGCACTCTTTAAGGGTGAACCATAAAAGGACTATGTTACTGCACCATGATTAATTTTCATTTGCCCTGCCTCCACCTGTGTCTATACAATGGATGCCCCTGTTCTTTTTGTGTGTTTTAAGCACGCCAGCGAAGTCCCAATCTAAAATGCCTGGCAAACACAAAATGAATGGAAATGACTTTCCTTAAAGTGCCATTTGAAGAACGAGCAAGCAGGAGAGGGGGGAAAAAAAGAAGCCCTGAACCATTTCTATAATATTGATCAAAAGTGACAGCTCTGTATTGCGTTTGACTACACTCGGCCGGGCCCCACCGGCAGATGAATAGAAAGAGGGAATATCTCTTTTCAGCTTCAATCTCTCAATAAAGACAATAGTTGGGGCCAAACACATGGGAGGAGATGAAGGGTGAGAGTGATACGATGTGGCATTAATTTTCCCCAGCGGTGGCATTTACCACATTTCATTCAATAATGCCAAGTCTTTCAGGGGACACTGCTGGACAAGTCAGCCATTTAGAAAAGAACATAGGGGATTATCAGGGCACCGAATAGGCTCTGTTTGGGCTAGGCCGAGGGAGGTATGAGGGAGGGAGATAGGAGAGAGGGAGCGGGTGACAGCTGCAACAGGCTTGATGGAGAGATAGCAGAGAGGATGGAGTGGAGATTGGTGAGACGTGTGAGATATGATCAGCGGACAGTCACAGAGGTACCGGGCAGAAAGTGCAGAGCGGGGTGGCCGAGGGTGAATTCATTCAGGTGCTGGCCACGCGAAGCAGCTCTGGAGATTTAAACCCAGCCCCACCCCCAGCCCCCTCTCTCCCTCCATGCTAATAGAAAGTATCAGTCATGAGTGGAGAGCCGGAGATAAATACATCACGGTGACTGGAGGCAACACTTTCTCCTGGAGTCGGAGGAGGACGATGGATGTGCCTGGGGTGTGTTATTCACCGAGGCCGGCGCTGTGTAATTCCAGCCACATGCCTTCATCTAGCAGCGGCACAGTTTTAGTCATCAAGCATTTTTCGGATTTGACTTTAAAATGTTTTGACTGGAATACATTATGTAAAAAGACAACTTTACAGGGTGGAGGGGTGGGGGTGGGGGGTGGCAAAAAGATTTTGATGTTGATGTGACTGTTGCTGTTTAATGTCTGTCATTTGAAGACTTCTGGCAGAAAATGTATTTGGAGATTGCAGCACAAAAAGTGAGGGAACTCCGTGTGAAGCCAGAAAGTGAAATGTTACGGCAGCATTAAAAGTATGCAATGTTCTGATTTTATTTCTTTTTATATTAAATCCAAAAATTGTAATCAGATGAAATGTGTTGCGTTTCACCGCATCCTGCTGATCCTGCAGGAGTCACATTAGTATTCGGTTAAAGTCAAGTGTTCTTACCACCTGACGATATTTTGTTTAAGCGCTCAACATACTCAGAGAAAAATAGTTGACTTGTGCTGAAAATGCCTTCATGTTGTCGTGCCACTAATGTTTTGTTAAACCATGCTGACGAGAACAGTAAGAGAGGAATCATTACAGTATCAACTTTTGTTCATTTCCTCTCAACACAGACCTTCTTGATGTGAGGAGACAGCAGTGTTCATCGAGCCCATGTTTTCCAATGCACAAAAAAACAGTGGTTTAGTTACATGAATAACTGCATGCTTATGAGGCAGACCAAGGCAGATGCAGTCACCTGATGTGTTAATAATGGAAACTGCACCAGCAGACCCCCTGAGACACCACCGGGTACAAAACAGATAAGATGATGGATGAGTGGATGGTTATATACATATAAGAACAATAACTAATGTGCTGTTTCAACATTTATATGTGGGCAGGCAATTGTATGGATTTATAGTACAGTATCCACAACCTCTGAGGTGTACTGTACGTCCATGCTTACTGCTCTGGTTCACGATACAACACAGCTGGACACAAGTCACCAGTGTGTGTGTGTTTAGAAGGTGCAAATCATAACAGAGAGAAACCAACAAACAGGATCAGTAATGAATTGATTAAGTTAACACCCTCAAAGGGTCTAGAGCTCAAATCGGTGTGTGGTCCTTTGGGTGGATCAAGAGTTGCTATGGTCTCAGAATCAGATCTGGCTAAACTGCGAATCCTGGTTTGTCTGATACTCAGATTTAAGTTCAGTGGATCTGAGCAGAATCATAATATATCATCTGATATCCTGAGGTAAACGGTGCCAAGGCCCTCCTCTGGTCCATTAAACAGAGCATAAAGGAGCTAGGTTGGACAAATAAATACTAAATGACCCCAGGAGGCCACTGAGGAGACGCTGCAGAGGAAAGAGGCCCATAGGCTAAGGCTGTCACCCATACATCACTTACCAATGCTGGACCTCTATCATCTCAAAGGCTCTCTCTGATGGCTGGGTATTGGTGAATCATAGGTGAATAGGCACCCACACCAAGCATTTCAAGGATGGTTATGGCTAATTGTAAAACCATATTTGTCTGTACGTACAGTACACAGATCTAATTGATGGTGGTTATTCAGTGGGATTTAATAAATCAATGGGATTTAATAGATCATGTATGTCTTTTCATGGTGAAAATACTGAAATCATGGGATTCCTGCTACCGAAATTAAAAATAAATGCATAAAAATCCTAAAGTTTATTTCTATGTTCTGTCTTTTATACAAATGAAAAACAAAACAAAAACAAACCATCCAATACATTTCATGTTACTGAGGGCATCTTCTGGCAAATTTAGAACTATAGCAGGCACGAGGTGTAACAATTAGGGCACATAATATATAGTACTTTATCGTCAAGACACATGAGAACAGCTGGAACAGGGAGCACCTGAAAACAATGGAATGCAACATCTGTATGGGGACTGCGTTCACTCATGACTTAACACGTACACAGCTGCCATGCTTACATGAACAATGACAACGACAGCCAGGTTACATAAAAGACAAACAAGGAGCATATTAAGGGAGTTGACTCACAGGATTATCTAGATTTGCATATCAGTTATGCAATTAATCCACCCGATGCTCACCCTCACAAAGGCCATGAAAGAGTCAGACCTTGAAACCAGTCGACTGAGGGCTTCCATCTGCACAACAGCTCCTAGCGTCATCTATGACAGTATTTCTCAGTGCTGTTCCTCAAGGACCTCTGACTCACATGTTTTAGACATTTCCTGCTCCAACACTTCCAAATAAAACGATTGGCTAATCATCAGGCTCTGCAGAAGCCTGATGATGAGGCACTAAAACGTGCAGGGCAGGGGTTCTTTAGGAACAGGATTGAAAAACAATGATCTATCGTATGGGTATATACACAGTGGTGTTAATATTCAAACCCTCGCACACGCCGAGACACATACAGGTCATTCTTCTAACCTTCAACCAACCACTTCTTCCCATGGTCATGCATAATGTCCATTATCTAACTACAGTATATAGCATCCTTTATATCTATAATGTGCGTATAAATGCTACATAGCACACAAAGGTAGATGTGCATCAGTGGAGCCAGTGATCTAGCAAAAGTGCTATTCAGTGCTACAGCTGGTGAATGGAGCAGTCAACATAACATGTACACACACACACACACACACAAACACACACCCGACCATTTTACTGAATGTCATACATACCAATGCAACATACAACCCTTTCATATGAGCTGGCAACAGCCATCACAATGAAAATCTCTAACCCATAAACTATTTGAGCTGGATGTTGGCTTGTGCCATGTGCACTGTGTGTGTGTGTGTGTGTGTGTGTGTGTGTGTGTGTGTGTGTGTGTGTGTGTGTTTCCGTGTATGCCTCTATAGCCATATGTGTGTGTATGCCCATGAAAGAAAGTCCAGATCAAAGCACCCCATGCTGCCCATGTCCAGCCAACTTGGCAGAAGGATCATTTCTCTCCCATCAGAGTAGCACAGCAAAATAAAATAAATAAATAAATGAAAAAAGTTTTAAGAAAAAGGAAACTGAGGCTGATGTAGAGGACAGGAAAGGTGAAAAAATAGAAAAGAAAGAAAGTTTGTTAATGTGCTCTTTTTGCCCTCTGTGATCTCAGAAGCTTACAGATACTGACAAGCTGACACTAACTGTCATGATTTGATGCAAATAATCACATTTCATGCTGTTCTCACTTCAGCTCAAAGGCTTTGGAGTTGTTCTGTACAAGCTTTTCTTGTGCAGTAGCCCCTACACCAACTGTGCAGAGTGCCAGGAGAGGAAAGAATGAGGCATTCTGCAACCTAACAACTAGATATCCCTCAGTCTTACATGGCTTTCCTTTCTAATTCAAGCAAAGCCATCATCCTTCACTGGATAATATCATTTCTGTGACGCTGGCTGTTGCACCAGCTGCAATATGTTCGATTCTGCTCCGAGGAGTTTGTGGTTTTGTGGAGGAGACGTTGAGGAAATGCCAGCAGAGAGATGGAGGTGGGAGAGAGAGAGAGAGAAAGAGAGGCATGCTCTTTGACTTCAATCAGCGCCTGCTGTTTGCCAACAGCTACACTCTCCAGCTCCTCTCACACCTGAGGTCAACAGGGTCAGACCAATTGCAGCTGAGGTGCTGGCCTCTTTCACATCCCCTTTTCAGCCAGGAGGCGCACGTGTGACCCAGATCTGCTGAGCGTTGTGCACATTTAAACCAATATTTGACCACAGTGAGAGTAATGCTAAAGGTTAATTTCTCAGACTCCACTCTGTGACGGGAGTTGTTGATACATTGCTGCAAAACCGTGAACACAATTAGCTCACAAAGAGCCTAGAGTGCAGCCTGGACATGACTGCGGCCATACATATCTTTAATGCTATTCAGGGCTGCAGACGGAGCACGAATCCAGTCCCAGCAGCCGTCACTAATAAGGTGGATCAGCCAGTATGTGGGCTGACAGGCGAAACCCAATGCAAACACAAGTCGACGTAGTGCTGTGTGCTCCACTCCAGTGCGCAGTAATAACTGTAAGCAGCTCAGACAAGCATATCAACATTTTTGTCAACTCGTCTCCTATCAGGGTTCTGGTGAGTGGATAGCGATGTCCCACTCCCCGATTGAAAAACGCTCCCATTTATCCTGTAAACGCAAGGCCTGAGTCCTGACCCCAAACCTCACAGGCTAAAGGTAAAGTACAGTTGGTCTTCACCAACACCAGGGAGAGGGCACAGCATGAGAGACGTGGACGCCGGGTGGCTCCTCTGAGACGGTGGGAACAGCACTGAGGTGGAACACTGTAGACTGTAGGTCAGTGTCTGCCGTCACCCGCAATGCACGGCGAGACGAGATGGCCAACCAAGTGCATTCTTGTAGTAGAAATGTCACGACTACGGGGCTGACACATTCCTGTGTTTCTGTCTGTCCCTCACCACTCTGCACGCCTCCTTCTACCTGATGCTTTCTTTGCTGTTGGGCTTTGCTGTTCTGCTAGCTCCTGGTGGTCTTATTCAGAGAGGGAATTGTTATTTTTGGTTCCAGAGAAAACATTTATTAGGCACCGTTGTTTGGAGGATCTTGCTTCTCGAAATGTGCTTCCCGAACAAATTCCTGACTTATTTCCTTTTCCAGTTTCCTGACATCATCCTGTGTCGGAACAGATATAGAAATATTTCTCTTAGAAACAAGATGAAGAAGACTCCTGTCTTTGTGCCTGCTTCAATTATAGACAACCGTGCAGCCACTTTAGCCTCCAAAGCTATGCCTGGAGGCAAGACTTCATCTAATACCAACAGGTTCACTGAGGGGCAGAGCCAGCTGAGAGCCCAGAGAAGACTGTGAGAAGTGGCAGAGAGCAGAGAAGAAGCTGTTTCATTGCCTAGAACATAGATGCTGTTGCAGATTGTCCAGTGAATGGGTCAGTCCATGCTGCAAAAGCTGCACTTTTTGGTTTGCCTCGTACACACATTCACACAGACTTAAATCACGATTTCTAAGAAGCTCCATTTACCCCCCAAAGTTAAGCTGAGATGTCGGTGAGAATGCCCTCTCTGACTTGTCAGCTTTGGAAAACACGCTTTTTCAGCGGCTCTGACAGCCAGCTGTGATTGATAACAGGCTACTGTGTTATGTGTTTATGCCTTAAAGGAAGTGCAGGCACACACAGGGCACCTGTGGACTGGCAGCGTGTGACTGAAACAGTGTTGTGATAAAGTTTTCTTTATTACTAATTCATTATTACTCATTGCCAACCGAACCGCAACACCAAACAACGGTTAAAGTTAATAGATAAGGGAGACAAAAGAGGAAAAATACTCTAAGGTTTGGTTTATAAAAGATTTAAAAATGCAACATTTGTAGTGGGGACAAAACACAGAGTAAAAAACTGCATAACCTTCTGCATTGTTTGTACCTCCTGCCTCCAATACATATCAGTCTGTCTACAGAGAACGGGGGAAGAATAAGAAAAACCTTCTTTCAGAAGACCTCAAGGCCCGCATGTCTCTAGCTGCAATGTTCATGTTACAATGAACATTCAGCCACTTGCACATCTGTCTCATTTTGTTTTTACTTGGTAACTTCATTGTCTGTAAGCAGTTTAAACATAATGCACGCCTGCTCCTTGAATGTGATGCCATTTCACTATCTATATTGTAATATGCAAATGCGTTGAGCTGAGCTGTTCAGGTTGCAAGAATTACAACACACAACGATCTGACATTGAGAATACTTGACGTGATCTGCCATTAAGATTACACTTAATGGCATACATATAGTTTAGACTGATCTCCTAAAGGAGGCACCAGTCATTTGGAGACACTGACCTTAAATATCGGCATTAGGAGCCAACAGCTCTCAAAATTAGCCAACAGCTCACAAAATTATCTCCCTCGAAGCCACAACTTGACCTCTAGCATGTCACCTCGTATTAGCCAATACCCAAATGTCTGTTGACATCATGCTGTACTGGGCTCACCAGCCCAGCACTGCATTGCTTTACCTGTGACCTAAATGAACACCCTGACTAAGACCACACAACTTCTCCGCCCCATTTTTGAGCTACCAACAGAGGAGCCTCGACAAGGTGCGCACACAGAGACACATACGCACAGGCTGTGAGGTAGAGGTGGAGAGAAGTGGTTCAGCTCCGCGCAGAGACAGGGGGGTATTGTTGCTGTCGTGATCTGAGTCGTCAACACAAATCCTTTAAATCGACCTACGATGGCTCCTCGGCCGCTAATCGCTAGCAGCTTTCGACACAGATGGATTTATTTCCAGGTGTGTTCCACATCTTCCAAGAATATCAATCGCTCTCATTGATAAAGCATTAGGGGTCATCCTGTGACCTCGGAGAAAGACAGGGATGTGGGGCGTTATCCAAAGGCAATCAAAGCAGTGGGTTGATGAATCTAGATTTGTATTAAAGAGACATTTTTGCTGGAATCCGCAAAGTTGCAGAGTTGGAAGGAGGGGGGTGAGTGGATCAGTATCCAGTAAAGCTTCCATCACAGTTGGATTTCTGCATTTTTTAATGTTACTTGAAAAAAAAATCCCATGCAATTCTGCTGTAAAATCTGACTTTGATGTTTCTTTTTTTTTCTCAAGCTGACAGAGTATGTCATACTCTGTAGTTTTGCTCTTAAAGATTTGGTAAAACTGAGTGTAACTGTGTGTAACACTGACAGTTTTCGTTGTGTAAAACCTTTGACAGGATCACCTATTTAGAAGAGTAACAACAAGACAATTATAATGATGGCTCACATGCAAGGAGTTGGGGAGGGGAGGGTAACAGCAAAACTATATACCAAATGAATTTTAAAGTTCTGTTTTCTTTAATTATGCAGATTGATTCATTAATATATGTAAATAATAGTGTGGAATAGTAGGGAGCTGCTGATGCAAATCAAACGAAATTCTCCTTCGCAGACTGCAAGAGCACAGTTTCATCGTTTTGTTGGAGAGATGGAGGATGTGTTTTGTGACTCATGTTTCTCATCGGAAACGAGAACTGGATCAGAAGAACAACACCTTGCATTTGAGATGTAGATTGAACACTGATTATACAAGGAAATATATTTTTTATACTTTTTCTAGGATCGATACTGAAATGTCTGTCACACAAATCACTTTTAAAGCTAATGAAGGTTGCAACTGTTTACTTAAATACAGACTGACTCAGTGTACAGTGATGCTAACTACATACTGAGACTTTTAGCAGACCTTTTTACAGTTAATTGTATTATATCCATATTCCATGTGTCAGCCATACATGAAACATTTAACTAAAATGAGTCAGAGGGAGGGAGCGAGAAAATGAACTGTATCTTTCCAATTCATAATTGAACTACACTCAGCTAGAAATGCAGGAAAATTGTGCCCCCGGTCAATTTGCCCCAGACTACTACATAGCTTGCAAAGAGCATCCATAGTTAGCAAAACATACGGTTCTTGATTGGAGCTCTGAATGGAATATTTATGTGTTCAAAGTTACAGCTCGTCAATGGACAAGAGGATCACAGTGGACTAGACATAGTACCTACCTACCTACACACCTTCAAATCTTCTTTCCTACCTACATAGCTATTTACCTGCAGGACCTACTACCTACCTTCCTCGCTACCTACCAAATGATCCTACCTACGTACCTAACAACCTACCTACCAACCTACCTCTCTAATAAATTATGTGGGAGCGTAGCTATATGCAGATGCCTTGTTAATGAATTGCTTATGATTGTTTATTTATTTATTTTTGGCTTTGGAGTGACAGGAACAGGGCCTCTCTGTGCCGAGGATATCAGCCCGCCTGCCGGCCACTGCCAGGCCTGTTTTCCTCACACCGAGCCACTCAGGCATGACCAGCTCCTGTCCTCCACTTCCCACCTAATCATCACTTCACTGGCAGACAAGGACGCTCATAAAAATGGTGAGTGATTTGACTCGGGTCGAATTGAGCTTTTCGTCACGTCATTGCTGAAGGATATTTCGCAAATCCAAACACTGACTGATTTCATGTGTCGACACTGACACCCCCTCCTTTCACCTCTTCCCTTCCCACTCCAGGAAGTGTTTCCAACTGATATTTTGGTTTGATTCCAAAAATAAAAAGCTGTTGATAGTTGGATTAAAGGTCTCAGTGCATTAGCTTGAAGTTAAGTCAAAAAGTGTGACTTTGGTGCCTTCCGGAGCTCTGGGGATGGGAATGGGAATATTCTTAATTCTTTTCTTTTCTAATTTATTTATGTTTTGAGACTTTTAACTTTGACAAGACGTATGACTTACATCATGCACTTTAGGGGCTGAACAAAATTGTGGTTATCTTCAACCAAAAAGAGCATTCACTTTTGGAGAGAGTAAAAAGTACTTGCCCTTGAGTTGAGATCTCAGGACTTTTAATTAACTAAAAAATCAGTTTCAAATTGATGTGGAAGATTTCTGAAAAGAGTAAACATGGCTGAATAATTTAAATGTGAAACCAACTATGGTGTGAGTGTGTGAGTGTGTGTGTAAAATGGGGACCAGCCTTTCTCTCTGTATGGTTTTGACTGGTCATGGCAGATGTAGCAGAGAGGAGAGCTGCTCATGAACGTTGCCTTATACCATTCTTCTCTAACTACAGTTGGTGCTGATAATATTAATGAAGAGGCAGCTAGCTTACACCAGAGATACAGCACCGTGGTTTGTTTACTATGATTTAACAGCTTTCATGTCCTCGTTGTGATTGCTAAAAATTCTGAATCTTAAAAGAGAAAAAGGCTGTGCGCTCTACCCCCTGCTAGGAGTCCCAGTCATGGTCCAAAATAAAACCTTCTGCAGAATCAGATTAAATACCCGCATGCACAGATCTACAAAGGAATGTAAATTTGAGCATTAACATCAGCTAGATTTGCTGTCATGATGGCCATCAGAGCTAAATGCAGTAGTTTATCTTAGGTGCTCAGTCAGAATGGGAGTTATTGATCAGTGCATAAGAAGAATACTGTGTGGCATTGGAGGATCGATCGAACAAATTATTGCAGAAACAAAAGAAATTGGTATTGGTGCATAACAGCAAGATTATAGCCCATTTAACACTTTCTGTGATAAATGCGCAGATAGAGAAAATCCTGCATGCTACTTAACAGGGGGTATGGTCCGTGTACAATGCAGACCCACAAAAGAAAAAGGCCTCAGTTCGATTTAGCTATCGGCATTCATCCGGCTCTGTTTGGTGCCACTGAGCAGCCGTGCAGCTTATGGGCTCTATTTTAGGTAGAGCAAGTACGAAGGCAATATGTGGATGGTAAGCTCCAAGCCAGGGATAAAATAGAATAGAAAGAGAGAAAGAAAGAAAACTAGCAGGGGTAAGGAATAATGTGACTGTTTAACACAAGCAGTTTCTGGAAACGAACTTGGTTTGACAGGGTATAGCATCCTCAAGAATCCCATACAAGGAAATGGGAAAATTATGACTAACCACAACATCAACAGTCCAGATATTATTGAACAGACTTACCATTGAATAGACTTACAAATGTATTTATTCTTTTACTCTTACTTTTTTTTTTTTGCTATTTGGAGTCTCTCAGCACGTTGTGGTCAGATCATAGCAACACATCATTTGCTGTGGCTCTGTCTGCTCCTAGCGTGTGTTCGGGTATCTTTTAGTAGACCGTAAACCACAACAGTTAAGTGTAGAAATAGTTGGCACACTCTCTAAAATGAACACACAGAAAGACATTAGGGAATCAGTGTGGGACAAATCCCAAATGCGCCTCCATGATTAACTTCACTCCAGCCTACAAAGGCGAGTCAAAGGCGAGCTGGAGCGACGTTTTCTTATTCCACTTGCTGGATCATAATGGATCAGATAGGGATGAGGAGGAGGACCTGATTAGTGATTCTGGTGCCACCCTCCTTCATAAGATCTGTGATAAGCCCCATCCATCAAACTTGACTGCCTCATTCAAAGTGATGGGAGAAGTGAGCCTATCAGTTTATCAGCACTCAGTATTGCAGATAAGCTTATATACTATGACGACATCAGAGGGAAGTTGGAATTAGACACGGTCGCCTTGGTGGAGAGCTGGAAACTCAGTATAGGAGAGACACCTGCTGGCTGCCAGATGTCTTACATTGCTACATACTGTAGGCGCTCCCCTTCACATCACCAGCCAAAGCCAATGTGCTGTGATGCATAGAGAGCTACCTCATATTCATCTTCACCTATAATTGCAGCACATTTTACACAGCAAAATATGAAGATAGAGGCATCCAGTGATGCATATATTATCTGACTCAAATTACAGCAGTGAACGTTTTATAATATGTGATAATACTGCTGCTTCACTCTTCTCGTGGAAGTTTAGTCGGAAAATCACAGGCTCAGGAAATTGTTTATTTCTTTGCACATTTGTTTGATGTACAGGGAAACTAATTGTAAAAGCAGTTCTGTTTGGCAGCCAAAGCAGATTCCAGATGTCTGGTTATTTCACCACCACATCTAAGTGCTCAAAGTGTTTTAGTTGAAAAATGATGATCGTCTGATGGCTGGAATCCCAGACCCGCAACCAAAATAGAGCAAAATCACTAAACTCTGGCGTGCCCATGGAATTTCAGCCAACTTCATCTGCAGGTGGTAACATTGGCAAGCAAAATAAACAGAGGGAGGAAACAAAAATCCATTATTACAACTTCACTGGCAGTGTGACAATGGGTTTGCACAATACAAAATAGCACAGTCGAAAATACGTGAAATCATATAAATATATATACACACACACACACGCACACACACCTTCTATAACTGTCTACCTTCTAATGGTCATACTGTAATTCCTGACTTTCTCCTTCTGCACTCCAAAGAAAGCAAATGAGAATCAATTTGCATGCCACTGTCATGCCAGGAGAGTGATTTGTTAGTGACAGATGTATTTGTTCAGCCATGCCCAGTTATATTTAATGGCTCGCTACGAATGGTCCAATGACATGGCACAAACGCCAATGACACCCGGCCACAGACAACAGGCTCTTGTTTACCAGGCTGAGGCGAGCTGGGATGTGGCTTGCAAATAATCTTAGCGGGAGTTAATGGAACTGGGAGCCTCTGAAGATGATGCTTGTTTATTGTTCCTGAGTGGAAATATCATGGGCTACCCTGCGGAGATGACTGCAACGAGGGGAGGAGGAGGATCTGGCAAATTACTGAATTAACTCCACAAAAAGCTGGCAAATCACAAATCTTTCACATGGCTGTGTATGTGCACTTTCACAGACATACACACACACACACACACACACACACACACACACACAGCGTCAGCGTGTACATACAGTACGGGCAATTCGGAAACATGTGCTGTGCCTTCTGCAATATTTGCATGGACGGATCCACAAAACATACAAAGCAAGGTTTCTCATTATTTATCAATTTAGCTCATCTCCACATTCAATCAACACAGCCATATTTATCTCCAGCTGTTCACTGTTGTTTTCATGCTGCAGTTATACGGGAACCAATCTCCAGTTCACAGCCATATGCTGCCAACCTAATTCTTGAGAGAGGTCCATGTTTAAAATGAATGTGCGCTGCTCCTGCCAAGTCGGCTCTGAGTGGAATTAATTAAAAAGTACTATACTCTTCCATCTGCCCTGAAAATGTTGGCTACCCCAGTGTTTTACGCTTTTGGGAGACGAGGGGAATTTTAGGAAAACATCATCTTTATGGGAGTGTGAGTGGGTGTGAGCGGAGTGGAGGGGGCAGCGTATCTACAATGCAGCTGCATGAAAAAAAAAAAAAAAAAAGGGTTCCACGGATCATATGTGTAAAATTTTCATTTCCAGATGTGGTTTAGACCCAGACCACAGACACGGCATATGCCACTACTTAGTTAACAATATTTTACTTTAGTGGACAAGTAGGACAGACAGAGTTTGGTGTTGTGTAACAGCACTGTGATGTGTAATTCATGAGCTTCTGCTCTTTCATTAAGTCACAACATCCATCCATATTCAGGGTGTTGTTCAAAGAGCTAAAGAACCAAACCAGTGGGGATGCACTTTTCATGCTGGATACTGGCTATTTTAAATCTTATCTTCACTCACATACACACACACACACACACTCACCACACACACGCGCACACACACACACGCACACACACATGGGCACACACAACTTCAAGTTTCAATCCTACAGTCCTTCCCCACCTGTTGGAATTTGCTTCAAACACATAGGGGGCAGCAAATCCCAACTAACTTCTGACCTTACTGCTGCTCCTGTGCTCAGATTTAGTCAAAAGCTTTACATGGAGCTATGTTCCTGTCAAGCTTAAACTTGTCAAAAACATGCAAACATGCGTGATATAGCTGTGCTTTCCACTAAGTCTGCATGCTTCGCAGGGTGGATGAACTGGCTGCTCGCACTAATGAGCAGGTGCACTTTATAAAGTGTCCGCCGAGCTTATATCTTCTAATATCTCAACTTACAATGATTAATGTTACATATTTTAATTGCATTTCCATTAATGAACTACTATTACTTGTGCTCCCAAGATGTGCCGGGGCAGTGGCACCCTGATAAATGAAGGCACACTCAAGTGTGCAACTTGTATTGTGTGCATATTTTGACTAGGACTTTAATTCGCTGCGAGTTCTGGATACAAGTGCTTCCCTTCTCCCAGTTCTGGGCCTGCCTGCCGTTGCTATAGAAACATCAGAGGGAGAGAGAGAGGAGAGGGGAAGAGAGGGTCGAGGTGTGTGTGTGCCTGGATTGTGTGTGTCCGTGTGTGTGTGAGAAAGAGAGAGAGTGAGAGAGAGAGAGAGTGACAGAGATTTCAAAGAAGACTGTTGAGCTGTGTCTAATGAGTGGAGTGTGTACTCGCACTCTCATCTGTGTGGTGATTGTGGAAGCCCAAAGCAGGGCATCGGTCTGAGAGCCAGTGCCCCTTAAAATCCACACACAGACACACACACACACACACACACACACACACACACACACACACACACACACACACACACACACACACACACACACACACACACACTCACACCCTTACAGAAGCATGCATATTCTCATTCCCTCTGACCGTGGGCCATCGAGAAAGCATGGAAGTCCGCACAATCATAAAAAGCACAGCATGACATTTTCAGATTACTGTGAGGCAGCTGAAGGAAATACAGCTTCAATGAGCTTGTCTTTGGCTGTCTGCAAAACGTATCATTTACGCGTGCAAATCTACAACCCGTTTATTTTTTATTTTTTTCCCCAGTAAAGAGAAAGTGAAGACAATTCTACAAAATAATGAAACACTAAGCCTTAAGATGACAGAGGGCACATTTGAAAGAACTTTTGGAGATGCAGCATTTCAACCAGTGGAAGCAAAAAGGGCTGATTGGCTGTTCACACACTCTTGACTGGCACTTGATGCCTTTAGGATTATGAGCAGCACCACTTCAGAACTGATCGAATACTTTTTGAAGCTATAATTACAATGACTGAGACTGGCAGCACGCTGCTGGAATTAATGTTAGCTTTGACGACCATGTCCTTGCAGATTTGGCACAGATTCCACTGCAATGCAGCATTTGCTGCTTGTGTTAAAGAGGAATAAAGATAAACTAGTAGTTTGAAGGTTTCAAAGAGCATCCATCAGGCTGTCTTTGGCAGTCCCACCTCCAGAAAATTTTGTCTGACAGGGCAGTTGTACAGTCTGACTCCAAATTTCCACACAATTTCACATACTGAATGAGTTGATCCGGGTAATGCCAGTTCTTGCTCACCTCATTGTTGTCAACGAAGTGCTACCTTGTATCCCTCATCCAGCTGCATGCCGATGCTGACACTCTCCCAGATGCTGACAACTTCAGACAGCAATCCATGGGGCTCTTGGAAACTTTCTCAAAGAACTGATTCACGTCTGTATGCTGGCTCTCTATAGAGTTACTGGCACTGCTCGCCATCTCGAATGGCGTAGCAGCCACTGCAGGAGTGGCTGCTGTTACATATGACATAAAGACACTAATACACACACATAAAATCCCATAGAGAATGCACTGAGGGCCCGTTCTTCAAAAAAAAAAACCAAAACAGTGTTTTCAGCCACCGTACCAATATCGACCTGGCTGAAAAAAATACAGAAGGTGTGGGATGTTGAGCAAGATTTGTCTGATTGCAAATGATATTCTGACGCAGAGCAAATGGTCAACACATATGGAGCCATGTAGAAAGCAGCTTCTTGGTCTCCCTGTCTGGCAGTGCCTATGTGACTATATGAACGACCCGCCAACGGTCGTGTAGATTTCAAGGTGCGTCTAGATGCGAGGTGGGCGAGACACATTTTTGTCCTGATCTCTCTGCGATGGAAACACAATAGTTCAGGCCACTGTGCTCTCAGGGCAGAGATCTAATACCTGTGCTTTGATAAAGAAAAGCTCTCAGACTTCTTCCTCTGCACAGCCACAAACAGTTAGCCAAACAAAGATGAAAGTATGCAATCACACTGACTGCAATTAGACTGACTGCCACCCCCCCAACCACACACACACACACACACACACACACACACACACACACACACACAAGTACACACACTTTTGTGTTGAGTAGTACTGTTGAGTAACACACAAGGCAAGCATGCATAGCGCTTTTTGACGTACTGTACCCCTCCACATCTGATACAGTGTATAGTGAAGTGTAACATTTACTGTAAAATGTTTACCACAAACAAAAAAATAATGATTTCATCATTCTTTGTTCTCATCTGCTGCAAAAATGCTGTTCACTGTTTACTTTTTAATGAAGGCTGCAAGGTCATACAGTGTTGTTTTCCTCTCCATTATTTATTGGAACAAGTCAGACTCCACACTCTGAAGAGTTAAAAGGCTACATTGTATTAAAACATTTTATTTTTAATTTTTCCCCATGACTTTGTTATTCAGACTGCATTACATATTTTGATAAAACTGGACTCAAATGTGAAGACCAAAAAGAAGTAGCAATGGCAAAGGCAGAATGATCAAACACAGAGCCGCCTTGTGTTATCTTTGTGAAGATGTGTGAATGCAGAACAAAGAGTCCAGCCGACAGAGAGCTGACCACTGAGAGCAAAGCGGGGCAGGCCGAGCCAAAGGAATTTCAAAGTCTGTATCCCCTCTTTTTTGTTGCAGATTAGGAGACACTATACCCTAAAATGTACAAAACATATCACATTGTATCATCACTGTTGTAACAGGCATCAACAGGCATTGTTGTACATCATGGTGCATGATACACTGAAATTCTACATTTGTTCAGGATGGAAAACAGACAAATACATACTCATTGAGACTGATGAAAAATACACTGTGGGTCCTGCGACTGTCATGAATATGTCTGTAAAATAAATGAAACTTAAACAGTCATGGACTATGCAGTAAAATGTAGACACCACTAGATGTCAGTAGAGGATTGCAATTAATGTGTGTGACTCGTGTGTAGTGTGTGTAGTCTTGCTGTTGTTACTGTAATTTACACTACCAGTCTACTGTATGCCATGCTCTGTAGCCTGTATTTATGTCTGTGCCTATGGTATATTCAAGATTTGTGACTCATGCGTGACATGAGATCAAAATGAATGGAAGGCACAGAAACATTTTTTTCCTCTTTTTGTTGTGTGCGTGTTTGTCCATGTGAGAAAAAGAAAAATGAGCCAGAGGGAAAAAAAGAAAAACATAGATGAAGAGACATGAAAAAATAAATGGTGACACTCTATTGCTCATGGATGACATTCTTGTTGCCAGACATCAGTATCATTAACATATTCAAGCAGGGACACTACAGGGATTCTGCCTCTCACATACTTGACATATTGCATCGGTGCAGAATGCTAAAATGGATTCAGCCAGGCTGTGTGTGTGTGTGTGTGTGTGTTTGTGAGTGAGGGAGTGTGCACGTGTTTGTGGGTGTGAGTGTGTCATGTGTGACAAAAACAGATTTAACAGAAGATAGATGAGCAGCAACTAACGTGTTGACTGTTTGCATACTCACACCCTCATTTGGATGTTGAATGAGACCCCCCCACACACACACAAACACACAGACACACAGACACACATTCACTCACGGACACACACACACACACACACACACACACACACACACACACACACACACACACACACACACACACACACACACACACACACACAAAGCTGTGTTTTTATCCCTTCTGAGGACATTACATTCATGTCCTGGAGACTTTCCCTAATCTTCTAATTCCACCGTAATGTTGTGTATGTTCCCTTGAGTTTAATGAGTTATGCATCACTACCTTTGCAGGCAATGCATTCCCCATCCCCTCGTTTAGCCCTGCAGCAGCCTATTGAGAGTCTGTCCTAAAGTGAGGACTGATGACAATGTTCTCACTTTAGAAAAATGCCTTTTGTCTGCAGGTCTGAAACTTGGTTGGGTATCTAAAAGATATAGCATTAAAACACACACACACACAC
This sequence comes from Karalla daura, assembly GCA_029224185.1. NCBI lineage: Eukaryota > Metazoa > Chordata > Actinopteri > Chaetodontiformes > Leiognathidae > Karalla > Karalla daura. The sequence goes on from CM055198.1 coordinate 6,493,865, forward strand.
ACACACACACACACACACACACACACACACACGCCCTCTGTCCGTGGTGATGGATATATCAGCACAGTGTATGTGTCGTTGTAATTAAATGTTGCATCCATCCTGCTCTCCTCTCATTAAATAATGACGTTTAATCTATGGCCCAGGGCCTTGCCTACAATACTGCTGTGATAAGGGCAAATTAAACAATGTGCACCTCTCAAGTCTGCTGATAACAAAGGTGAGTTTGATCGAAGCGATGTGCATGCGCACGTGTGCGTGCTTTCACACCGCGCATGCACACAAATACGCGTCAAGTCGAGTGTCTTCACAACTGCTAGAGCGCAGAGCCGATCAATTTTAACCTTGAGCTCAAGGCTGACCGGTGAGTGGAAGTCGACCTTCACATCGGAGACAAACCCAACATCAGATGGTTAGAAGAAAACAGTTATCCAAGAAACTTAAGAATCCCGGAAAATAAAAAATAAGGGGCTGTCAATTTTGGGCACATTTTCTATTTATGCCCTCTGCAGCATCAGAGGAGCATTTTGATGTTCACATCCTTTCAAAAATGTTGGGCTCTGACAAATAAACGGCTGCTTTCTGTTGGAGGCGATTCATTATTCAGAGAGCAACTTGGATTTTAAAAAGACAACAAAGGCAGATATTAAATCAACTGCCGCAAAAAGACACAATTTAACATACATATTTCAAAGCTTTCATGCAATGTTAATGGGACAAGACTTGGAGTGTGCGGCCAAGCTAGTGGCTCTGTGGGGGAGTACTGCTGAATACTAATGTCAGCGCACTGACATGCTGAGGGTTAGCATGTGAAACGTCCGACGTGTTCCCCATATTAGTTCAACGCGCGAGCATTTTCACATTTTCTCATTAGCAACCATCATTGCACCCGGCCGCAGATGCTGGGAAGGACATTAGCTTTGCGGGCATTTATAGTCAATATCACAATTTTGACCTGATGATGGAGGTAGATTAAAAAAAATCACAGTGTATAAATCATCCAGGGGAGAGGTTGACAGGGAGGACAGAGATGCATGTACAAAATCTAAAGCCAATCCATCTGGGAGCTGTCCTGCGTTTCACTCAAAGCCACAAATATCACCCTTCTGCGAGTACCTGACAGGGAAGGATCGCCACCATCTGTGGGTTCTTGAGATGTTTCCTGAGTCCAGTCTCATCTTACGTAATCATAATATTTTTAAGACAGTGGATGTCCTGGAAGCACGACTGGTCCTCATAACCAGTGTGTGAAATGATTCAAAGACTGGAGAAAAAACGTTTAGCTCTACAGGTCAGGAACTGGACTGTCAAAAACAGCCAAAGAAACAGTAATGAATGTTAATTTATCTGGTAATTATCAGTAATGAATGCATGTAATTTCATTGCTTAATGAAACAAACAACAGCAAGCTTTATTCACAAAGACTGATTTGAAGTGGTTAACCAGATGTGGCATTTCAATTATTGACTGTGCAATTGCACATGTCAAATCCAGCTTCATCCAAGCCTCTGCATGTGATGTGGAGTCCTGTGAAAGACGACATATTGCCAGCATGGCCGACCAAAGAAACATAGACTGAACAGACGATGAAAAAACAAAACATCCAATGGTGTCAAACCAAAACAGTTTACTTCACAAGTCCGGCCATCCCTGCCCGAGGACGTGTGCGCGCGGGCTCTTAGAGTGCTATCGTTTCCCCTCATCTATGGAGGTGTAACCATCACACTGACAGGCTCTTTAATTATATGGGAGGCAACTTCATTTATAACCATGACTATAAGTGAACAGAGAGAACATTATATGCATGAGCAGGTGCGCAGGTTTGCAGGTGTACGTCGCTGTGACTGAACGTCTGCCAAGTGACAACCAAGAACATTTGTCAGACAGAAAAAAAATGTGCATAATAGATAACTAGACGGCGTGGATAGATATGCATCTTTCTGCTGTGTTTACGTTCCGGGCTACAACTTTAAAAGCTGCCAGCGCCGTCCACAACATATGGTGCAAAATAAACAGCATCATCCTCACCAGTCGGACCTGCATTAATTTCCACAAAAACCTACCAGATAAACGACATATGGTTGGACACTGAGTGTGGTCCTGGAGCTGTAGCTCAAACACACACCCACACACACACGCAGCCCGTGCTGCACCCACACAGACTGTCTTTGCATGACCTCTCCTCTACAGCGAGAGCGAAGGAGACACACTGAAGATTTTACGGAGAGGCAGGGACGCACAAACACATGCCCAACTGTGCGGACATCATACACATTCTGATGTCTATCTTGCGCGTGTACCCAGGCAGACATACACATCCCCGCACCCCCGGGGAGAGACTCTGCATTGCGAATGACTTTCCTCAGGAGTTTCTGTCACGGCCTGGAGCAGCCACGACCCACAGGACGACTACAGTGCCGGGACCTTATCCACCGTGTTGCACGTGCCGACACGGCGGGAGATGAGCCTGTGTCCGCTGTCACGGCTGAGCACGGCTTGAATTCACACAACAGCGGAGAAATTGACACGCTGGAGCAAGCCAACGTGGGTCACAGAGTTGTGGGTGGAATAGTAAAGGCGGGCAGAGATATGAAGAATGTCAGTGTGTGTGTAGCGGATGTGTGAGGAGACCTAATCACTGCGAGGGGAGCACAGTCATGACATTTCCTCAAGTCTGTGCTGTGAGAGAACCAAAGCGAGGTTAGTTTCTTCTGGTGCTCCAAATGCCACAGCGTGTGAGGATGTGTTTCTCTGTGTATGTAATATTTATGTAATCCTTTGATGAGCTGGTTCAGTAACTGGAGTGTACTACACTATCCCTTAGATCCTGAAATCCAGAGTGAAAACACACCACAAACACCCACAAAGCACTTCTCCCTGCCAGCAGACCGATTATATGACACATGCTTTGATATGAGTCATAAGTCCGGTAAAGCCCACGTAGCCTGTGCAGCTGAATATGACACAAGTCGCAACAGACTGACCGAACAGCTGACCTGTGTGTTGGCGGGCCAACACGCTGACTTTCTCTGCCTCGACCTCTTCCTTTCCATCCCAGACTGTTTATTATTCACTGCTCAGAAATGCTGAAAATAACCCAACCAAAGGTTATTATGTGACAAAGGTGACAACGTGACAAACACACTGACCATATGGCTGTCACCGAAAGAGCTACGGTAACATTGGCAAGAATACAAACTAGACACAGCTGGTCATTTCCTAAAAAACCTGAGTCGAGCTGGCAAACACTGTCCAAGTGCAACAATGGCCAGGGAACGGCATTGTGGGATACAGCGGAGCTGCTGAGCTGTGTTGTATAATAAGAGTATTGTGCAGCATTGAGCTAGAAACCATAAAGATGAAAACTTGGAAGAAGATCGTGTTTAAGTAGGGCATATGTAAAAAAGGGGGCGTGATGCAAAACACCATTCACTGCTGGATAGTGAACACCAAGCTGCATCCATCATCTTTGCTTTTTATCTATTTCTGTCCCTTTTATGCTGCAACAACACAATGAACAATGAGGCATATATATTAGAAGCAGACTGTTAAAGTTAAGTGACTAAAGCTCAGAAGAGGCTTAGAGGTTTTTCTGACTCGTACTCAATTTGACAAGGTGATAATTTTCTCAGGTGGCCCATGCAGAACTGGATTTAATGCCACATTCCCCAATTCCTTAGTGTCTGTCTGCATTCAGATGCAGTGATAAGACATCCAAATGCCTGTAATTTACTCAACAGGTGCAATCTGATTATGGGTATGTTCCTACCAACATCACAGCACTGCTGAAAACAAACCTGACAACCTGTTCACCGATTGGTTTTAAATGGTGGACCTGATCCTAATCTGCCAGAGATGTGTTTTTCTTGTATGAAGTCAGCTGCTGGTGTTGGAATGGATGGGGCTGTTAGGAAACCTGACGTAGTACTGACTGTAGCACCATCTGAATTTGAGTCTGAGCTGCTCTGGATAAAGGAGCTTGATGCAGAATAATACTTTACGTCTTTACAACTTGGGCAATTTCATTTATCTAAACACTTGAAATTAGTAACACTCACGAAACAGAAGTCATTCCCACCTCTACAGTTTTTCAAAATTTGTAAGTTTAGATATTGACATTTACATGTCAATATCTGGCAAATAAAATTTCGAAGGTCAACTAGAGCAGAGGTCAATTGGGCACATCGCACCTGTCTTGTCTGCTGCTGGATGTCATTCATCATTCAGTCACAAAGGCGAGCTGTATCATTATAGCAAAACTTGTTTTTACAGCTTCCATAAACTGCAGGAACCTATTTGCAGTGAAATCTGAATCAGAAGATAAAAGAGCACATTTACAAACTCAACTGAGGTTTGAAAGGTGCTTTGGAGCAGCCAATTGGCTTTGATTGAATAACTCATCACATACAGGTTATCTGCTGATTCCCAGTGACTTTCATTGTGAAAATCTTAGCATAAGATTAGTATAATATTAATTGCAGCCTCAATGCATTAATGGTTTAGAATTCAAAGGCCTTGGAGAGATTTTTTAAACCATTTTTTAAAAGAGAGAAGTTTTAAACCATATTGAGTCCAAGTTAAATACAAAAAACAGTTTTTAAAAAAAGAAAACTGTTGAAAGTCAGAGTCAACCTACCCTAGTGTGGACATAAGTGCACGTGAGCTCATCTGGAAGAAAATGAAACGAAAGCTCACTGCACCGTGGGATGCAGAACACGGGGCTTTTATCCAGCCAGCGATCTGAAAGATCAGCCAATGAAACCTTAGAAGATGAAACCTGTTGTGAATTTCTGGCAGAAGAAATGTTTAAATTATCAAAGTAGTCTGCTCCCACTCTGCCAAGCAAAGTTCACTGCCTTCGAGGAGAGTCTGAATCACGCTGAAAGTTCCTTTATTTCAGCATTGTCTGAGCAGTCACACTAGCACATTCAGTAGAGTTCGTCAGTAATGGTGCCAAGCGCTTACAGCCACCCAGTTTTAAACAAGTAATGCAAATAAATAAAGTGACAGAATCGTTGAGGGAAGCGACTTTTTGCTCTGACTTTTTACTCTGATTGCTCTGAGTGGAGAAGGTTCACCAGGCGCCTAATCCTGTAATTTAGTTTTGCCCTAATGTACTGTTACTGTTGTGTGGATAAATTAGTGTCATGGGATGGAAAGAAGAGTGCTCATATTCTTTGCCAGCAAATAAAAAAAAGAGAGAAAAAAAAACAAGAGATCAGAACAGTCGGATTCAAAAAGAAATTGTTAACAGACGAAGGGGATGTGAGACTATCAGAGATTAACTGAGAGAGGGAAGGAGTGGATGCCAGCAAACTTTAGCGGCCCTGGCACAAAGTTTGGCTTTGGAAGACAGATCATTAACGGACCATGTGGACAGTTTGGAGGCTTCATCAGCCCTCGCAGTGCTTAGCTTCCAATTAGTTTGACCTCTTCCCTTCCGCTGTCAACATTTATTGCTGTCTTTTTGCTGCAAAATTAATTATGGTTAACAACTGGCAAACATTAACAAACATATTAACAGTCTACTAAAAGGAGTTGACGGCTCCAGTGGCTACCAGTCAAACTGGAGAAGTTGGAGGCAAAGTGGTTTTTATTGCTGAAAGTTTTTTTTTCTTTTTGTTACTTGACTGCAGTTTTACCCTTCCTCGCTCTGTTGTTTGCTGGGCAAGGATCGGGCGCTAAGCTGCCAACACTCTCACATGTGATTGATGCTCTACTATCCTCCAGTATGTCACCAAACAATGGAGTGCAACAGATCTGCAAACTGTTCACCACTATGTGACCATTCCAGATGAAGTCTTTCCTGGAAAATACAAATATTTCTGCCAAAAAATAATATTCCCTATTCTCATTTTAAAAAGACAGAGCAAATACTATGTTTCTACAACTCAGAACGGTTTCTGTTATTGCTTATGCAATTAATGCTACAATACAGTACTTTTTCAACTCATTCTTCACGTCAAGTTATCACAATGAAGACATCTCAGAAAATGTCATCCATGCATCAAAAGTTAAATAAAAGAGACATAATTTACCAAATGACACTTTACAACAACGGTCACCAATACCCACTAGATGTAAAATTTATCCAGCAAGGGATTTGTTCAACAATTCAGCACGGATTCTGCAGAGCAAAAGCAGCACTGGGTGTGTAGACTGGTCATCCTTGATTTTGAGATTGCAGCGAACCTGAGGACTCATAAACCTGAACCAAGGAGTCGAGGTGGGCGGCTGCTGTGCTCAGGGGCCACTACAAGATCAAGCATTAATGACTTGGACTGAATGCGGGGAGCAACGCAAAGCCAGTGGAGAGTAATGAAAAGTGGAGTGAGCACTAATTGGGTTGAGGTGTTCTTGTGTCAGGCCCTGATATTCTGCATGCAGAGCCATTGCTAATGTGATTAGGGAAACCTGTGCTTTCCCTGTAAGACAAGTCACAACGTTTGCTGTGGGTGAGTACAACGAAAAGCTAATTATTTCTATTTTTGTATGTGAACAATGACGATGATGATGAAAGGTCCACAAAAACATACTCGACACATTCACTTCTCTCTGCTCTACCCATTTATCAGAAAGCTAAGAAGGTGCAGGATAGCACAAGGGTGGGTCAGATAGTGTGGACCAAAGCTCTCGCCATGAACCCAACTTGTTAGTAAATGTAGAGAGCCAAACCAAGACAACATGCTCTCCACCCTCTGAGGGGACTTTACATTGGACCAGAAATTTCCAATCCTCTGTCATAGCGAAACATTATTTGTCACACCATATGGCTGACGCTGCATGGGGTGGGGGTGGGGTGGTGAAAAAAAAAGCACTGGCAACCACACAAACTGGAAAACGGGTGCAGTACAACTCACTGTCAGACGCATGTGGTCGTATTAGATTAATTCAGTTGTGAAAAATGTCCCATAGGGTGAGCTTTAACTGACGTCACCACATGGAAAATTAATCACAAGGCCATGCGTCCAATGTCAAAGTCAAAATGCAAAGGAGGAAAAGGTTAAACTGATGAGGCGTGATGGGGATTCATCACTGGCAGGCAGTATCCATCACACGCAGCCCCGGCTCCACTTAGCGTGGTAAAAGAACACTATTGATACAGCAAATTGATGTTCCTCCATTTTTCAAGGATTAATCAGAAGCAGCTGGTCACCTTCTTTTCTTGCAATGGCTGGGTAATACACAGTTCACCCTGCTCCTGTTCGTATGCATATGACATATAAGGCATATTTTGCAGCTGAACTTGTTGTGACAACAACAACATTGCCTGAATAAACATAGGTTTTTTTTTCCAATTGAGTCATGCAACACTATGCTGAGCTCGCATTGGTTTACACAACAGAAAATATTCAGTGAAACTAGACACCGAAAAGCTGCATAAACACAAGGGCACTGAGCACCGAGACCATCATGCTTTCAGGTTTTTTAATAATGAACATTAAAATGCTTAACAATCCCATCCTTGTATAATAAGAATAAATCGATAATTTGTATTTATATTATCTTCTATCTTTAGGCCAAGAGCAACCTAACCTTAGTCTGTATGTGGACATGTAAACTTTTATCTATTTTTTAAAATTTTTCACACTACTATCATTACAGTGGTAACTATGACCGGCTTTACCTGCATTTCAAGATCCATAAACAGTGAAGGTCAGAGGACAGCGTAAAGAAAAACAGACAGAGAGAAAGGACACAACTGGCAATAATTAGTATGACCGGCACACATTAAATAACTTCAGTACAGTATGGTCGTACAGGGAAACATAAACCATAGGTGTAAATATAAAAACAACTGTGCCAGAATGAACAGAATATAATTGGAATCGCATTTCATTAGGTTAGAGGCAAACATCTGGGGCTGGTAAACATGGGAATAGCGAGCACAGAGCTGCAGAAAGGCTCTAGCTTCTTCACTTTGAGACTAATTAGGTGATTTCTCCTGCAGGAGTGGAGGCTGAAAAGGTCCGGTCCATGCCAGGGTGAGATAGAGAGCGTGCCAACTCAGTCTGCCATAGCAGCATGGAAGACGCTCTGCAGTTAGGCCCGGAGATGAGGTGAACAGCACGTGGGTACATTAGCAGATAGAGTGTAAAATCATTATTTTAGAGAATATGATAGAAAGTTAATGTGGACCCCAGGAATTGCTGAAGGCTGCAAAGTAGCGAGATGACCTGAATCACAGCCAATTTTGTCAATGGATTGTTTATTATCATCATATGCTTGCATCCATGTGTGTGTGTGTGTGCGTGTGTGTGTTTGTGTGTCTGGATGGGTTAGGAAAAAGATGAGTAATGAAAACTGGATTGCCTCCATCTCTCGAGGGGGGTGAAAAAAACAACAGTAAAAAAAAATAAAAATTAGAAAACTCGCAGCACTTCTCTTAGAGTGAAGGTTAATGCAAACTCCAGAGGCTGAATGACTTTGTGTTGAATTGCAGAGGAGAGAATGTGGGAGGAGGACAAAGAGGGAAAAGAGAGAGCACTGCAACCAAACCCGCTGGTGACTTCACATTCAAGAAGCCTGACATTAAAAACTGAAGCCGAGACGGAACGGAGGAGAAGAAAGAGCACGAGTGGAAACACCCACCGGCTGTTCAGCATAGCAAACATCGCTCCTTTGAAACCTGTCAAGAGCTGCTCTCGCCTGGAATCCTCTAATTCGTCCTCTTCACTTCACCTCATAGCAGGTGGTTCCATGTGTGTGTGTGTGTGTGTGCGTGTGTGTGTGCAGCATGTGACAACAGCAGACAAGTGTGTTTATGTATCTTTTTGTCGGTTGTAAATGTGGCACCGTTAAGGGCTGCAGGTGGTCTCCCTCCACTGCATGTTTAAGCTGGAATTTACACACCTCCCAGTCGCCCACAGTGAAAATCTGTCATTAGCGGGTGATTAAGAAATGGAGTTTCCGACAAATAAAGGCCTGAAAGCAGAGGCAGATAATGTTTTAATGAGTCCAAACCCCCAGCATGCAAACAAACAGAGCACAGGGTTTATTTATCATGTGCGCGCCCCGGACACCAGGCTAGGGGCTGCACACAAACGCAGTGTCCCCGTGAAAAAAAGAAAATAACACAATGTGATTAACAGGCGTTGTTCTCCTGTGTCTGGTGGGACAGCACAGCATGGCCATGGTCCTGCTGCTACATCTCTAATCTGTTTTTATCTGGCCGAGCCTTGTTTCTCTGTCCCTCCTTAGTTTAAGTCCCTGTCTCTCTGCCCTGCACTCTATCCATCCTCGCTCCACTCTCCACTCTTTCGTATCGCACGCTCTACATTACATTAAGACCGGACGTCCGGCCTTTTACACACGCTTGTTTTATCCCCTAAGAAGTCCTGTACATCTCAGACACTGCCCGATACATCGACATTCCCAAGCTCGTTCTTGGTGACTTACGACACAGCTTGGGCCGAATCCAATTCACACTCAGTCAATCGCAGACAAAGCCTTTAAGAGACAGGGCCGCTCCTCTTCTCCTCCCCTCACTTTTTCCTCTTTGTTGCACTGCTTTTCACCAAGCTGGACAGTTGGTAGAGCTAAGCTGATTGAGTTGAAATACTCCAGCAGCATCAGATAGAGGAGACACAGAGAGAAAAGGTCTGGCTTTGAACTAGGGTAGGGTATCGCCTGCAGTCTCCTCCCTTTAACTCTCTCACTACAGATATGTTGGACAAAGTGTTGATTAAAAGAAGCAGCCCTCAAGAAAATTACAGTAAAGTAAAATTAATGCTAATAACATCAAAACAAGCATGCATCTATAGAATCTACCTAGAATGAAACAGCATTTATCTATACAGTATTATTCCGCAAAATGTGAATATGTACGGCAGGTTTAAAAGCATCATCATCATTTCATTTCATCTCATTCATTTCATCTCATTTCGGATAATGTAAGTTATGTTTAAAAGACATGCAAATCTGAGCAGGTGCATGATTGAAATACAAGTACAAAGCAAATCATGCTGCCTCCAACCAGCAAAATAGTTTGTCTTATGCTTGTCTCCATTCAGGTATGCAAGTTTAAATTTGCAAGTTTGAGTTTCTAGTGGCAGAGTACATGCACCTAGTTCTTCCTTATTATCTGATCCTCCTCTAACTCTGGCTCAAATATACAAGGTTGGATGTGTATGAGACCAACAGCTGTATTGCTTCAGATACTTCTACATTCAGGAAAAAATTCTTAAGCCCTGTTGTGTAGCAGAGAACAGAAAGTAACATAGTCAGTCATCTGAATGGAGGGCAAGACAGTGTTTAACCTACAGTATGTGGTGTTGCTAGATTAGCATAGTAGGGCACCAGACCTGCTCAGAAACAGATCTAAACATACCCACAATAACAAAAAGGGACTGTAAAAACACATAGTTTCTGAGGCATTTCTGATCAAGCCGATGTTCAAAATTGTCTTACCCCAGACAACAACAATAAATACTCTACAATACAACTATTGTAGCTCCCTTTTAAGTAAAATTGCAATATGCAACAATCCATCTGTGCACACAGTTATGGAGAAAAGAAGAGAAATGATTACATTGGTTTGAAGGGATTGTGATGTAGGAAAAAAATAATTGCTTTGCCGTAACCAAACACAGCAAATGTTTTCAAATATTTGGAGTAAAACATTGAACTGAACAAGCAGCTGCACTGGATCCTGCTCAAAACCGTCATGGCATCACACTGACACCAGCCCAGCGACAATGACTCCACCGATGGAGACGTGCAGCTCTGTCCTGTTTAAAGGACAGGAGATGGAGGTCAGTTTGTGTGTGAAGACTGGTGAAGGAGAGACAGGAGGCTGAGGTGGAACCACAGTCGGGACACTGGAGAGAAGCTCTGGCCCTGTGGCTCTGACAGAAGACAGGCTGGGAGGGAGGACAGCTGTCCTGCTTCGGATCAGCCACAGGAGGACACGAGGACAGCAGCAAGGACTGGACCATTACAGGGCACACACCATCCCTCTGGCTGACCGCGGCAACAAAGAGTGACTCCACAGTGCCACAGAGATCCCATCACGAGAGGATGTGGCCTTCATTTAAACCAAAGACTCCAGGCTTCTGGCCTACATAAGAACCACTGGATCTAGACTGTTCTCCTGCAGCAAAGAGAGGGCTTCACACACACACACACACACACACACACACACACACACACACACACACACACACACACACACACAGCACGAGGGTTCCCCTGAGCCTACAAGTAAAAGCCAAACTAATTTCTGTTATCAGGTGATTTAATGTTCATTTCCCCCATTATGAATGGTCATCATCTCACCATCTGCTGGGCTGCAGCTCCCATCAGCTCAGCAGACGTCGTGTGATCTAATAGTATCAGACAGGTGTGAGACGCACAGGGTAAAAACACAGCTCTGCTCCAGTGGAGGGAGCCGGACTGAGGCCAACTCTCTGGCGACACACACACACACACACACACACACACACACACACACACACACACACACACACACACACACACACACACACACACACACACACACACACACACACACACACACGCACACACACACACACACACACACACACACACACACACACACACACAAAAACCTTGACAGACATGACTCACACTTGCCAGGCAAAAAAGTCATGTTTAAACAATTCTCTCATTAACTTTCTCTAAATGCAATTGTTATTCTGAGGCACTGATTACAACCCTGCATATTATGCACATTCACAAAGTTTCACAGTCGCAGCCCAATTTGTGCAGCTGTTTTTATGTGACTTGGTAGCTGAGCTGTGAAAGCTATGCAGAAGGAGAGCTCTCTCTCTCTCTCTCTCTCTCTCTCTCTCTCAGTGTCTCTCTCTCATCTCCTGCAACGTCTGAGCAGAGCTCAGCCACCTATAGCTTTGAAGTTCAGTATACTGTAAGTCTCGTTTCATCTGTCATGGGAAACTTAGCAGGAGATCTCACCTAAGCTTTACAAATCCAAATCATGCAGTATGCTAATGATATGTTCTGTACAAGCTAAACTGGATAAAAATGCTACAAGTGCATTTTATTCATTCTCCTTAAGAGTCAGAGCCTTAGTACAATGTGTATGGAAAAGTACTCTCTTCTAAATGGAATATAAGATAATTTAGCCCACTAGAGTTCACCCCATTACGACAATGAAAACAATATTGTTGTTTTAAATTAAAGGAGAGGTGAGTCACTCTGGAGGAGGACTGGTTTACCACCTCTCATTCCTTACACGTTAGAGTGACTGTCCCTGTGCCCCCAAAATTACAACAAAATTTCAACGTTTCCTAGCAACGGCAAACTAAACCAGAGTCTAAGAAGTACGCACAAAATCCAAATCTGAGTGGAATATTCTCCAGAAAAACGAAACCTTGGTATGTGTTTTCTGGATGGGAAATGATGAAAGCAAAACATCAGGGTTATTTTGACTACAATAGAGTTTACCACAAAGAGAATGTAAAGTCTCTAATGCAGAGGGAGAATAGTGCCTTTACCTCTCGTTTATTTCTTATAGGCAACACCTCACCACTGCTCCTTCCGTGGATTTCCTTTGAAGCTGCATTATATAATCTTCAGAAAGGAATGAACACAGCAAAAACTTGTCTTCCCTGTGCAGATGAAAAGATCTGGGCTGCGGGGCCTCGCGCTGCTAGAGTTGAGCATCGGAGGGGATCACAATCCTCGCACGGAGCAGTTTGACCGCAGCAACTAGACAATGAACATTTCCACAGCGAAGGCCAAAAGTCACCCCTGTTCATCAGTATGAGAGGCTGCCACACGTGTATTATGCGTCAGAGGTTTGTACTGCTTACTGGGTTTTTTTTATGCGTGATTGACAATGATGGCTGAGCTGTTTGTTTCACACTATCAAGTCAATGAGACACACATCCAGGACGCTGGAGATCAGTGTTTAGTGTTTGCCTCACAGCAAGAGGCTCTAGGACATTCTGAGGTCAGTGCTCTCCATGTGTATGCATGGGTTTTACCTAGGCACTCTGGTTACACTCCAATGGTCCAAAAATATGCATTAAGGTTCACTGCAGACTCCAAAGTGCCTCTTGTGTGTGAAAGTGAATGGTGTGTGTACCCTGCACTTGACTAGTGACCTGTCCAGGGTGTACCCCCCCACCCCCTCCCAAAACACACCAGCAGCACAGTTGGGTACTAAGATAATGTACAGTTAAATATCAAGCCTCAGCTCTTCTCAACAGAGTCGCACATGATTCTTGATTCACGCCATCGCTTTCAATCAACTCATGTCACAGCCGAGCAAGTTGTTTGACACCTTCAATAACCGCCCGTCAGTGTCACTGTATCAACTGAAACCAACTGTGTGGAAACAGACCAATATAACATCAATTTACAGTATAGCTCAGTTGCTTTTCTCCTCCTATTGATGGAACGATCACCGGGATTGATGGTCCTCGGGATTTCTCGTATCCTGCTGTCAGGGTTCTGAGCATCAGCGGCAAACTGGGATTTCCATCGCACACAGGGCAAAGAAAGGGGATACACACTGGACAGACAACGCACACTATATTAACTCTCCCACTCATACTTACAGGCAATTTAGAGTTCAACTGACCTAAACATGCATGCTTTTGGACTGTGGGAAAGAAAAGGGAGAAAGGGCCTCTGTCTAACTCGGAGTCATTATTCACCACTGTCCCATCATACCAGGGGTTGTTGCTGAAGAAATGGTAAATGGGTGTTCAGGACAGATGAAGCTACTGACAGAATTATCAACACTATTATTGGTGCAGTTGGAAGGCTGATACACAAAGTCCTAGAGGAATGTAAAAGTAATAACTTGTTTGTGGAAATTATGACTGACTTCCATCTTGATAAAAATATTCCATTTAATTCCAGTTTCTAACAATGTAGTAAATTGGCACATTTGACTGCTTTGCTATTTAATATGATCCACTGATGTGTATATTAACTGACAAGCTGCTGTCAATAATCAACCCACTGCGCCGTCTAGATGGGCGTTAGGATTCACAGTTGATGTTGGCTGCTCATCATCATTTGTCAGATAAATAACTTGCACTGAAATCAAAACAGAAACTCTGCATTGGTATTAATAAACTGCGAAAAAAACAAACAAGAAAAATGACATCAGAACTTTGGAAATGGGCTTTATGTGCTTTCATCCCTCAATCTTAATTTGCTGCTGTCAGAAACGTGAATGCTCCCATTTTGTCAAGACATATTAAATGTCATTTGAAAGTCAGTTTTCATAATTGTATCCGATTGTTCATATGCATATCAAGATCTGAGGAGCTTAGCAGAGCATTAGAATATTACCTGTCACTAAATGACAGTATTAAAAATAGACTTTTAAATATGATGCTTTGGAACAAAATAATAAGACAATTTCACAAAATGCTGAACAGTCGAGGCTCTAATAATGTATATCTAAATTTTACAAACATAATTTCTTCGACTTTTTTGTGCTGGGACCACATCTCAATGCCTTTTAGATGGATGAAATAATCCAACTGTCACTCATATTATTGAGCACAATTAAGTCAGTGGGGGCAGAGAGTGAGAGAAGCACTGACAGTAGCCCATGGTGCACAATATTTAGACCGTGGATACCAGTTTTCATGCACCGAATGCAAAAGGAAATTCCATCTTTGAGTTTCACTTTTCTTGAGCATGAACGGTGTGTGGTAAATATTCATACAAGGTCACGGGAGTAGGAAGCAGGCGCCTAGATAAGTATATTTTAAAGGCAGCATCGTTGCGCTTCAAAGGATTCAATATCGCCACTGTGCTCCATTTTCCTCACCTTACTGAAGAGTGTCAGGCATAGCACATTAACGCTCATATAGCTGCGAACCAGCAGCCATGCCAGTGATTGAATTCTCCTTGCCATTTGCTTGTGACTTGCTCTTCATAAAAAAAAAAAAAAAACACTCCAGAGGTTAGAGAGCTATTTACTGAGGCCGGAGTTTTTAACAGTCCACATTTAAACGGACAGTAATAGCAGTGCAACAGGTGAGGATGAGTGTCAAAAAATCCACTGCCTCTGAACCTAACAAGTCAACAGGCTGAGTGCTCTGCTCCACTTCAGTGTGTCTCCTTGAAAAAGTTCCAATGTGGAGCTTTTAGTGAATGTGAGAGGGCTGATTATAGACTGATGGCAAAGCAAAGGTACTCCAGAGTCATTTCTTCCAGCAACCAGCAGACAAACACTCCTCAGAAGGCCTCTTCACCTTGCTCTGACAAAGAGAAGCAGCAGAGCCTCAGATGTGAGAGCGGACACTTCTGAGGAACCAATTACCGTGTGTCTCACTGTTGAAGCGAGATCTTTCGCATATGTGACAAATATATTAAATACAAACATTCAAATATGAAGTGAAACATTTGGTCATTTCAAAAAACTAAAATTAGGTGTTGTGTTTTATTTCCAATATACTCTTTGGAGTCAACCACAAGGGTAGAGACCCAGCAAGGACATTGCTGAATGGGCTGAGCATTATGCAAGTGGTTAGTAGGCAGAGATACATTTCAGTACCGCTGCCAACCTTTGATACCATGCAAGCCTTTCCCAAGGGTAGCACATATATAGAACACCTACACAACCCTTTTACCGAGGACATTTTACAGTCTGGAGTGTTTTGGATCGACTCAACTGCATGTTTCAGCTTGCATAGAGATGTGTTCCGCAGAGAGGCACAGTCTCAATATCCATGTTATGATCATGAAAAGACAAAGAAAAACACATCTGCCTTTGTATATATAAATGAGAGGCACAGATCAGGGTCATTTCCTTTGGCAGAAACAGTTTCATTTAGTTTTAAAGTGAATGATGTAGCAGAACAAAACAGGAAATGTGGACTAAAACATTTCTGTAATTGAATCCATTCTCTGGCTTGCCAAATGTGTCCTTTTTGTATTTCATTATGTTTTCAAATCTCAGCTCCGCACTCAACTTTGGGTTGTTTAATCTTGAATGGAGCAAACACACAGCACCATTATTGAAGGCAAATAAAGAGGGAAATGTAGAACTTCTTCTGACTAAACTGCGGCCACTTCAGTCTCATCATTGCTGCATTATCTGTATGATTCCTTTGATTTCGGTATCACTTTGTTATGGCTAAAAGGTGAAACTGGAAGCTCAGCGCAATCACCCTTACAGCCGCCTGGTTGTAAAAAACGGCACTGACATGGAGGGAGTAAGTTGAGCCAATATAATAATGATGATTTTTAAAGAGAAAGACTTTATAGTTGATAATAACATACCCTATAAGTTTTCAGTATTTAGATATACAATAACACAATAACATTTATGACAATTAAGAGGCCAATGTAACCAAAAGGAAGGCAGTCCTGTAAAATGTGTGAAGCCCCCCCCCCCATGGGCAGGGTAGATGCCACAACCCCACCCCAATCTTTTTTTTTTATTATTTGATCTTGCTTTAGGGTGCGCACAGACACAGAGGACAGCGACTCATTACAAATTTTATGTCCTGTCTTGCCTTGGATCGCTCCCAGACTGCTGGAAGGGACATCATCCACTGAGAGGTGACATTCTCTCTCCTTTATTTGCTTATACATTTTTAATATATCTTAAATTATACATATATTTTTTGTCTTACTTTCTTTTTACCATCAAGTCCAATTGGTTGATTACCATGATCGCCTGCTGTCTGTAGCTTTCGTTTCACTCAGCATGGAGAAGGGATAGCAAACCCACAGGGATAAGAGCAGTGCTGAAGATTGGAGAGGCTGTTTATTCGTTCTCTCCCCCATGTTTTCTTTGTGTCTGTCCTGGTGGAGGTCATTGGCAGCACTTACCTAAAACAGAGAGAGCAGAGAGAGAAAAGGGTGGGAAAAGAAATTGAAGAGACATTAGACCAGGACGAGAGCTCTGATTTGAAGTCTGCAGCAAAGTCAGCCACATTGTGCAATAAATGACTGCGGTAAATGTAGAATGTATGAAATGAGGTTTAGTGTTGGGGTATTTAAAATAACAGAATGAGTGGAAATCGACTACAGTTGGATGCTGAAGTGGAGGTGGAGCTTTTAAAGCGGACAGCAACTGTGCCAGCATCCGGCATGTGGGAAGAGAATCAGTGGAGCACTAATGGGTTTGATTCAACCGGAGCTGGCCCGATGGAAGAGGCTCAATGGATTCACTTCAGTTCTTCCAAGCCGTGGTAACAGCATGTTGCCATATCCCATACTTCAACACTGAAAAGCAAAAACCAAATAAAACAGAGAAACAGCAAAAGAAAATGGCTGCAGTATGCATACAGTATTCTCATACGGTACGTCCACGTTTTTCACCGAGTGGATGAGACGTTCTAAAAAATATGTCCCGTCAATCGGTGGCATTTTCCGAAGGTTTCCAATAATATACTGGAGTCTAAGGCCACAGTTAAGGGTTCATGAGTCAGCCTGATAATCCACCTATAGACACCTAAAGGAAGTGGCAGCAGGAGCCGTTTTCAAAAGCCCCACAATCCATGAGGGGAAGGAGAAAATCTAATCTCATCGTAGCTGCTGATCTGTATCTTAGAGCACTGTAAAGTAATAAGGAAAAGATAAGGATATAATTTAGCTCCACCAAAGTTCATACAATGACACTGGCACAGTGAGGAAATTGGTGAATCTCAATAATCTGAACGGAGCCTGATAAATGAGTAATTTTATATAATTTTTTAGCCCAATGCACAGCGAAAATGGCAGACAAAGCATCAATTTCACAGTTCACACTCCATATATTCCTTTATCACTTCCAGGCGATGGTTCATCTGACGCAGACAGAGCTGTTAGACTGGCGGAGACACTTTGATCTGCTCATCAGCATACTTCAGATTAGTCTCAGCGTTGTATTCAGTTAATTACGCCGCACTGTAGTTAATAAATAAGGAATGGTGTGAGATGTCAGTTTTTAATTCAAAGAGATGGTAGATATCATCCTTAAATCTGATCCTTCAAATAGGGTTTAATCAATGGCTGATTGTTGGGCTGATCAATAGCAGCACCAATTACATTAACAGGCCAAATTGGCTTTTATTGTCTTTCTGTACAGAAATAGAACAAAGAGAGAATATGGATTGTTAAGTGTGCAGTCGTGCCAGAGTCTATCTAGCCAGAAATAATGATTTCTGCCTTGTACTTAAAACAAGAGCATCCGCGCTGATGCAAGAGCTCCTCAGTGCCGAGGATGATTGAAGACCTACACGAGTTGATGACATCCACCCAGAACCTGCATTTTCCACAGTCGCCACCCACCCAGGGAGCCTCACAGTGGAGTGCCAGTGTTCGGTCAACTCTGCACATAAAAGCCCCCCCCGCTCCACATTTGCATTTAGAGAGTGTTATGGTTGATTTCCTCGAGAGGATGGAGGGAGAGAGAAAAAAAAAAGAGCCACAAAGTCATTTTACCTCCTGAACTCTGTCACTTAGTGTCCCCCTCGGACTGACTGTGGGCCTGGAGGGCCAGGCTGGGACGACAGACGGTCGGCCCCAGACAGCTAAACTCATGTCAAGCCTGTCGACAGCCCTGACACGGAGAAATCAGCTTTCACCTCACACACACTCCAAGATAATTACACATCATTAACAAGGTAGGGGGCTTGAAACGTGCTGCAATGAAAGGGGTTGGCCGGCAAAAGAAGGTGGGAATTGAGAAAAGGGTGAGGGGTCAAGGAAGATAAGTGCGCTGCAGCAAGTTGTACTTAAAGCCCGAGGACTTCAACAAAGATGTATGCCTCTTTTGAATTTGGCATGATCCCAACCTTCCACCCAGAATCACAAAAAAGCACATTAGCCTCACAAAGCAACGAAAGCCTGGACTTTAATTTAGATTTTGTTGAAGCATGAAATTGCCAGACAAGGTTAAAAATAGATAATAACAAGAGTTTTGACTGACTTAAATTTGGAGCTGCAACTGCCTGTGCAGGATGTAATATTAAGTCTAAGCTGTGGTAGCACTGCTTTCGAGATAGCAGTGTAGTCTCCTGGTTGACCAATCCACCAGATGTCAAATGGCTGTTTGATACATAGCTGGGAAATTCAATGCAGACATTTGCAAGCGGAAAATGATATTCAAACAAAAACCTGCTGAACAAATGATATCCCTGCCAGCCTCAGCTAAAACTGATTTCTTCTAATCATTTATTACTATTCATTTTTGTTTCTAATTATATATACTTCCCTATAGCTTATATACATTCAGCTATAAATAATAATAAACCATGTGATAAAATCAAAGACTAAATTGGGGTGCTGATTCAGCTGCTACATTGCCATTCTGATCAATGAGGGAACATGATTATGTTCAATATGAGTAATAACTAATTTATTTCAGTAATTCTACAGGTTAGAAATTGCAAGAACGGTACTGTGACCTGAACCAATGTTTTTTTGGATTTGATCACACAGTAATTTAATGAGGAACTGGCTTTTGGTGGCAAAATCGGGACTGCAGAAGAATCCAGAAGCTTTGAACTTCACTGGACTAGTGTTACTGAACACAATACCGATAAGAACCCAAACATGATCTACATAACTATAACAAAAAGAAAACTATTCTCCCCAGAAATAGCATGTTAGTTCAACCCAATTTCTTTATCTTTGTTTCCCTTCTTCTACATAAGCTGGGAGGGTAGAGGAACCCACATAGAGCTTTCCCTCCACTAGTTGAGCAGAAGATATTTTCTAACTAGCTGGTCTCAACTCAGTTATGAGACCAGTTTAGTGACGTGCCGCTCTACAGTAGACATGCACGTATGCTTTATAAAATAATGCATTTGTGGTAGCCAGTGGGACTCGCGGCGTGTGTTTCTCATGAGCCGGCAGATAAAGGGCCAGACGGCGCCTCATTTCATTATGAAGCAGAATGTGAAGAACAAGGGGCCCATGTCTCTGTTTGATGTTGGATCTGATGCAAACGGAAAGGGAGCAGAAGAAATGTGGCCGCCTTGACTGACAGCTGGAAAATGAAACAGAACCACAATCTGCATTGGTGCATGACTGCACGCATGTACAGTATTTGAAACTCATTTACACCGTGTGCCCTCGTCTACATTGTTGTTGACAGGTTGGTGTGTATTGTTGCATGCGTATGTTTACGGCATCAACTACTTCCTAATTGGCATCAAATACCAGATTAGAAGCAAGTAAATCTTACATGTGGTGGAAAAAGCCACTCATATTTAAGTAATGAGCAAACGCGTGGTTTTTGCAAGCGGCCCATATTTGTTACGCATTTGTCAGAAGATGTTTTGTCTCTGCTGGCTTTTATTGTATTAACGGCTCAGATTTTGCTGGCTGTGCCTTGTGTCTGTGCTGCTGAGTTTGGTGATTTAGTTTTTGTTAATTGAGAAAGACACAGTGTCCATGGAAACGGATCAGGAGAGATGAAAGCAGGGGAAAGAATAATGCTCCTTCCAAACAATAAATGGGTGACGTGGATAATCACCGCTTATAAGAAAAATCTTTGAAAAAAATATTGGGTCAATAACTGTGTGGTTTTACATAGGACTATTATAATTTATTTTCACAGGGAAGAAAGAAAATGCTATTCTCCATTTTCCCGTCTTATTTATTTCATGGGCACTGCACATTAATAAGCTGAAGTTTTGCCATTTTGTAGCTTGAGAAATCGTGTCTATTTTGTGAGATCTGGGCAGTGTTTGCAGAGCTGTGACAGCTGAGTGGGAGAAAAGTGAGAGTGAGAGTGTGTGTCCTGTGGTGGACTGGTACCTGTCCATGGTGTTTTTCCTGCTTTCGTCCTACGGGCAATGGGGATACGCATAGGTACCAGCAGAAGTAACAGTGGGTATAGGGTAGGTAAGTTCATTGGTGGATGTTACAACACGGTAATGGATATATCAATATTTCTTTGACATTTCACATTTTTATGATGTTCACATTGATCTTTGACTCCATGTAAAATGGGTTGGCTGGTGTTCTCCTACATGTGTGCAACTGTGAAACATGAAAATATTCATGTCCCCACGTTTTTCCTAAAATCACCTGAATGAATGATATTTGTAAAACGAAGGGTTGTTAGGGTTGAGTCCACGCGCATGCTATTCCGGGAACAACTCGTAAAAATATTAGCTGAAGTGTATGATGAACACTGGTGCTCCCTCCCTTCAAGGACACATTTAGTAGCACAACAAATCATTTGAACAACAGAGAAACATAAAATCACAGAGTGATTTACAGCACTTTTAATACATTGGAATGAGAGGAGTAATTGCCGCCATCATTACCTCCTCGAGACTGGGAAATGAAGGTGCGCGCAAGAGAGAGAGAGAGAGAGAGAGAGAGAGAGAGAGAGAGTGAGCAAGTGAGCGAGCAAGAGATAAAGGACACAGAAAATTGATATTCAGGTGAGGCCTCTTTAGTGAACCAATGTAGGAAATCTTGGCAGACTGAAAAAAGATGTCGGCCTTCCAAGGTGAAAGCCAAATGGAAGATGACAAGCAAAGCAGAAGAGGAATGGGTAACAAGCCTTTAGTGCCAGCCTGCACAGAGAGACAAAAACCTGATGCATGCTCCGCTTCGCCATCGCTCTCTGCCTTCATTTAATACATTGACAACAATGTCACAGTGCATCCCTCCCACTTCCAGACACTGATTGATACAAGATTTATATCTCTGGTATCTTCTTTACATAGTACGCCATTTATATGACTTGCAGTTGCTGCCCTGGGCAACTTTCACCTCCAACGTACCAGCCTGTTGAGACACAGTGACAGAGTACATAATATGGGAATGGAGATCTTGTCACTCAGTGCACTACGGGTGCAAAAGCCTGGAGGCCTGCGGTCAAAGTCTGTGAAAGGATTTTCTGTCGTCCAACTTTTCTGTAGGGCTACAGTAGAAGAAATTGAAAAGAATATTCTCATTAATTCAATGGCAGTTTGCAGCAGGCTATACATAGCTCAGTCTAGTCTGTCACTGTCAGCTCAGCATATAAAAGGTAACATGGACCAAAATAAAGTTGGCAGGAGAAGAAAGATGGACTTCATGAGATAAGACCATGGTCTCGATTTTAGCCATTCCCATGATGCTTCGCTGTGCAAAAA
The DNA here is from genome assembly GCA_029224185.1 of Karalla daura. Lineage (NCBI taxonomy): Eukaryota > Metazoa > Chordata > Actinopteri > Chaetodontiformes > Leiognathidae > Karalla > Karalla daura. The sequence goes on from CM055198.1 coordinate 6,515,905, forward strand.
GAGCACCCTGTAACTACTTACGTGACATAACTGCATGACCTTTGATTTTAAAGCTCCAGTAACTAGACACCATCCTAAGATCCTAAGACCCATGAGAGCTCAGTAGTCGATATTAGATTATTACATGGATTCAATTTGAAGAAGGCTTAGATTTTAACCTCTGCTTTGCCACCGGTTGCCATGGTTGTGGCACACACAAATTACAGACGTGTTCAAAATGCTGGTGCACAGACCTATACCTGGACCACATTCTGCCCCTGTCCAATGACAAATAATTACATTTAGTGACACCTTTTCAGTACTATATGGCAGGTGGCCAAACATGAAACTTGGTTATGAGCTGTCATGTGTGCTTTGTGTTCCCCTCAAAGCAGACACATATCGGTTATATAGCTGCATAGCATTATTATAAAACATCTGCTATCTCAACCGTCCCGATACAAGCAGCTCCACAAAGATTCTGTGACACTTCACTCCGGGAATCAAAGTCCAATTTGCACTAGAAATGTGCAGGTTTGTAACACTTCATTAAATATTGCGAACCGCTAAAAAGCTACCACGGCTGTGACAGTGGATGTCCTCGTCTCTCTGGACTGGAAGAGAGTGGGCTGATGCCTTTGAACCTCTGCTTCGCTCACCTTCACTTTAACAGCTCTGCTCAGTTAACGGAGGATGTTAAGAATGCAAGAGAGTCATCTCAAATTTATCAGCGAGTCTCTTCTGCGTTGGCAATTTAAAGCCAAAGGACAGAGGCCCATTGTGCCACTTCTTCTCCCACCCACGTTTTCTCTCAAACACCTCCTTTCACTTTCTTTCACTCACTCTTTTTTCTTTCTCTTTTGCCTCCTTTTCTCATTTTCTTTAATCACTCTTTATCTACCTTTCTCACCCCATCGTCTCTGTTTACCTCCCCCCTGGCTTTCTTTTATCGGGTCTACACCACATTTCCGCCACCGCTCTTATTCAGGGAGACCGCTCTCTTTTCAGATGCCAAGCTTTTGTCGAATGAATGCACTTGTTCAAAATCAATTTCCACTACTATCTGTTATGTTTTATTTTTTATTTTTTTCCCTCACCTCTATCCCTGCATTCATTCAGGTCTTTTCTTCCTCTCAAGTCATTGTTTTGGGCTCTAAGTGATAAGGAAAATAGATTCAGCTCCTTTCAGAAGACTGGCACAAGGACATAGTTTATATGAATAACACTGTGGACAATCTGATACGGATCTAAATAACTCATTATGCACAGCACATTGTGCCGTAGGTGTATGTATTGTTTTGTTTTGTGCTGCTACTTTTCTGACAAAAAGATGAAGTGTGACTGATTCCTTGAGCTGACAGAATGCTACACTGAAAGATTTTTTCTTGTGTGACTTTATGGTTGTTTTTCTCCTCTGTTTCTTTATTTTCCTCGCAACCGACCTCATTATCCTCTCAATGATGCACGGATGACCCGGTTCAATTCCATAACATTTCATCTATATGTAACTTTTTTTTTTTTAAATGACAAGAGTAATAGGATGTCATTATTTTATTCTGCATTGCTAAAGAGTATGACGTGTGGTTTTAAGCCTCACTAATGCAATTCCAAACAAAAAGAGGAAGTAATTGTTCCAATGTAGTGAGCATCAACACCATGAGCATGAATGTG